>JZKD02S1884990.1:1007702-1041671 GCA_000966675.3 Picea glauca
TGGTTTCTCTGGCTGCAACCAGATGGAAGCTACAACTCCCTGTGTTCAAGCACCCACTTGAACCTCTGAGGACAACAATCCTCCCAAGCACCTCCCAACCACCCTGAAATATAAATCTATGTTACTACAACTCATTACAGCGAAATAAAGTTATTCAATGGCTTACCAGCCTTGTCGCTGTTCTGTTGCACTTCTCTACCCTGTCTGCATCAGTGTCTTCTGCACCCACCTTGCACTTTCTGTTCTTCTCCATTTATACTCTCTGCACCATGTTCCTTTCATGCAACCTTCCTCTGTTGTGTATTTCTACTCCTGTGCTCTGCCTCCTTGCTCACACTTCAATCTTTCTACACAACGACCACAACACCTCCAACAGCAATGGCAACCGCAGCCTCATCTCTTCTCTGACCTTTGTACTTATAGTTTCTGTGCACCTTTTACATGCAATGTGTGCATGTCCTCTGTATGCTCACACCGTTCCCATTTCCTCCACCTCTCGAGTGCTCTGCCTGATACTCATGGTAACTCTTCAGCTTCTCTGGCCCTTTTCACATGCGTTCAGCATCACTGGGTGTTATGCTGAGATTCCTCAACCTCTCTGGCAGTTGAGACTCTTCGTCTTCTCTCTAACAGTCAAACTCACTGTGTCGTGCCTCAGTATCCCTCCGATCATTTCTTGATCCAACGGTTTATATCAAATCGAGATTTCATATATCGCGATTTCGGCACTTTCGATGACATAATGTTTATGTCCACGGGAGTCGCAATTTCCCGATTCGCGATGTGCTTCAGCCCTCCTGGCTGAGCCCTGGTCCATGTGACCGTTACCCGTGACCACATCCTTATCTCTGACAGCTGGCCTCCACTACGCCACCGTCCTCCTTCACTGCTGTGCTGAAATCTGGCCCCCACTCATCGGGGTTTCGCGGATCGCGATTCTGACTTGCACAAAAGTCTTGTCATTGAGATCTCCGATTTCCCGATGTATACAGTGCCGACGGTGCCCTATCCTTTTCCACGCGTCCTTCCAGATGGATGGCTCTCATCTTTCTAGGGTTTCGAGACCTGCAAGTCCCGATGCCTGGTGTCTCGGATCTCCGATACAGACGATCGTGTGACACGTGTCCTTATTCAGACGGACGGCTCAGATTAACTCTCGGGGTTTCGAGACTTACGATGTCTCAAATTTTTTGTCCTCAGGAACTCCGATTTCCCGATGGCCAATATCCCGTCTCTTGCTAGATCTCCGCCACATGTCTTCGCTAACAAACGGTCCAGATGCGATCTTGACTCAAATGGTTGTGATTAAATCACAATATCGCATTTCGTGATTTCAGAGTTTCTGTTTCCGTGTGTTCTTGACATATCAAAGTCCCGATCCCCAAAACTCCGTTCCTCTGGTGACGTCACTCATGGTTTGACACGTGTTAACTTCTGCCACGTGTCACCCTGATTCGTTACCCACATGTGCCTCAATTGCTTGAATCAGTCTGACACTTGTCACTCCCTGGTTGTGCCACGTGTCACTTTGCTGACGTGATCTGTTGACGTGTGTTGGATCGATGGTTCATATCTCATGCGTGTTTTAATGGCTGTGATCAAATCGCGAACTCACACATCGCGAAATCGTAGTTTCCGTTGTCATGAGTTATTTTCATTTTGAAATCGCGATCCCCGATTCTCCGATGAATGAGATCAACGGTCTAGACCTCTTTTTCGCTTTAGCGGCTGTGATCATATCGCGAAATCGCATATCGCGAAATCGGAGTTTCCGTTGTCAAGTGTTCTTTTCATTTTGAAACCGCGATCCCCGATTCTCCGATGGCTTATCTCCCTCGCAACTTCTGCATATCTGACAGTTGTCGGGGTTTACTTCCAATATGATGGCTTAGATCACTTCTTTTTTGCGCTTAACTCCTGCGCTTAACATCTGCGCAGCTTCTCCCGATCCAACAGCTGTCGGGATTTCCGGGTGAGATCCGACGGCTCTCAGTCTCTTTCCTGAGCTTCCTGCGCGTACAAGAACGCTATTCCTCCTGAGCTTATTCTCCTCGAATCCTTAAAGGATTTCGACATCTGCTTTCGATCACTCACCTCTCTGAACCTTCCATCTTCACTGTTGTACTTAAGCCATCATCACTACTGTACTTGCCATCAATGACAAGTCTATGCTTCCTGTAAAACATGCCAACAATCCTTTGTACATTCTTCCTGCACCCATGCCATCTTCATTGTTGTAATTGCCATCAATGACAAGCATATGCTACCTGTTAAACATTTCCACGCTCACCGCACCAGTTTTAAAGTAGAACGGTTGTCGTTAGACCAAAACCCGCGGGTGATTAGTAAACTCATCACCGCCAGAGTTAATGGATCCACGGGAGGCTGTTAGAACATGTCGCGAGTCCCGAAGGAGGTGATGAACACCAATTCAACAATCTCCCCCTCAGCACCAACTGAGATACTCGACACCAATCGAGCAGACTCGAACCCGTAACCTTTTCGCTCTGATACCAGTTTTAAAGTAGAACGGTTGTCGTTAGACCAAAACCCGCGGGTGATTAGTAAACTCATCACCGCCAGAGTTAATGGATCCACGGGAGGCTGTTAGACCATGTCGCGAGTCCCAAAGAAGGTGATGAACACCAATTCAACAATCTGCAACCTTATAATGAATGGTCTAGATTTACTATGAAATTACAATATACATTTACAAGGAAATTTTTTCCTTCGGGGGTCCGCTTTCCCCCCCTGTAACCCTCCCACGTGGAGGGGTGTATAGTATTATGGGTTGTACAGTCTTCATGGGGTATATACATGGCTAAAAAAAAATACCTATGAAACAAGAAGATAATCAGGCTCCACAACTAACATCCTTGGTCACAAGTCGTTTTCATTGGTGTGGATGGTGTGTTCATTTTCTTGTTTCTTTGATTTTAGTTTCAGTTATTTACATAATTTTGAGCACTACATTATTAATAATAAATCCAAGATCTAAGGTAATAAAGTTCTTAATAAAATATTCAATAATATTTTAAGATATGGTGCGACAAAAGTTTCTAGTAGAATATCCACAATATTTTATAGACCATCTAAAGGAAATCATGGGATTTATAATCTTAATAAATTAAAGAGAAAAGACTCCTCATCTATATGGTTTATTTGGTGCAATTATCATATGGGATATCAAAGAGTCTTATGGAGGAGGTTAGATCATGTGATGTTCTATGATTATAACTTATTTCATTTTGACTATAGTCGGGGTAATCCCATGTAGGTTCTTATCTAGGCCACTCTTTCAAATCACATAAGAATGCAAAGCATAGAGATTACATACACATACATAAAGACATACACAAAGTAGTGAGAGCCCAAGAAACAATACTTTATATCTATCTATCTATCTATATATATATATATATATATATATATATATAGCACAAAAGAGACACTTTCCTTGATACATGATCATCTATTTATACATACATGTTCAATTACTAGGTAGTTGTAACTACTTAACTTCTTGGGTCGGTCGACTTATAAGATACTATGATAGACTTGTCATTCCAACTTCGACACTCGACCGACTAATTCTCAGTCGATTGTCCAGTCTAGTCGACAGAGTTGACTATCCCTTACAACATCTCCCCCCACCTCAATTCCTCACTCATCTCAAGCAATATGGAGTAGTATGACAAAACTTACAAAACATTTCTACTAATTCCTTCTTCCTAGGATATTACAAAATGAGAATATGAAAGAGAAAAGAGAAAATGATAGAATCAATTTCTATTCACTTTTCTTTTCTTTCTAAGTTGAATATGTTTTCTAATTGTAGGTAGATCATTCCTTTAGTGTAGCTTTCCAAATTTGTGTTAATGGAATGCTAGAGTTTGGTAGCATCCTTGATTTTGTGGCAACATTCATATTTTCTTCCCACATAAATGTGTTACTTGAAACTATCTTTTGACATTTTCTTTCCATGGTCTATTCAAGTAACATGAGCTAGTCTGTGACTTCCCTAACCTATCTTAGAGATGACTCTTGAATTCCCCACTATCTTACTAATTGAGTCAGTGAAATCAGAGAATGAAATTCCCTCTTTCACATGATGGTGATTATCTTCTTTTGACATATGTATCCAAGATGGTTGGCCAACTTCTACATTCTGAGGGTTTGGTGTTATGAGAAATCTTACCCTACAAACACTTTAATATCCCCTTTGGACCAAGATCCCTTATTTGTTCCAAATAAAGAAGTAAACAAATGGTTTCTACTTTCCTTATATATCTAGTTCATTAGCATATAGATAGAAGGAGGAAGACACGCATGTTTCCCAAAGTTTTTCCTTGCTTCTCCATCCTTTTTCATCGCTTCTCCAATTCCTTCAGCGATCAAAGATACCTACAAAACAATGGAAAAACTTCCTACTTCTACTAGATTTAGTTATATTAAAACCAAATATATATATACCCAATTTGACTTAAGCATAGACATTACAATGAAAAATCATAATGAAAGGAATAGGCCAAGTTGATATTAAATGGAAAACCAAAAGAAGGCACTTACAAATCACATTGATGTCATAGCAATCTTCTCCAAGCTCTCCTTGCCCATCCCTTGCATGGAAATCTTGAGATAAAAATGTTTATGCTTCAATGGATTTCATCCCATGGGATCAAAGGTTTGACACCTAAAATCTTCCCCCTTTCACCATGGAAATGTCTCATTATATAGGATTTATAGGCTTAACCACCATGGAGAATATCACTTCACTAGATCCACTAAATTTGGATCTCCAAGATTTTTAGGGAGAAAATATCTCTCAAGGATTTTAGGGAGAAAATATCTCTCAAGTATTTTGAGGAGGAAATATCTCTCAAGATCCACCAAATTAGGATTTTGGTTTGAAAATATCTCAACCATCCATGAGACTCTCAACTTCTCCTTGAGATTAGGAAACTAAATGTGAGGTGGATTTTCACACTAAATTAATTTCATTTTTATGAATATTAATGAATAATACATGTGCACATAGTATTTTGACCTTCATATGATAAATTTATCTCCTAACATGCCTAGGGATTATGAGAAATGATCCCTCATTAAATCGTGATAAATCCACATTTGGTAGTGTGGGAATTTGGTGTGTAACAAATTCCCCCTAAAGTTTGAGGTCAGAAGAGAAAGTGATGGTCGAAACACTTTACAAATTATTCAATGCAAGGGTGCTAGATTAAGAGAACTTGGAAGAAGCTACAAACAACCATCAAAAAGTATAAATATATGTTTTCATTCCCGAGGAGGGAATACCTATGCTCAGAATAAGAGTTGACTCAAAGCATGATTGTCGACAAATACACTATGGATACATGAAAATACTGACTAAGGATATGGCCACCATAGATACAATGTGGATCCATACCTCCATGAAATGAATTGATCACAACCACAACAAATACACAATGGATCTACAATATGACAAAACATAGCCACATATCAATACAACGTGGATCTCTATGACAGTATATGTATCAGTAAGATTTCCAGCATGGATATTATACTGGAATATTTTACATGCTCAAATGATCTCCATCACGGCCTAGGAAAAACACATAACAGAGTGAGCACCCAAACCAAGGTCTTTGTCCTGATCCCGAAATGGTACAATTCTAACCATGCGAATAGATGGCGTGATGTTAAACATGGTAGAAACCACTTTATCAATGGTCATTGAGGTATACCATTAACAAGTGTGAGGGAAATCACCAATGATGAAAATGATTCCCAAGGTACCTTTAGTACATTCTAGTGAATGTGAATAAATGAGACGAGGTCAAACATTCATGGAATCATTCAATCAGAGGAAAATGGTATAAACCTATTTTTGAAAGTGAGGAGGTATGAAATTGAGGAATGTAGGTCCCAAGGTACTAACTAGTTTCTAAGTATAATTCTTGGATAATGTTTTGAAGTCGACAGGAACAGACTCGTCGAAGGAGGGCCATGATGTATCCCATCATTGACACAAAACTGACACAAGAAATAGATGTGAGATGGTGTATTAAATGAGTATGCACTGACACAGGAATGAAAACTAGTAATACATCAGATGGTTGGTTTGGAATGAAACTTCTCTTGAACAGTGTGAGGCACAAAAAATGACTTGGAAACATTTACTTGACGAGTACCAAGAACATAATATGATCAAAATAAGAGAACTCTTCAATTGGAATGAAAAATTATAATAAAACATGGAATTGGTATGACTCAAAGACAAGCATATTACCCAAATATAAGACAAGATGAAAATAAGTTCCATGTTCAAGGGAAACAACAATAACTTCCATAATGGATTCCAAAAACTTTACCCACTTCTTTTAATCCCCCCCCCATAATGATTGGTGAGTACTTATTTGTTTTTTATTGATCTTGAGGAGGATAAAAATGTCTCAATATAGCTCAACTTCAATGAGTCCCTTGACATATGTTTAACAAACCTGAAGAACGAGGGGTTTGGTCTTGTATGGCTCATGGAGATTGGACTCACATTGGAGAGTCTGAAAATAACTTAAACATGACTCCATGGGTGACGTTTTCGTAAATTTAGTCTTCCAAACCTGAAAAAAGTGTAAAATAGTTCAAGGGAGTGTCAATGTTTCATGGAAACCTACACAAGATATCTAGCTAAAGCAAGTACAAACAAAGATTATCAAGAAAGGAAGAGATATTCAATATGGAAGAATGAGAAAATATATTCACACTACTCCAATGAGTTGATGATTGATACATAGATCATGATCAATATATACAATGAATGAGTGGAATACACTCATATATAGGGAAAAAAATTCCATAATTAAGAAAAGAAATCAACCAGTTAGATTTCCTTAGGAATGCATGCATGCATAATAGTGATAGTAAAAATAGAAAGTCTAAAATAGAACTAGTTAGTTACATCCCACTGAACTAGTGTGTCGAAAATAGAAATTTCTCCAACACCCCCCCCCCTGAACATCACTATGGAGTAAAAAATGAATCTTGGCTACTAGGCCATTTTAGGTACTCATGTACAATGAAACTAATGAAAACTGAATAAAAGTGAGGAAAGAGGGAAAAACACATGGGAACAAACCCCCCCCTCAAAAGAGAATGTATCAAAAGAAGAAAATGACAACTGCTAGGCAATTGTGTTCTTCACTGCAAGACGATCCCGCAAAGTTTGAAACTTATGCTCATTTATGGATATGATGAAGTCCTTTGGCATCATGTCATTCCTTGTACCTCTTGATCCTATGGATCCATGTGCACCTGAAAATATTCCTTTTTGGTGGAAGGAGAACCAGATGTGAAGTCTAATTCTTTAGAAGTGAGTCATACTCCTTCTGCATGGTTGCTTTCCATAATGGATTTCCCGTAACCCTATTGTAGGTATGTGGATTAGTAGATTGAACCATATAGAAATGCATGGGCATCACAGGTTCTGAAGCTGAAAGTACATGAGAAGGATCCTCATGTTGAGATCAAGTCATCCTCAAATCCAATGGATTCCCTGCAAGGTTTCCTGTTGCTTGAAGTGTGGTCTATGCCTTCTTGGGCATCTGCTGAAGCTTTAGTGTTGGCTTCTTATCTGGTTGTACTAACTTCTTATTTCCATGTACAAAATCCGAGTGTACAGAATCATCTCTAATGTCTGAAACTGATGGAAGAACAAGAGTATATGCATGTTGCACTGGAGGTGCATGCAAATTACTCTCCTTATGTTTAAGTAGAATACAAGATTCATCGTTAGAAAACTTAGTGATCTTATACAACCTTGACTTATGATCCACCTCACTAATTGCAATGATGGAATTGTCATGCATCTCAATTATTGAAATTGAATCTGATGTAAATTCAACCCTTTTACCATTCTGAGCAATTTGATAAACTGAGAGTTTATTCATAGAAAGATTTGGAACATGTAGAACATTCTCAAAACTGCCATTGTGGAGTTCCACTCTCCCTTCTCCTACTACTGCTACTAGAGTATCATCCCCCATGAGAATAGGGGGTCTTGAGCATGGACTCAAAGAAGAGAAAAATTCCTCTTTCGCTGCCATATGATGGGATGCACCAGAATATATAATCCATGAATGAGAAGAGAAATTAATTGCAACCAGAGCATGATGATTACCTTTCATAGGAGCAAGATCTTGTTCCTTCCGCTTCTTGATTCCCTCTGGAATAAAGTTTTCAAGGTTGTTCTGTTGAAGTTTTTGTTCCATCATATCAATCTATTTCTTCATGCATGTGGATTATTCATGATTCTCTTTATTGCAATAAGTGCACTACTTTCCCTTCTTCTTCTTCTTGGAATCTGAAGAGTCTTTGGAACCTGAAGAATCATTAAAGGGTTTGGAATATCCCTCCTTCCTGTTTTGTTTGGATGACCATTTTCCATCATGCATGGTGAGTTCATGTGATTTGTGATCTGTCATGAGGCCCATCTGTATGAGTTTTGTCTGATTTTGTGTAAGATACTGAATGAACTGAGCCAACATAGGCATTTTCCAATTTGTTCCAAAAAGACACTTGCCATAATGGAAATTGGAGACATATACAATGTATTTTGGTCCTAGCTTGGCCAATATTGTTTGAATAAGTTGTTTATCTTGTGTAGACTTATCAATACCACATTCACCCAAGATTAATAGTAAAGATTTAAATTTAGTAAAAAAATCTTGTATATTATCAAAACTTTTAGGGTCTAAGGTATTCAACTCTACCTCAAGCATATGACCTCGCATCTCATCTTGCCTTCCAAAGAGTCCTTCCAGGGTGGTCCAGATCTTGTTTGGAGTCTTGCATGTGGCAACCTGAAACCATAAATTAGTGGATATTAATTCAATAAGTAGTCATGTGGCCTCATCCTTAAGGTTCACCCATCTCATCTTCTTAATCACTGATGTAAGTTTTGTTTCTGTTGCCATCATCAAATTATACAATATTTTCCTTCTGAGTTGGAATTCTACCTTGGGATGCCAATCAAAATAATTGTATGGGGTGAGGATTAACACCAAGTTTGACTATATAAACATTGTCCTATCCATGTCTCCCACTGTTTCTAAGAACCCCTAAAATTTTACTCTCAATCTGCAAGCGAACAATTAAGAAATCACGATAAAAAGGGCATTTTAAGTGAAAAAACGTATCAGTTTCAGGAGATGATATTGCAACTTAATTTCTGAGAAAACGGTGAGAAATTGTACCAAACAGTTGAAAAGCCACTTTCAAAATGGGTCGATTTACTTTCCCCATGAGTCGTTTCCTCAAAAACATAATATTTTTGGAGGAATAACTGTTGAAAGGTACAACCATGAATTTAGCTCATCGAAACCCCAATTTTCCTTATTCTTTGGCTTGTTTGACTTTCTCCAAGGGGCATAGCTCTGATACCATGTCAGTGTTTCATGGAAACCTACACAGGAGATCTAGCTAAAACAAGTACAAACAAATCTTATCAATAAAGGAAGAGAGATTCAATATGGAAGAATGAGAAAATATATTCACACTACTCCAATGATTTGATGATTGATACATAGATCATGATCAATATATACAATGAATGAGTGGAATACACTCATATATAGGGAAAAACATTCCATAATTAAGAAAATAAATCAAGCAGTTAGCTTTCCTTAGAAATGCATGCATGCATAATAGTGATGGTAAAAATAGAAAGTCTAACATAGAACTAGTCAGTTAACTCCCACTAAACTAGTGTGTCGAAAATAGAAATTTCTCCAACAGGGAGAAATCTTCTACTCATGGTTGACTAAAGTAATCATTTTTCTTAATTGGTCTCATGAGGTCAAAAAAGAGATAAACTACCACTCTAAAGACACCCTTTCAAAACTTTTAATGAGTATGAAAGGAATAAATCTCACTTCGAAATCTTTTCACATTTAGGGATTCTAGAAAGAGCTTAAAGGAAACTCCAAAGAGTTTACTTTTCATATAACTTTTATGAGTCCCAAAAAGAGATAAAAGTATACTCAGTAACCTATTATCATGTATTAAAGAGAACGATAAAGGACAAATACTAAGCTCGGTAACCTATTCTCATGTATTTATGAACATGAGAAAGAGAAAAGACTAATCTCGTTCTATAAAAGATTACTATGTTACAATGGGAACGACCCCCAAGTGAGGATCCCTCCTAGAAACATGTCTTTCTAGAGGTATTTTAATTCCCCCAGCCTGCATGGTATAAGCTAGTGGATTCATTCCAACATGATGTCTATAGGTTAGAGAATTTTTGTTTCATCCGTCAACTCTTCTTCCTTCCTCGTTTAGGCGTCTGGCTACTAATAGGAATATTTTCACTAGGAGGAGGAAATGAAGGTTCAAGTATTCGATCCAAAGGAAGACTCTATTTGAATGGAGGGGGGTCTATTTAATTTTTTAATGAGCTTGACAGAGACAGGAAATATGATCGTAAATACTAGGTACTACTAAAGGATAGAGTGATTCTAGGGATTGCTGCACCTAAGTCAAAATCATATTTAATGTGGAAACCTGCTAGGTGCCAAGAGGAGGAAGAGAAACAATACCCATGAGCAAGGAATCCTTGATTATACCTACTCCTACATTCTCATACCCAAGACTGGAACCTAGAAAAGGGACATTATTTTCTACAGAATCATAGAGATATGGTGTGGAATAGTCAAGTTGGTCAACAGTGGCAATTTTCCCTTGATGGGTGTTATCACCATAAAAACAAATTGTGAAAAATAGAGATTTCAAGACTTAGCGAGGTGCTAAATTGGTTGGAGGTATGATAAATCAAGGGAGGAACTAAATCTAGCAAGAGGAGGCTAAATCTGGTGGGATCATAGAGTTGATGGGACCCGATAGGTCGCAGATCACAAGCGCTCCAGATCAACAGTCGGGGATCATTTCGGGGGGAGGAGTTGTGTGAAGGATAATTCTGGAAATCGAGCCAAAAAATAAACCATGGTTTTAGGTCTGAACCACGTGGTGCCATTGGGTTCATTTCGGGGTGAGAAGCAGGTTTCCCCAAACCACTTCCTCGCACCCCCAAAATTGGAAAAGTATATAAAGAGTACTTGTTATTTATTTTATTGTTTTTCAAAATATTGGAACGTTTGAAATTTGGTGCGACCAGTCCATTCAACTGAAGATCAACAGTACTCCAAGATCAAACCATTTTCTCTCATTTCCAGGTATTTTTCATCGCCACCATGGACCCTATCATAATGTCGGTGATAAAGAAATACCTAGTGTCAAATGAAGAATCCCTAAATGACTGAGATTCAAATGTGTTTGACACTGAAATCACCATTTCGCCCATTTCTGTGTCCAAGAGTAATATGTCTAATAATGTAGGAAAGAAGATACCCTTCCTTGAAGCAGTCCAAGCCACTATAGTCCCTTACGCTGTCGAGGCTACATTCCCTTTTCCAGAATTCATAGGTTGGTGCGTAGAGAAGTATTCACAGGAAGAGAAAGTTTTCATCAATAAACAGGGGTTTGAGGTCCTGTGTAGGGTAGAGAGTATATCAATTTGAGGTGCCCTTAGCATACCAGAGTCTTTCTCAGCAGTGTCTGAACCTTTCGAGGAAGAGAAGCTAATTAGGGTCTATAGGGAGTGTCCATCAGAAATCAAAGTTTTGTTTTTACAGAAAATTGCCAAACCAGAGCATCTTCCTGGAAGTTTGTCTTTGCCAATGAATGTGAGTATAATGGTTATTGAGGTCCAATGGGTTTGTTCACTGCTAAGTCAAATTTTAGGTCTAGATAATGACAATAACGTGGTCGAGGTCATGTTGGGTTTCCTGTTGGAATTTTTTCAATCAGAGTATATTCTGTTAGTCAATGTCAGTTTCGACCAGTTCATAGTTGATAATATCCATAAATAGCTAGTGAAGTTTCTCTCTCTGAGACATTTCAGATATTACATATACTTGCTGAAGATTTTCCTGGAAAAAAATAAGAGATAATTTCCTGAAGTGGCATTCATATCAACTGAATTTAAGAGGATCACATTGCTCATATTCATCAACAAAGTCATTTCCAGGGTTTACATTTTGATTTTCAACACTAGCCTACCAAGAGTCCTGGATGACATGAGGAGATATTTACAGTCAAATCCAGAACACAGAGTGGGGGACTGGGTATTGTTCATGCATTCAACAATGGTCTAGGTTTATGGTTGTCATGAATTCCCTTACATGTTTCCTATTTGTCTGACCCCCAGAGTCTTTTCCCTTGATTTCATTAGGAAAAGAATCATATCAGAGACAGAGAATTTCCTGAAATTGCACAAAGCCTCAAACCTCAAATTCCCTTTTATCATTGGACCCTTCATTTTCAAGACTAGATCATGATTATCTCAGATCCAGGAATATCTCGAAGAGTTTGGGTTTTCACAGCTACATGGAAGAAGAGATGATCCACATCAGATTGTATCCAAGAGAATATTGATGAACAAACAAGCCCCTTATGAGCATGAACATGTTGAGGGTTTTGACAAATTGAAAAATCTATAAGTTTGTGTTGATATGGAAGCAATATTGCAACCATCTCAAACACAAAAAATGGAAGAAGTATTGTAACCAGCTCAAACAAAACAAGTGGAGGCAACCCTGCAATAGACTCAAACACGACAAACTCCTCAAAAGTTGATAGTCAAAGTACCCAAAGTAAGTGTTTACAGCAAGAGAAGTAGTTCAGAGGCCATGGGCGCCAGTGATCAATAGACTGCCCCTAAGAATATGAAGATCACACAATCTTCACAAATAGTGGATCTAGAGGAGGAAGAGCCTAAAGAACAAGTGAATATGGATATGGTGGAGAGTGGTACCAACACTGTATAAGTTGAGAAGGGAAGCAAGCTCCAAAGTGAAGGCAACTCAATAACTTTTAACAACAAAAATCACATCTTTGATAAAACATCTGGAGCAACTTATCAATCTAAAGAATATTTGGAAAAAAAATATGTTGAGAAAGGAAACATGGCTATGGGTGAAATGAGGGAGTTAGTCCCTAAAGTGAAAAATATTTGTCATCACAAGTCTTCTCTGTTCACAGTAAGAGATATAGAGAAGAGCACCTTTAATATAGCAGTTGTAGATAAAGAAAAATTATCTGAGATCAAGATAAAGTTTGACAACATCAGTGCTCTAGACAAAGTCAAATTCCATAGTAATACCAGTGATATGTTGTATTCAGATTACTTGGGTCTAATCTTAAAGAATTCAAAGTTGTTATCATATGCAATAAAATTGGAAGGGAAGTTGAGGCAAGAAAAGGCATCCAACAAAGCTTGGCAAACTCAAGTCAAGAGGCTATAATCTGAAGGCCCTCGGGGGGTGAAATCCTCATTGGATGAAAAAGAAAAGCTAATTCAAAGCTTGAATAAGAAACTAAAAGTGTCTTCCACAGAGAATCCACAAAAAACATAACTAGTTTCTTTAGAACTGGAAAAGAAAGCATTTCGACAAGAGGCATTGAACTACAAAGCTAGGGTATTATAGCTAGAACAAGAAAAGGTGAATTGGTCACAAGGACAGATAGAATTACTGAACATGGTTGTAGTTGTACCTCTTGTTGTAGAAGTTGGGCCAAGCATTGAAGGACTTTTCTAGACTATGTCACAAGCTATCCTGAAGGTAGGAGAAATCAAAGGGTTAAAGGGAGACATGGAGAAATTGAAACAGGAAATGAAAGCAAAGGATGAAAGAATGGCTCAATTTCAAAACTTGAATCAAGCCCCACAGGAGAGGATAGACAAGCTAAAAATAATATTAAGAGGCAAAGGATTGTTGCAGGGAGACAAACACATCATCTGATATTCTATAGTTGTTGAGGCTACCAAGTTTAGAGTGTATTTAAACTTCATCAATGATAAAGAGAACATGGCCATCACAGCTAGAGGTAGGTGCACTATTGTAAATGATACCTTAGCAAAGAAACCATCAGAGTGGGCTCAAAATGCCATAAAATTTCTAAACTCCATCCCTACTATAGAACTTCATACCATTAGGGTCAAATATAGAACTACATTGATCATCTCAGCTAGAAGGGTTATTGCCAAAAATAACTTGCTAAAATCAGTCCAAAATAAGGAAACACAGATGGATACAAGTGTACAAGAATTCAAGGATTTGTTTGAATAATTGTTTATTAAAGGCCTCCCACCATTTTGGGATGGAAAAGTAAAATTATATGATCAAGAAGAATACAACTCTTGCCTCACTGAATGCAGAATGGATCACTCCAAGTTTGAAAGCTTGGAGGAAAACTTGAAAGGAAAAACCCTGGTTGAACATTTGATTATAGATTTTGAGATTTTGAATCAGTTCAAAACAATGAACATTGGACTACCAGTGATGACATATGCCTCATGCATTGACCTGGAGATCCTAATCAAATAAATGATGGACTATGATATCCCTTTTGACTTGCAATGGAAGGAGATAGTATGACTATGTAAAACAAAGTGTAGTTTCTAGGGTCTAGCAAATGATGTCCATGTGTCACTGAATATGGAAGATCAGACAAAAGACTAGAATAGAACAAATGGCCAAAGAAGAAGCTGAAGCATTAGAGGAATCGACAGTTGGATCATAAAACATTTTCCTGTTAATCATTGTAATTGGTTCCCATACCGAAACTATCATTTGTAATTATTGTAATCTGTTTTAGAAGCTGAAAATTTTCATTTCATATATTGTAATCAGTTTCTAATTGAAGGAAATCGAATTTTATAAGTATTAGAAGTTCCAAATTTATTAACGTGGGAAGAAGTGCAAGGGAACAATTTTAGTTGTTCGGAACTCAATTGTAATTTTATGAAGGTGAATTGAATACATATGAAGAAGTCTTTGAAGTTTCCATGAAAAGATTCTAATGGTGGTGATCTTAGTTTTGTCTCCTCTCTTTTTATGTATTTCTTGTATTTCTGATTTCATTTTCTCTATCTTTTGTTTAAATTGGATAGTCAAAGGCCCATAATTCATCTTTTGATTCTCTTAGCTGAAGAAATTTAAACTATGTTAAGTTCTTCCTAAATAATTTTGAATTAATTTATTTAATGCTCTGATGCAATTACATGTTTTCTTTTTATTCCTACACTCTTCAAAATTTACAAATTATAACTCATATTTATCGCCTCATTTAGCCTTTATCCTCTCGATATTTTACAGACAAGTCAATGCTTTCATTCATTTTCAGAATTTTGACTCCATATCCCTAAGTGTCCCTCCCCTTCCTTGCAAACAAAATTATAAAAAACCCTCCAAAACAACAAAACCTAGCCATTGATTGTCAAAGAAACACGAAGTGACATGAGAGAGCCCTCTCTGAGCTGAGCAGACTAGTACCCAACTCTAAAGTTGGTTTGCAGGTTACCTCTGTCATTTTTTTTTATCAATTGAACAAATTTATAGAGTGCTAACAATGGGGAAATTGTAAAATATGAAACACTAAAGATGCGATGGAAGTCATTGCATATAACCAACTACTACTAAGTAACAAATTGTAATCCAGATCCATGTCAACCACTTCGATATCGACCGAAATGGTTTTACCCTTCAATTTCATAGAGAAAGACTGAAATATTTTGTGAGGTTGGAAACCACATCCATCAAACACTTTAAGGGTGGTAGGAGATGAGTTAAGTTTAGGAGAACCAATGGATCTCCAACAAGACAAATACATGACATGGGTGGAGGCTCCTTCATCCAAAACAATGCAATGGATGTTCTTTCCACCAACTAAAATTTGAATTGTAATGCTAGGTGGTGTGAGAGCCTCTCTTTAAAATAGTCTAGATTAAATGTAATCATATTTGATTCTTCTAGATCCATATCTATAATGGCCAACAACATGGTTCTATGTTGACTTGGATAGTTCTATAGAACTTTGAGGGCTGACATAACACAAGGTTCTTGCCCCAAATCTTCAAAAAAATTGTAGTTTTGGGTGGAATGGCACTTGGATTAAAGGTCTCTTTTCAAATTATGCCCCTGGGCAGATGCAACACTATGTCAAAAACTAGCTTCTCAATTTTAAAAGGGGTGGAATATGGAGGAGGAGTGTATGTGGAGGGATGATCGATAGCCTTGACATTGGAATGATCACCTAGAAGAGTATCATAACTATTTTCTCAAGTCATTGAATTAACAAGTGAATATGGATATGGTGGAGAGTGGTACCAACACTGTAGAAGTTGAGAAGGGAAGAAAGATCCAAAGTCAAGGTTGCGCAAGAAATTTCAGTAGCAAAAATAACATCTTTGATAAAACATTTGTAGCATCTTATCAATCTAAAGAATATTTGGCAAAACAATATGCTGAGAAAGGAAACATGGCTATGGGTGAAAAGAGGGAGTTAGTCCCTGAAGTGCAAAATATTTCTCAACAAAAGTATTCTTTGTTCATAGTAAGAGCTATATAGAAGAGGACCTTTAATATAGCAGTTGCAGATGAAGACAAATTATCTGAGATCAAGATAAAATATGACAACATCAGTGCTCCAGACAAAGTCAAATTCCACAGGAATACCAATGATATGTTGTATTCAGATTACTTGGGTATAATCTTAAAGAATTCAAAGCTATAATCTTATGTAATAAAATTGGAAGGGAAATTGAGGCAAGAAAAGGCATCCAACAGATCTTGGAAAACTTAGTTCAAGAGGCTACAATCTGAAGGCCCTGAGTGGGTGAAATCCTCATTGGATGAAAAATAAAATATAATTCAAATATTGAAGAAGAAACTAAAAATGTCTGCCACAGAGCATCCAAAAAAACAAAACATGTTTCTCTAGAATAGGAAAAGGAAGAATTTCGATAAGAGGCATTGAAATACAAGGCTAGGGTATTACAGATAGAACAAGAAAAGGTGAATTGGTCACAAGGATAGATAGAATTACTGAACATGTCTATAGTTGTACCTCCTGCTGCAAAAGTTGGGCCAAGCACTGAAGGACTTGTCTAGGATATGTCACAAGTTAGCCTAAATGTAGGAGAAATCAAAGGGTTAAAGTCATACATAGAGAAATTGAAATAGGAAATGAAAGCAAAGGATGAAATAATGGCTCAATTTCAAAATGAGAATCAAGACCTGCAGGAGAGGATAGACAAGCTAAAAATAATATTAAGAGGAAAAGGACTGTTGTAGGGAGCCAAACACATAATATGGGATTCTATAGCTTCTAAGGCTACCAAGTTCAGAGTGTATTTAAACTTAATCAATGATAAAGACAACATGGCCCTCACAACCAGAAGCAGGTGCACTGTTGTAAATGAGGCCTTAGCAAAGAATCCATCAGAGTGGACCCAAAATTCCATAAACCTTCTAAACTCCATCCCTACTGCAGAACTTCAGACCATTGGGGTCAAATATAGAACTACATTGATCATCTCGGCTAGGAGGGTTATTTCCAAACATAACCTGCTAAAATCAATCCAAACTAAGGCCACACAGATGGAGAAAAGTGTACAAGAATTCAAGGATTTGTTTGAATAATTTTTCATTAAAGGCCTCCCACCATTTTAGGATGGAAAAGGAAAATTATATGATCAAGAAGAATAAAACTCTTGCCTCACTCAATGCAGAATGGATCACTCCAGGTTTGAAAACCTGGAGGAAAAGGTGAAAGGAGAAACCCTGGTTGAACATTTGATTATAGATTTTGAGATTTTGAATCAGTTCAAAACAATGAAGATTGGACTACCAATCATGACATATGCCTCCTGCATTGACCTGGAAATCCTAATAAAAGAAATGATGGACTATGATATCCCTTCTTGCTTGTAATGGAAGGAGATAGTATGGATAGGTAAAACAAAGTGTATTTTTCTAGGGTCCAACAAATGATGTCCAGGTGTCACTAAATATGGCAGATCAGACAGAAGACCAGAATAGAACAAGTGGCAAAAGAATAAGTTGAAGCATCGGAGGAATCGATAGTTGGATCGTAAAACATTTTCCTGTTAATCATTGTAATCAGTTCCCATACCAAAACTATCATTTGTAATTATTGTAATCAATTTTAGAATTTGAAACATTTCAGTTCAGCTATTGTAATTAGTTTCTAACTGAAGGAAATCGAATTGTATAAGTATTAGAAGTTCCAAATGTATTAACGTGGGTAGAAGTGAACAGGAACAATTTTAGTTGTTCAAAACTCAATTGTGATTTTTTTAACCTGAATTGAATACATATGCACAAGTCTTTGAAGTTTCCATGAAAAGATTCTAATGCTGGTGATATGAGTTTTGACTCCTCTCTTTGTATGTATTTCATGTATTTATAATTTCATTTTCACTGTCTTCTGTTTAAATTGGATAGTCAAAGGCCCATAATTCATCTTTTGATGCTCTCAGATGAATCAATTTAAACTATGTTAAGTTCTTCCTAACTAATTCTGGATTCATTTATTTAATTCTCTGATGCAGTTACATGTTTTATTTTTCTTCCTACACTTTGCAAATTTACAAATTATAACTTAGATTTATCGCCTCATTTAGCCTTTATCCTCTAGAGATTTCTACATACAAGTCAGTGTTTTCATTCATTTTCAGAACTTTGACTCCATAGACCTAAGTGTCTCTCCCCTTCCTTGCCAACAAATTTATAAAAAAACCATCCAAAACAACAAAACCTATCCATTGATTGTCAAAGAAACACCAAGTGACACGAGAGAGACCTCTCTGAGTTGATCAGACTAGTACCCATCTCTAAAGTTGGTTTGCTGGTTACCTCGGTCGTTTGTTTTATCATCCCAACAAATTTACAGAGTGCTAACAATGGGGAAATTGTAAAATATGAAACATTGAAGATGTGATTGAAGACATTCCATAGAACTAACTACTACTAAGTAAAAAATTGTAATCTAGAGGCACGTCAACCACTTCAATATTGACTGAAATGGTTTTACCCTTCAATGTCACAACAAAAGACTGCAATATTCTCTGAGGTTGGAAACCACATCCATTAAACACTTTAAGGGTGGTAGTGCTATAGTGGGAAAACACCCTTACGGACTACACTAGGGTTCTAAAGTGCAGGCAGAGCTAACCATCTAAATTCTCCTACTTTTAAAAATTATCCCGACAATACCCCACATTCATATATAAAGTACAAAGTATAGAGATCTGGTAGTCTTACCTTGAAATCCATATCCGATGTCGATCCCAATGCGTTCGGTCGCTTCTCGACTACAAATATCCTCCCAAGGCTAACCTGCATTCACCAAAAGACAAAAAACAAACTGCGAACAAGCATTCTATATATGGATTAATGGGTTAGATGTCATAACAAAATGTAAATTGTACATAGAGATAAAACACATCATATGGAGGGACGACAAAAGTACTCATTTATATTAATCTCATAATGTCACTTACAAAATGAGATCGACGACCACTCCTCGAACCCGGTCCTGGAATCCTCTTCACCAAGATCCAACTGCTTCCACGTATCCTTATTTTCTCACACTTCTCTCTAGAGAATAGGCATAGGCTTATGGATGAGGAAAAAGGGTAAGAATGGGGAATTCTGGCTCAAACTCACAATGTGGCTGGAAATTCTTAGGGCAAGGGGGGATTAGGAAATGGGTAGAGTTTCACTTCTTTCATGCTTCTGTTTGGAATGGGATCCCAACACCTTCTTTTATATGCCAAAAAGATAGTTATTTGATTGGGTGATGGGCTATGGGCGGTGAATTGGTTATGAAACTACCCAAAATCCTATATTCCCTTGAAAATTTTTATTTTTTGCAACTTTTGTGGGTATACATGGGTTGTAATGGTACAGGTAGCATATGTACAGAGGCAGTAATGGTGCAGCTAGTGTACATACACGGGAAGTAGTGGTGCAGGGTGCGTACATCTTAAAAATTTTGGTTTTTAAGAAGAGTTATTCAGTATTGTCTTGGCAAAAATAGTAAGTAAGATGGTCTGCTGCTAGGTATGCATGTCTAGTGCAAATTACAGTTATAATAGGTAGGAGACTGGTTAAGTTTAGGAGAATCAATGGATCTCCAACAAGACAAATACATGACATGGGTGGATTCTCCTTCATCCAAAACAATACAATGGATGTTCTTTGCACCAACTAAAATTTGAATTTGTAATGATAGGTGGTGTGAGAGCCCCTCCTTAAAATAGTCTAGATTAAAAGTAATCATATTTGATTCTTCTAGATCCATAGCTCTAATGGATGAAAACATGGTTCTATGTTGACTTGGATAGTTCTGTAGAACTTCAGGGGATGACATAGCATAAGGTTCTTGCGCCAAATATTCAAAAATATTGTAGTTTTGGGTGGAACAAGCACTTGTATTAAAGGTGTCTTTTTGAATTATTCCCTTGGGCAGGCGGAACACTATGTCAAAAAATATCTTCTCAATTTGAAGAGGGGTGGAAGATGGAGGAGGAGTGGATGTGGAGGGATGATTGATAGTCTTTCCATTGGAATTATTACCTAGAAGAGTATCATAATTCTTTTCTCAGGTCATTGGATTAACTTCCTCCTTACACATATAGAATTGAGAGGTGCTTAAGGAAGCATCCCCATGGTGGCAATGACCTGCATTGCCCCCTTGTGGAGGGGAAAGATTTTTTGCAACCAGATGTTGTTGTTGAATCGAGAAAGGGTTAGTTAAAACTGTGGGTAGGGAGGTACCTTTAAAAAATTTATTGACTTCCTCTCGACGAGGACAATATTTCATGTAGTGGTCCTCCATACAAATCATGCAAGGAAAATTATCTTTCCTATTCGGTTGAGTATCAACAGTCTTTGTAGTATCCTGGTGGTTAAAATATTTATTGGATTTACGCTTGTTCTTCTTCTTACCTCTGCATTTTTGAGATAAATTGGATTGGACCACATTCACCTCGAAAATTTGAGCAGGAGTGGAAGTAGTTTTGGTGTTTGAAATGGAACCCAGTTCCAGAGCAGGTATTTTTAGATCATTTGATGAATGAAGAACATGGGGGATCATATCGTAAAATTTGTGTTGGATTGGGAATATACCAAGTCCAAATATTGAGCATGGTTGATATATTTCTCCTCAGTAAAAACACCTTCCATAGAAATATCTATGGTGATGGGTGGCAAGAGAAACTTTATAAACCAATCCACGAGGATTTGGTCTAGAATTGGAGATTTAATCAACGATCTTCGTCATCTCCACTCATGAATATGATCAGATATGTGGGTGTAAGAGGATTGTTGGAGTGAGGTAAAAAGCTCTGTACTGATCTCGTATAGTATAGGCAACTGGACATGCATCAGAAAATTCATGGAAGAGAGTTAAACTTGAAAAGGGAGTTACATAGAAGTTCAATATACCATTTGGTTGTTGTACCTGTAAGTGTTCTCTAAAAAATTCTGAGGCGAATGGAGTCATCCATTAAATAATTTGAAGAATACCATAAATGGAAAGTCATAACAGGATTGTTAGGAACTTCCCCAGGTTTTTTGTCGAATTTCAAGATGTTTGATGGTACTTTGGAAAGGATGGAGGGCCAAAATGAGGCCTCTTTAAAGGGATTGTTGTCAAATGAGATAGATCTCACAACTCTAATGTAGCCAAAAATGGAAGTGGTAATTTATCATGTGGATACTAGTGGTAACTGTGTAGCATGGGAACACCAGTAGGAACATATCCAAGTTGCGGCGAGATAGAAAAACTATATGGTCCTCCCATGTATGGTGGTGGACCTGAAGGTGCCCCCATGTACAGTTACTATTTGGTTTGTCCACCCATGTAAGGTGGTTTTCATGATTTTCCACCCATGTATGGTGGTTGTCCTAGTTGTCCACCCACGTATTTTGATTGAAAAGATGGACCTCATACATAATGAAATTGACCTAATGGTCACACCATGTATTGTGGTTGGCCCAATGGACCTACCATATACTATGTTTGAGGGGGTTGTTGTGTTGGAATCATGGGGTTTATGGATTGATAGGGAAAGTTCCTTGTTGAGGAATGCCCATCGGATTAGGTTGCCCAAACAAAGGATTAGAAACTCCCAAAAATGGTTGTCCAGGATATATGTTAGTGGCAGTAGGGATAGAAGGACTTTTATGAGTATCTTTCCCCTAGGTTTTTTTATGTTGAAACCACATAGGTTTCCCCCCAATAAAAATTTTCCCTCCAACTGAATTTTCCCCCCCAGCTAAAGGTTGGCCTCCCATTGAATATTAACCTCCAATGTAGGGTGTAATCATCTGTAAGGTTTGATATGGAGGTTGAGTAGTTTTTCTAACCATGGTTTTGTGAATGACTTAACTTCTGGCCATTTGACTGATGAGACGACCAAGTAAAGTACTTGGTGTGTGCATGTGCGGAAAGAGTGAAGTAGGAATTTTACCTAACCCATGTGCAAAGGGATATGTATTTAAAAGTGATTGTGTCTGGGTTTCCTAGGTCACCGATGTTCTTAGTAAATAATAAGCACAAAGTGTATCAACTACAAGATTTGTGAATAAAGATAAATTCACAAGTCCTTATGGAAAGCCAAAAATTGACGGGTTCATGCCAAAAGATTGTGTAGTGGATGAACTAGATGGTAAACAATAAGACTAATATGCATCAATATATCCCATGAATGGTGGATCAATGAGTGCAAGGCCTAGTGGATTAGTAAAAAGAGGATTTTCATAATATGAAAGGATTTCTACGAAGTTTGTGACTAGTTCTTCTACATCTTGGCCACTTCCAGGAGATACATTCTCAGTCTCCGAAGTTTGATCTTCGATCAATCCTTTGTAAGAAGCATCGTGTTGAGGTTCCTAAACTTTAGGATCCATACCTTATACATTGTAAAACAGAAAAATTTAATGATCCCTACAGCCAACTACGAAAATCAAAGAAACACACTCCTAATAAAACTAAAATAAATCAACCAAGAAACAATAGATAAAGGAGTTTTTGAAGATGGGATATCAAGCTGCCAATGAAGAAATTAGAAGCAGTTATCCTAACCTCCATGTAACAACCCTTCTCGGTGCAAGAAACTCTCACTTTTGTGGGATCACCCTCCAAGGGTACCGAAAGTGTGATACGACATCTACCTCAAGTACTGTAGTAATCCCCCCACAATCACCTATGTATATACCTAAGAAATGCCACTAAGGTTACCAAATCGTAGTCATCCTCTGGGCAGGTACAGTCGACAGTCGAGACCAAACGTATGGGTAGGATATCAAAGTCCAAAATGTTTCTAGAGGAGTGAAGACAAGTGGACCAATAAAACTCCTGATGACCTCGAATAGATATGATTTTCACAAAGCACCAAGACCAAATGAAACCAATGTCACTTCAAGAAAAACCCCCAGTATACGCTCTTTCCTCTATGATTGGTCAATATTTGGAGGGGTAATATCTATTGCTCTTCTTCATGTGACCTCATGTTTATCCCTTATGTTAGAGGGGGTTATCGGTTATACTTATAAGAAAATTGGATTTGTTCACTCTTTAGTGTTCTACAGTTTGTTTAATAGTCTTGGATGATTTACTCACTTTTCCTAGTCCAAATATCCTAATCCTGTGTTATTATTGGAGTGCTAAAAAACATATATATATATATAGTGGATTTTATTAGTGAGTGGTTGATTTTAATGCCTTTTTACTCAGAAGGTTCATGGAGATGAAACTGATGATGTGTGGGAGTCGACTCCAATAGAATGAAAAAGAATGAGATGCAATTATTTTTTTTCGATGAATTCTATGTATAGGAAGGAGAAGAGTTATACTCTTCTTAACACAAGAAAGTACTCAAAACTATGCAACTTTCAAATTATGGGAGAAAGATGATGCCAAACTATCAAGCAAATGTTTCCAAAATCCAAATGCAAAACTAGCTCTTTTCCAATGTATACCAAAACAAATTTCCTAAAGAATGCAAAAAATTCTTTGTTTGATTATGTATGCAATAAGATATGTAAAATTTTATTTTTCTTAACTTTCATGTCAAATCAAAGAGGTCAATGTTTGACACAAAGAAATACGAGGAAAAAAATAAATCAAACAAAGTGCACTAAAAAAAAAATGATGAGAACTAAAAGAAATCAAGTATAAGAATGGACTTCACAACTTGTTCAATCAGTAACTCAAAAGATGTAAAGGAGAAAGAAGACAAACACTCTTGAAAATACTAAAAAACGAGCAGCAAGAATCAATATTAAAGGCTGGGTTGAAGCAAACAAGAGAGTCCTAATCATTCATAAAGTGAGATGTTTCATTGAACACAAAAAGGGCTCAATACCAAAAAACCTTTGCAAATTCTAGTTGATGAAAACTTATAAACAATCAAGCAATCTAAAAACTTTGTGAGACAAATATCACACAATTGAAAGGTAGGATGACCAAGGGATGTTTTTAACCCAAGGGGACCATACAATTTCACAACTAACAAAAGTCTGCAAAATCAAAGAAGGAAATGAAATGAGTGATGAATTCCTATTTCTCAATCAAAACAAAGTCAAAGACAAACCAAAAGACTTTGGGCTAAAATGCTCTTAACAACAGACTGATAAAAACAAAGAAGAACCTCTTGGATCCACCTAAAATAATATACTAACACCCCTATTATCAAAGGAACAGAGCTCTATGTCAGTCCCTAGGAGACCAAGGAGTAATGTTAGTCAATCCAGTGGCGCTCTAGTAACCACTCTAGGGGAGCGTTGGTTCTTAAAGTGCTTGAAAAAGGAACAAAAAATCTTAAACTCAGCAGAGACTCAGTCAATGACTAAGAAAAATTCTTGATGAAGATGAGGAAAGGGGAAAAAAATCAGGATCCATCTTCAAAAAAACAATATCTAATCACAATCAAGGATTCAAGATGAACCAAAGGAAAGACTAGTCAAAGTCCTTCCCCGATGGAGTTGCCATTTTTCTGTTATGAGAAATCTTACCCTGCATACAGGTTAAGATCCCCTTTGGACCAAGACCACTTCTTTGGTCCAAAGACAGAAGTAAACAAATGGTTTCTACTTTCCTTATAGATTTATTTCATTAACCTATATATAGAAGGAGGAAGACACACATGTTTCTTGAAGTTTCTCCTCGTTGCTCCATCCTTTTTTCTTGCTACTCCAATTCCTTCAACGACCAAAGAGACCTGCGAAACAATGGAAAACCTTCTTACTTATACTATATTTTTTTATATAAAAACTGAACCTATCTATACCTAATTTGACTTAAGCATAGGCATTACAATGAACAATCATAATCAAAGGAATAGGCCAACTTGATATTAAATGGAAAGCCAAAAGAATGCACTTACAAATCATATTGATGTCGTAGCAATATTCTCCAAGATATCCTTGTCCAACCCTTGGATGAAAGTACTGATATCAAAATGTTGATACTTCAATGGATTCCCTACCCCGGGATCAAAGGTTTGACACCTAAAATCTTCCCCCTTTCACCATGGAAATGCCTCATTATAAAGGATTTAGAGGCTTAACCACCATGGAGAAGATCACTCACTAGATCCACTAAATTGGGATCTCCAATATTTTTAGGGAGAAAATATCTCTCAAGGATTTTAAGGAGGAAATATCTCTCAAGATAAACCAAATTAGGATTTTTGTTTGAGAAAATCTCTCAACCATCCATGAGACTCTCAAATTCTCCTTAAGATTAGGAAACTAAATGGGAGGTGGATTCTAACACTAAATTAATTTCCTTTTTATGAATGATAATGAATAATACATGTGCACATAGTATTTTGAACATCATATGATAAATTTCTCTCGTAATATGTCTAGGGACTATGGACAATTCTCCCTCACTAAAGTGTGATAAATCCACATTTGGTAGTGTGGGAATTTGGTGTGTAACATTTGGTTTACATGGGTCGTCATATGCTATGCTCATCGACACCATGGTCTGTGTTTGAAAACTTAACTACTTGCAAAGTGGTTTCTCTTTGTTCCTCTAGATTTGATATATAGGGGCTCGTTTCGTGATCTTGAGGGAAACCAATAGGATATTGGGACACTTCACACGTAACTTAATCTTCAAGGATCTCAGGTTTACTTAGAAGTTCATTCCTAATGATGGATGTTGTCCTTTGTTATTGGAGAGAATACTAGTGGTATGAGCCCAATTTTTTTGTTGTAAACTTACATACTATTTATTGTCTTAATGAGAGATATTACTTGTCCTAACTGATTCTTTCATGGATTCACGTGCCTCAGTCATAACTGTTGATGGGTTGGTCGACTCACGTGAGGGGAATCTTGTCTTAGTGTTGAGTTGGCATGCATATGAGTTGGTCAATAGTTATGGTAGTGGTTATGCAACGATATTCAGTGTCATGTTGATCATTCATGTTTCTGACTTGTCCATCAATCCTTTCTTGTCATTGTTTTATTATGATGTCATTTATTGAGTCGGGATTTTCATAGTCTATTTTTTCACGTTCCAGATCAACTGGGTCACCTTTGTTAATTCGCGGTCGATACATGAGTCACCCGACTACTAATTTTGTGTCATCCATTTTTCTACTATTAGTGTTTCTTGGTCAATAATCTTGGTAATTGCTCCACCAATTTATTGAGTTGTTATATTCCCCCTTACTTGTGTGATCCATTCTCTCTCTTGATCCACGCTCTCTTGATTCATATATTCTATGTTCACTTGATAGATATATTCCCTGTTCGATCTATTGTTGCCTAATAAGTAATTGTCGTAAATATGGAGATGGAGTTGTATGGAGCTCCTATTTTCGTCTTCCTTCTTCTAAATTTTTGTGGCTCGACTAGGGAATTATTTCTCTCTCCATTCATCTCTTTGCTAGTTTTTCAAAAAGCTTTGTTGATTGGGACTTATTTAATACTTGATATTTCCTATAGCAGCTTTTCATACATGATATCTTACAATTGAATTTAGTTTATTAGTGTAAAATGATTTTTAATTAATAAGAAAGTTATTAATTTATATTTTTTGACTTCGACCAGACTGTTACATATAATTTTTCAACTATGGTCGATCCCTATTGGCATAATTTTAATGAGGATTTTTCCTACAGGGCTCAATATTGTTATGTGTTGTATTTATTTATATGATCTCCATTAATTAATTTTTAAAATGGGTGGCCCAACAAAGTTCATAATTGTACAACTCCTATTGTTATGATGTCTTCTATAATGTATGGTCCTATCCATGTTGTTTCTAATTTTCTCGGCTTTCCTTTAACTCAACTGTCATATAATAATCCCAAATATCCATTATTCATTTCCTTTTTCTTTAAATTTCAATCATGCCAAGCCTTCTTTTGTTGCTACTGGACTTCTTGATGATGTAATTCTATCAACCTTCCTTCGTAAAAAAAATTCAACTGGTAGATTCTATCATTCAAACTTCTTCCTTGGTCGAACTTAGAAACAAATGCCACCCTATTTGAATTGGCCCATAAGTGGAGTGGAATCACATATTATTTTCCATATATCAATTTAAAAGGGGTTTGTCTAGTCGATCTCTTATATGTAGAATTATATTCCCATAGAATTGCAGGAATTTTATCATCCCAATCATTCTTGCCTATTCCACAGATTTTGGTAAGTCCTTTATGTAATGTTTTATTGAATGATTCAACAACATCATTTTCTTGAGGAGGGTATACAATTTTGTTTCTATGGTCAATGATAAATTCCTTGAGAAGGATTTGGATCGTCTCATTTACAAAGTGCGGTCGTTGATCAATGATTAATGTTATTGGACATCCAAATCTTGTTACTATATTCTCATAGATGAATTGTGTTGAAACCTCTTTATTACATGATTCAACTAGCTCTACTTCTTCCCACTTAGTTACATACTCGACTACATTAATAATGTAGTTTTCACCTATTCGTTTTTCGGTTTGGGAAAAATCTCGACAAATTCAATGGCCCAAAATTTAAATGGTAAACTAGAGTTTACTAACTACAAGGGAATTTCATTTTTCCATAGGGTCCAACCCATTCTTTAGTATTTTTCAATTTTTTTCACTTGTTCCCAATAGTATTTGTGCAATTTCAACCACCAAAAACCCTCTTGGAGTATCTTTCAGGTTGTTGTGTCAGCTTGGAGGTGACCTCCAGTCAATCCCGCATGTGCTTCGTCGATTATGATTTCCCGTTCATGATCTAAGGCACATCTCCTCAAGACATCGTCTAGACCCAACTTATATAGATATCAATTAATGATAGTAAATGGTGCTTATTTTAGAGCTAGGGCCTTCTTTTTATATGCAGGGAGATCTTCAGGTGTCTTCCCCTCTTCCAAATAATTTTCTATTTCTTCAAGATCTTTCGGGGTTGTTTCAATATGGAAATGTGCATACAGAAGGTCATCTCCTACGTCAGTCAGGTTCTCCCCCATATCTAGTTGTGACAGACGGTCAGGCCTGACACTATTTTTTCCTGGTTGAAATATTATGTTGAATTCAAATTCTTGAAATAATAATAGCCAACTACAGATTTTCCCTTGATACATAAGTTTTTTAACTAGATAATTTAGGGCCTGGTGATCTGTAAAAAAAATGTAAACAGGTTCATGAGTAAATAATTCCATAATTTATGTAGTGCAAATATCATCGACGAGGCTTCTCTTTCTATAGTCGAATAACTTATTTCTTCTTTATTTAGCTTCCAACTGGCATAAGAATTAGGATGGTCGATTGTGTCTCCATATGGTTGAGTGAGAATCGATCCTACAACAATGATTGATGTGTTGACATGTACATGAAATCTTCTTAACCAGTCGATAAATTTAAGTATAGGGGATTCAATCAATTTTGTCTTTAAGAATTTGAATGACTCTTGATAGTCTTGGCTCCATCTGAATTTGAATTCTTTTCAAAGTAATTCATACATTGGAAAAGTAATTTCTAAATAATGACGTATAAAATTTCTATAATACCCAGTATGCCCCAAGAAGATTTTTATATTATTTTGATTGACAGGTAATTTTAAGTCAAGGATGATTTTCAATTTTTCCATATCTACCTTCACAACATCCTTGCATACGACATGTCCTAAGAGGATGCTAATTGGGGTGGAAAAAATACATTTCTTAATATTTAGGGACAATTGAATTTGCCTGCATCTTTCAAGCAATAACCTAAACCATTTTATGTGGTTTTTAAATAATTTGTATATGGTCTAGTTGTTGAAATAGACAACCATAATATTGTAAATGTATTCTTGAAAATCCTTCACCACTATCCTTGAAAATACTGCAGGGGAATTCTTTAGCCAAAATGACATTACCATATAGGCAAAGGAGCCAAATTCATATACAAATGTTGTCTTTGGTTGGTATTCTTTAGATATGGGTACTTATTTGTATCTTGAGAACCCATCTATAAAGGAATAAAATTCATGGCCCACGACTTCATTGATTATTTCATCCACAAATGTAGTGGGGAATGGATCTGTCAGTGTCATTTTGTTGAGCCCTCTTAAGTCGAAACACATTCTTAGATTTTTAGGGTCGTTCTTCTTTGGCTGGACCACCATGGGATTTTCCCATTCTAATTTTTCAATCGAGTATAATATTCTTGTTGCTAACATTTCATGGATTTCTTTATGGATGATCAGCTTGTATTTATGTGCTAGTTTATAGCGCCATTTTTTAATTGGTTTTTCTCCAAGGATGAGGTCTATTTTCATTTCCCACATTTCTTATACAATAACTTTTAAGTCTTTATAGTCTCGGGAAAACACATCTTGGTATTCCCTAAGTAGGTTGACTATATCTGTTGTTTTCTTTTCCAACCAGTAATAGCCTAATCATGCCATCTTAGGATGATCTTTGTTTGATATATCGAATTCATTTGTCTTTATCTCAGCATTCATCCATTCCAATGGTTTTTCTTTGTCAAGTTGTCATTCCCCTTCTTTGACTTTAGTGAAAATTTCTCAGAATTCAGGTTGTTCTAAATCATCCTTATCTTCCTTGATTACTTTTAATATTGATTTTAAGTAAATTTTTCATGGTTGAGTGATTACTTCTCCATCAAAAAATTTGGCCCGGAAAACTTGTGTTTTCCATGTCGATTCGTAGAGTAGTTATAATTTCATTATTCATCGTCAAAATAAGGTGGCATGTCGATTTAAATCCTATGTCAACCTTCATTTTTCCTTTTTCTTTTTGCATGGTTGGTGTTGGTTTTTCAAGAAAAAATTTGATTTGTTGGGATACTTCTCTTAAGTTCTCCTCCTCCTGGGTGAATTCAAAATATCTAATAAAATTCTCTTTGATGTCATACCAGTTGAGTGTGTCAACACATGATTCTTCAATTTTGTACCATATGTTTGGTATTTTTTCCAGTGTATTTGGAAACATATGCAACCATACATTTTCATGCCTATAGCCTATTTTGCATCATTAATTTTTAGAGTGGTGAATGTGTTCCATGTGATCGTATCTGACTTTCAAGAGGGAATGTAGATTGTTTTAGCTAGCTTATTTTCTCCAAATAATTATATAAAATAATTCAATATGGTTTTCCATGTTTGTGGTCTTTGGGAATGTGTTTCCCACCATATTGCAGCTTGGCCTGTGAAAGTTTCCACCAGGATCTGATTTCTACCATATTCTCCCACAAATTTAGAGACTTATTCAGCATGTGTCGATGGTGTGTTTCATTCAATCTAGCTCAGTGGATTTTTCATCCTATTGTTAGTCAAGATTAGAGTTGGTGTTTGTTGGATCCTTTTGTCATATAATATGGGTATGGATTGGATTGAAAAACATGTTCTTGGACATTTTATTGAAATGGCTTCGATGGACTAACAATATTTTGAGTATGCTTCATAATTTTCAATCTTCCAATTATATAGATTTGTGCCCAATCGATAGGGGAGATTCTATTAAAATTTCTCCTTGAACATTTAGTTCAACAAAATATCTCTATTTATTTAATATTTGGTACACACATCGAGCTTCTTGATCTTATTCCCACGACTCCATCCAAGGTTTCCCTTCTTTAGGGTCCAAGGGGATACTTATTTTTCTTTTGCTCCCTTTTAGTTTTATTATATCCCTTTCGAGGGAGATAGTGGATTTCATTTGTTGTCCCCATGGTTGACCGACAAGTGTTGGATAAGAAAGAATTCCTTCGAATAGGTCGATTACCACAAAGTTGGTTGATTTCAATATACCCATAATTTTTGTTTCCACATTTCTAAGTATGTCGATAGGTCCTATTAATATTTGGTTGGAAAGTTTGAGGTAGTTCAATGTCGGTGATAATGAAGGTCATCCAAACCATATACATGTGTCCTGGGGAAGGATATTTACTTGTGATTTGAAATCAATGACTACATGTTCAATGATTATCCCGTGGATTTCTAAGTAGACCCATGGGTCGTAATATTTATTTTTATATGGAAGTTGTTTGACATATTTAGATGTTTTATGTCCCTCTTTATATTCTCTTAGGATGTTAAGAAGGTCGAGCATCCTACCGATTGAGTGATTTTATTTTAGAAGTTGGAAAATTTCTTGTATTGTATCTTCATTTTGTTTTCCTTTGTTATGATGTTCTTTATTAGCATTTTTAAAGAAGTTGAGTGCTTCCCTCATGATCTTCTCTTCTTTGTTAGGATTTGGGAATGGGATGGAGTTCCATGTTTGTCGATTTTGTGATGGAGTTTTATTAATATATCGTTCTTCTCTCAATCTTGTAAAAATATGTAGATTCTTTGAGTTTAATACTTCTTTTTTTGGGACTCTATGGAGTAAGTTCATAGTCTTTTTGTTCATTGTTTTATCAAGTACTATCGGGCAATCCTCAAGTGAGTTATTTTCAACACCACATATGTTGCAAAATTTTAAGTCGATGCAATATTTTATTGGTAAATCAGGGATGATGTGGTATTATTTCAAGTAGTTAAAACAGTAAGGTCAACCTCGACCATGACCCTAAAAATTGCCTCGACCTCAGCCGCCTCGACCTCAACTATAGTAGTCATTTCTTCTTCCATAATATTTTTTTTGGTTGGTTTCTTATGTATGATAAAATGTGTGCACATACCATTGGAGTAATCCAGCTACATACCATTGTACTAGTAAATCTTGATCAATGGTTGAAAAGATTTGGCTGAGAAGGTATTTAAATATTTTTTTATATTCCCGAACCAACTCTCCTAGTATTTTCTTTATCTTTTTAAGTTTATGTGAAGCCAAATGTGTAATATATTGAACTTTGAAGAATGATAGGAAGTTGTTCTTTATGTCTGATTTCGACCCATTTGATTTTCTATATAATTCATAAACAATGTAAGAGAGCGATGTCGAAGTGTTGTGCCAAATTCTTCCATTTGTTTATCCTCATATGTGATGTCTGTTGCGTCCTGGAATTTTTCACATACAAACCAATGTATTTTTGGATCCTCATCTCCCTCATAAATGGGAATATGATTGAGTCCCATTGTTTTTTTCTTCTTAAGAACAATAGACTTTTGTGATGTTTTCTTGATCAAGGGTTTCAACCAAGGTGTCAGACTTTTAGTTGGTTGTTGTTGTGCTAATTCATCTATCGGTCAATCTTCTATCAAATAGTATTCGAGAAGTAATTGTTTCTTCTTTTCCTTAGGAGTTATTTCTTTGGTTTGACAAATTTTATCTTTTTACTGGACAATATGTCGTTCCAACGAATGTGTTGGTTCGTGGCTATACTCTACTAAATTATTTTGTTCCTTTGATATGAGATCTGGCAAGGGGGTCATCTTTGTGTGATCCTTGATGTAGATGAGCATGTTATCTACTTTATTTAGGTTTATTTCTGGCTCAACTATGACCATATCACGTATGTTCACGTGCTCATCAGTTCTATACCATATCCTTGCAGATTGTTTATTGATCTGAAGCCTCTGCTGGAGGAATTATTTGATTCAAAGGCTAGTTACTTGAACAGGATGAGTACATATTGCAGGTCCCAAGTATTCATAATACATTCTCTTGGGTTTGTATTCAATTTGATGTGTTCCCATGATAGCCTCTATCAACTGTGCTTCATTACTTTTATCGAGGGTTTCCATGACTTTTTTTATTTCCATATTTTATTGATTCATGTTAGACTCTGACTGCTCATGTTCTCTATCAAGTTGATCCTTCCCTGTTGGGTATGTGTTATATTCTTTGCACAAGTAGTAGTGTCTGAGTGTCTACACCGGGCATGCAAGGGGGTTAGAGGGGGGTGCAGCGGGGTGGAGCCCCCGAATTTTTTTTTTTTCACCAAGACGACATATTTTCGGGATGACATATTACCAGGATGACATATTTCTGGGACCACATTTTATTTAGCTAGTTTTTCGGCACATGGTTTTTTGCCGATGGTTTTCTATTTCCGGTTAAGCAATTAGGGTTTTGGACTAATCCAGGTCATTGGGTTAGGGTTTTGGATGCCGCTGGCTCCTATATGTATATTATATTGTAAACAATGTAACACAATGTATGAATATAATATATGTTGGTTTTCCCGGTTTGGGTTTCCAGGGGAAAAATCTTTGTGTAATGTTTGCATTTTCCATTGTATCTTTTCTAGTTTTTTTTTGAATATCTGTTTACAGTAGACATTGTACAAGGTTAGAATTTACATTCCCAACTAATTTTCTATTTGAATTCTAATTGTTCCACATATTACAGATCTCCTCTCTTTTATTTTTCCTCCTGTCCCGCTCCATTGTTTGGATGTTGGTCATTTTCTTGTAAATTTGATTCCTCTTGAAGACATTTATGCTTCAGTTGTACAAACTCTGGTATGATTTTATTTTTCTTATTGAATCTCACAAATAAACTGACCCCCTATCTTCGCCCCAACTTACTCAGAGTCGACAGTGATGGCCATATTTATTTGCTCAAAAAGAAGTCCCGAGCTTCTTTTATATCATTATACTTTTCTTCCAGGAATTCTTCCCACTTATCATCTTTTTCTTCCAAGTT
>JZKD02S1884990.1:1042321-1058506 GCA_000966675.3 Picea glauca
ACAATAAGAACCAAGAAAATGCATATGAAAAAATATATCTTATATATTCTTAATATGTCCCTCTTGGAAAAATATAGTTGCATCAATTCCATTATAAAAATTTAGAACCTCATTCCCATCCTAAGAGGTGATGAAGAGTGGACTACCTAATGGGAGGGTGTGATAGTGGGGGTTTTCACATTTTTTAGGATATGTAGATGCCAAATTGATTATGTGTAACATCATCGTGAAATTGTCATTGATCTGGATTGGATCATTATGTTTTTTATCTATCGTAATCCTTTTAGAGTGGAAAAAATTGGAGGAATCAACTTGCAGGGCCATTTTAGTGGCAGGTCCTAGTTTAGAAAATTGAGGTCCATAACCTTCTTGGCCATTTTTAGGAATCAAATGACATTTTTTGGGGTTAAAAATTTCTTATCTTATCTAGGACCCTGTGACATTACTGTACAGATCAAGACCTTTCCAATGGTGCACAAATCACATCAATGGGAGATTGTATGCAAAACTTATGCCTCCCACAAGTTGACCACCATGGTATGAGAGGATCCTATGACAACACCAATTACTCATTAATATGAGTCTAGACAAATATGTGATTTCAACAATATTCTAGAAGGTCCAAAACCCTATCACAATTGAGGTTTGAGGAAGTTAAAAACCTACCCCTAGATGGCTATCGGGCTATGTTAGATATCGGGCTACTAGGAGGAGAAGGGGTTCCATTCTATACTATTGCATTTTGTTCCATAGCTTAGCAGAGCAGTTGGGAGTGGGAAATTAGAGATTCTAAAAGAGGGGGTTAATGTTCTATAGCATATTGATAGTCCATAAGTCTTAGGGAACTCCATAGAGAGTGCCTTCTTCTTTGTACTTGCATTATTTCCATATGAGAGAAAAGAGAGCAGAGAAACCTCAACTTTTAGCTGGGTTTTATCTCGTAAAGGTTTCCCAGAGAAAATATTTGTGTCGTTTTTTGGATGGTTTGTGATTGTACTTTATTGTTCTCTATTTTCCTCATTTTATATATTTCATGCATAAGTAGAAAATTAGTAACTAAATATTCTAAAATCTAAAGGAATTTAACCTTCATAGTGTATATTTCAACTTTAATTATCAGATCTATTGTGACGAATTATTCCAGTGGAATATCCACAAAAATTTACATATCATATTGGCATTAGAGTTGGCTTTTCTTTTGGGTATTTGTGGGAATTTGCAGGATCCAGGAAATCAACTTAAAGAGAAGTTGAAGAAATCGTAACCATGGAAGAGGAGTATGTTCATAGTAACCCTCAAGATCCAGCATAAGAGATATTTGAGCAGTTGGAAGTGTAATTTTTCGACATCAGTCACAATATGAACCTCCTCATGGAGGATCTATCAAGGAATATCATACCATTTAGAAATTATGGAGGATCTAATTTAGATATCGAATCGAAGGGGAAAGTGGGATATTGGGAAGACTCGGGAAATGAGTCATAGCAGGAATCTGAGAAATAGAAACCGAGTTCAAGTGTTGTGAAACCTTCACAGTCCCTATTCATATTGAAGTGAAAGTGGAATAAATCCTTACCAAGGTGAGATTGATTCATTAAAAATAAATCATTGGTTGCAACAACTAGAAATTCATTTGAAGGGAAGAAGATTTCATTTGCTAGAGTGAATTTAGAGGGACATGCATTAACATGGTGCGATATCCACATGAAAACATTTAGGCTGGAGGGTGATCCAATGGTAACTATGTGGGAGGAATTCAAAAACCTCATCAAGTCCCAATTCTACACTATGAGGTATGTAGAGGACCAATGGATCCAATGGCACTACTTTAGGAAAAGGAATGGGTAGAGTGTACAAGTGTACACCACTTAGTTTAGAAAAATGGAAATCATGTTAGGTATCTCTTTTAAGAACCCATATGTACTCCTCAAGTATATAGGAGGTTTACATAGTCATCTATGAAAGAAAGTGATGATCTTTGAGCCAAGGATATTGTATGAGGCATGTGTACAAGAACAATGTTTGGAAAACAAAGGACAAAATAAGGGGCATCCAATTGGTTTGAAGTAGAAAGAGCACCAAGAATCTTCCAAGGAGGGGAAGAAGTGGAAAGGGGGGGGAATATAAGAAGAAAGAATCCACTACACATTAGTGCAAAGATCCTAGAAACCATTGTAATCATTGCAACATTGATGGCCACATTGAGGAAAAGTGTTGGAAACTACATCTAGAGCTAAACGTGAATAAATACAAGAAGGGAGGAAAGAAAAAGAACCTTATATCCACATATTTGAGAAATAAAGTTGAAAGTAGCTCAGATGTGGATGAATAGATTTTCTGAAGATCTATGTAGAAGGATGTGAATCTGAGTAGCCTTCATCACCAGGAAGAGAAGGAGATGACCAAGCTTTCCACATCAATATTTAGGTCAAGAAGACTAAGATAGATTCTCTGTTTGACTATGGTTCATAGGATAATCTCATAGAAACAAATCTGGTCAGCAAGCTTGGATTGGAGGTTCATGATCATACTAACACCTATCCATTGGGTTGGGTAAAAAAGGATGTAGAGATAAAGGCAACAAAACTGTGTAAGATTAAATTTTCTATAAGTGTTGATTTTATTGATGAAGTGGAATTGGACGTAGTACACATTGATGTATGTGGAGTAGTGTTTAGAAGACCCTACATGTATATGAGGGATGGAATAGTCATGTATATATCCAACTAGTACCAACTGATCAAGGATGGGAGGTCCTACATGTTAGGTTATGAAAAAGGTATAAATATCTTCCTTTTTCCCACATTTCATGATATTATTTTGATTGACTTTTTGGTTATTTAGAAGTAAATAGAATATAAAATGAATAATATACCCTTTAGCGTTGATTGTTGGATATTAGATTACATAGATTCTAAATATGATTGGAATTATCTGGTTTTATTGCAAGATTGGTTAAATATTGTCGAACCCAAGATAGCAAGGGGAATATTGAAGATGTGCAAGCTATTGGAGGTTGAAGACTTTATGGTGCAAAGAAATTTTAAAGATAATTGAGTTACTCATTGTAATAGTAAAGCAATCTCAAGGATCTCTCGATCCTCAATATAGCTTAATTTACCCAGATTATTGTAACATATAAGGGGTAAATAGATCTTGAAGAAAAGAGAGATTTTGCACTCAAGAATAGAGAATATAGAATTTCTATGTGTTAGCAGTTTTTGTAGAAATGTTGTACCAGCTATGAAATCAATAGAAGCCTTGAGCATTTTTTCCATTTCTATATACTGAGTTATCAATAACAGTGCTTCTAAGGACTGAGGGCCCAGTCTGAAGGAGCTACTATTCGATCTGTAATTGTATCATCTCAAATTTTGTCTTGTGATTCAATTTTCTTTTATAGTAGTTAACAAACGCATAAGTATGTTGATGGTTTCATGTCAATTGCAAGAAATAGATATTCCTTGAAATATTGAATGATTGTTGTTCCAATTCCCATTATTGAGATTCAATGCATGAAGGTTCCTCATAAGTTCACATTTGTTGTTCCTTTCATAAGTTTACATTTGTTGTTCCTTTCATTAGTTTACATTTGTTGTTCCTTTCCGCTAGAATATAGTTGTTGTGCCTTTCAATAGAAATATGATTTTTGTCTCTTTTTAGTTAGATTACAGTCTCTGTTCCTTTCCATAGATGGGGTAATTTGCCTTTTTATTTTTAGGAATTCTGATTCATAATGATAGCAATTCCTGCAAGTCTTTATCTATATTTAATTATTTCTCTTAGAATGAATTCAATAGATTAGATAGTTCCTTTCCTTTTGCATAGCTTTAGATTTCAATCCCTAGAATCTTTAATGAATGTTTGAGGAACTTGATTGTTGACAAACTCAGATCTTCTTTCACTACATGATTTTATCCTCTATAAGCTATCTGCATAGACTTTGCCAATATTCTTTGAGATAAAAGACGAATCCTTGGGTTGATAAATTAATGTTAAACTAAGGTTGTTTTTAGACATCTTTAGAGATCAACATTTTGGCATCGTTGTTGGGGAAGAATGTCAAAGGTAGCATAGATTGTGCCTCTAGAGGATGAGGTATTGAAGATGGAAGGTAAGAACCTACACAAGCAATAAGTAAGATTCTTATACCAGCGCCTACCTCCAGCTGACACATTAAGAGGTTACATAGGTGTTTTTTTTTTTTTCCTTTTTTGTGTGAAGTGTGTATGACTAAGAAGAAAGATCTTGAAAAACCAAAACCTCCACCAAAAATTACCAAACCCCAGGGATCAATGTTCCCTGGAAGAAGTACTTTCATAGACGACATCATCCGAAAAGAAGAAACTCAAGCCTCGGTTGGACCTAGAAAAGGATCCACTCGAATCCCTCAGGTGGCAGCTTCACCAACTGCAGCCCATGCCGAGATTCATAGAAAAACTGAAGGGACTGAGCTAAGTTTTCAAATCAAAGATATTCTACCCCTCAACCCTTTAGGAGAGGGAAACTCTTGTAACTTGGAGGAAGGAGAAGGAGAAACTAGTGGGATAACTAAGACAGACCCACCACCCAATCCTGAATCTCCTGCAAAGGAAGAAGGCATACCTGAAATTCCAGAAAGAGGGAGTGCAATCAGATCCCCTAGAAGATCAGATAACCAATCAATTCAAATAAAATATTCGGATCAATAAATCCCTAAATATTTGTGGCATATTTTCGATCAAATGGCACAACCAAATCCACAATGTCCCCAGACTTCCACTTTGGAATATCCGATAGTTGATCCAATTGCCAATGCCCCCATGAAGGCTATTCCCCTACAAAACCTGCCAACCTTTCATGGATTAATCTTAGAAGACTCGGACACATTCTTATTTGAATTTGATGTCCTATGTAGAGAATATGATTACACCTCTAAACCCCCAAAATTAAAATTGTTCCCCTCCACTTTGAAAGGAGCAACTCTACGTTGGTTCATGGGATTAGGGGGAGGAACTATAAACTCATGGGATGAAATGAAACAAGCCTTCTTGAAAAAATACCAGGATTATTGTAGAACCAAAGACTTAAAAGATGAAATCTTTCAAATGACTGCAAAAGAAAATGAATCATTATAATAATATGTAGAGAGATTTCAATATAATTTACAAAGATCACCCTATGGCATGCTACTAGGAGAAGTAATTAAGGAAACTTTGATTAAAGGTATGAAATATGAATGGGTAGAAACATTGAATTTAATGGGGAAAGGTGATATTTATCAAAAAACTTATGATGACATTGTCCTATTTTGCATCAGGTGCTCAAGAGGAAGTTCATGGACCAGATCAGGGATACGTACCCCCTTCACCAGAAATAGAAATATTACCAGCAGGGGTGTTACTCGAGATGAAGTTGGTAATCTCTTAGAAAAATTTAAAACAGACATTTTGAGAAATCTGACTACATAATTGGATGTGTTGCGGGCCAAACAAAAAAAAATAGAAGCAGAAAAAACGTTAGCCATATTTTTCCATAGGTGCAGAAAGAAACATGGCCCAAGAGATTGCCCTTTGGACGCGTTCCGAGCTTGCACTATCTACGCCAATGATCACAACACTAAAAAATGCCCATCGCTTCATGGAATGAAAGTTGTCTTTAGGGAAGAAGAAGAAGAAACAGAACCATTATATCTAATGGCTCAGCATCGTCAATGGAAGAATCATCCAGAAAAAACAAGGAAAAAAGGCATTCAAGCATTTAGATTCAGAATTGTTCTGCGCAAGCAGTTTTTGTAAATGTTTTACCAACCATGGAATCAATGAAAGTTTTGAGTGTTTTTATCATTTATGTGCTCTAATTTTCTCATAGCAGTACTTCTGAAGATCGAGGGCCTAGTCTGAAGGAGCTATTGTCTTGTTCTGTAATTGTATCAGTTCAAAGTTTGATTTCTATTTTGTGATTCAGATCTCTTTTACAATAGCCAAGGATAAATGCATAAGTGTGTTAATGATTTTAAGATTGTTTTCATATAGAAGACAAACATTTCCATCAGTTATTAATGATTGTCATTATGATTTCCATTTTTGAAGTTGTTGCTTGCTAGTTCCTCACATTTTCATCCGCGTTGTTCCCTTTCCTTAGATTTACGATTGTTGTTTTTTTCAGTTAAAGTTACAATAGTTCTTCCTTTTAGTTAAAGTTACAATAGTTGTTCCCTTCGGAAAAGTTACATTAGTTGTCCCTTTCGATTAGATTATAATTGTTGTTTCTTTCCATAGATAGAGTAATTCGTTATTTCCTTTCTAGTAATCAGAATTCATAATTGATAGTTAATTTTGCAAGTCCTTACTTAGATTCAATTACTTCTTTCTAGTTAAGTGAATTCAATAGATTAATTAATTCCTTTCCATTTTACATCATCTTAGTAATTAGATTTCAATTCCATTTAGTTATTAGAATATTTGGTGAACGTTTGAGGAACTTTATTGTTGATGAACTCAGATTTGGTTTAGCTACACGATTTTAGGCTACCTTCATAGACTTTGCTAATATTCTTGAGATAAAAGACGAATCTCTGGGTTGATAAATTAATGTTAAACTAAGTTTGTTTTTAGGACATATTTAGACACCAACATTTTGGTGTCGTTTCTAGGGAGAATGTAAAAGGTAGCATAGGTTGTGTCTCTGGAGGACTAGGTATTGAATACGGAAGGTAAGAACCTGTGCAGGTAATAAGTAAAATGTTTATGCCAATGCTTACCTCTAGTTGACACTTAAGAGGTTTTGTAGGTTCTTTCTTTTGTTGAAATTTCTTTTGTTGTTGTGTGAAGTGTGTATGACTAGAAAAAAGAATCTTGAAAAACCAAAACCCCCACCAAAAATTACCAAAACCTAGGGTTTGGTGATCCCTGGAAGAAGCACTTTCATATATGAAATCATCAAAAAGGGTGAATCTCAAGCTTCGGTTAGACCTAGGAAAGGATCCACCCGAATCCCTCAGGCAATAGTTTCACCAACTACAGCCCACGCTGAGATTCATAGAAAAACTGAAGGGACTGAGCAGAGCTTTCAGAATACAGATATCCCACCGCTCAACCCCTTAGAAGAGGGAATCTCTAATAATCTGGAAGAGGGAATAGGAGAAACTAGCGGGGTTGCCAAGGCATACCCACCACCACCATGACCTAATCCTGAGTCTCCTGCTAAAGAAGAAGGCATATCTGAAATCCTAGATAAAGGGAGTGAAATCAAATTCCTTGGAAGACCAAATAATCAACAATTTCAAATAGAATACCCAGATCAAGAACCTCCTGAAAATGTTTGGCACATTTTCGATCAAATGGAACAACCAAATCAACAACAACCCCAGACCTGCACGCTGGAGTATCCAATAGTTGATCCAATTTCCAATGCCCCCATGAAAGAAATCCCCTTACAAAACCTCCACGCTGAAGTATCCAATATTTTATCCAGTTTCCAATGCCCCCATGAAAGCAATCCCCTTACAAAACCTACCAACCTTCCATGGCCTAATTTCAGAAGACCCGGATGCATTCCTATTTGAATTTGATGTCCTATGTAGAGGGTATGATTACACCTATGAACCCCCAGAATTAAAACTATTCCCCTCTACCTTGAAGGGAGCATCCCTACGCTGGTTCATGGGATTGGGAGGTGGAACCATCAATTCATGGGACTAGATGAAACAAACCTTCTTGTTAAAATATCAGGATTATTGTAGAACCAAAGACCTAAAAGATGAAATCTTTCAAATGACTGCGAAAGAAAATGAATCATTAGAAGAATATGTCGAAAGATTTCAATATAATTCACAAAGATCACCCTATGGTACATTACCAGGTGAAGTACTCAAAGAAACTCTAATCAAAGGTATGAGAGATGAATGGGTAGAATCATTGAATTTAATGGGGAAAGGTAACATTTATCAGGAAACTTATGAAGATATTTTTATATTATATATCAGGTGCTCACGAGGAAGTACACGGACCAGGTCAGGAATGCGGACGTCCCTCACAAGAAATAACAATATCTCTAGTGGGGGTGTTACGTGAGCTGAAGTCGGTAATCTCCTATAAAACTTTAAAATAGATATTTTGAGCACTCTGACTACAAAATTAGATGTATTGCAGGCCAAACAAAAAAAGGTAGAGGCAGAGAAAACCTTGGCTATATTTTTCCACAGGTGCAGAAAGAAACATGGTCCACGGGAATGCCCCTTAGATATAGTTCTGGTTTGTGCTATTTGCGCCGAGGATCATGACATAGAGGAATGCCCATCACTCCCTGGATTGAAATTTGTATTCAAATAAGCAGAAGAGGAAACTTAACCATTATATCTGATGGCTCAGTGTCATCAGTGGTAGTCCCGAACTCAAAATACATTTCAGGACCCTTCCTCTTTCTTTCCAGGACAGTACAATCAACAACATAATCCTGGACAGTATAATCAACAACAGAATTTTGGCAGCACATGGCAGGGTCAGCCATTTACTAATCAGAACTGGTAGCCCCAGCAGTACCCACCTGCAATTCCTACCTGGCCAAACCAATCTGCCAAAAACCCCAATTGGCAAAATCAACCAACTACAAGTTCCAATTGGACAAATTCACAATACCCCACCTCATCCTGGAAAAATTCCAATAATACCTACCCTCCACAATGGCCTAAATCGACCACCCAAAACCCAAATTGGAACCAGAACTAGCAGTGCCCCATGGGTATGAATAACCAACCTATGGGGATGACCTCTGAAACCCAACCTCCGTTACAAACTCCACTCCCACTGCCCCAATCACAATTGCACCCTCAATTACCTGCCCAACCCCACCCGAATCCCAATAACAGACCAACTCAGCTCGTCTAGATTATGGAAAGTGGAGAAGGGGAAATCAATACAATAGGGTGCAATGAACTTCGATTAAGATCGGGGTGCATCATCTCTCCCGAACAAAATGACGTTCCCCAAGAACAGGAGAATGAAAAACAATCAGCAATAACACCCTCGACTGTGGTAATAACAGAAGAAATCAGGCAAGGGAGGAACATAGTCGAATCACAAGACTCTAATAAGGATGCACTTCTCTCCCCTCCGTTCCCCGAAAGACTGATGATAGAGAAACCTGCCATATATCCTGACTTCGAAATTGTATGGGAACTCAGGAATTTATACATCAAAATTCCACTCCTGCAAGCCCTGTAAGACATATCGATCTATGCAAAGACAATGAAGGAGCTATGTGGGAGGAATCCCGTCAGAAAAATAAAAAATTCATCATCAACAGTTCATGTAGTGGGAACCTTATCTGATCTTATTTTGGGTAGAGAAACACTAGTTAAATATGCAGATCTGGGGAACCCCATAGTAACAGTTCATATTCAGGGTTGTTCCTTTCCAAATACCCTAGTTGATTTGGGGGCGGCCATCAATATTATAACTATGGAAACCTGCAATTCCTTGGGTCTTCATGCTTTTGACCCAACCTCGATTATGTTGCAATTGGTCGATTTATCAATGGTCAAACCACTCTCCACACTACATGATATATCCATTTCAGTTGATTCTTGGGAATATCCCACAAATTTTCTCATCATCAACCCAAAAAGTGGACTTGAAGGGTATCAATTGATATTGGGCAAACCATGGCTCGCGACAGCTGATGCGTACATAGGTTTTCGATCCTGTACAATGACAATTGCTATAGGAGGGGTTACAAGGAATCTCATCTTATATCCTCCAGCCAAACCTAGTCCAATGATCGTACACCTACAATTGGCACCACCACAATATCGTGAGAAGCATCTGCGTGCCCCACTCACGATGCAAGAAGCCCTCAAGCACAAGAATCAACTAGAGGATGATGTAATCAGTGGGTTTATTAACAACCCAACCGCTGTAAGTAACCCAACATGCCAAATGCTCCAATATGTTCTAGACCGTGAAGCACAGGGAGACCCACTGGAAGATTTAATGGAACAACAAATTCCGACTATCATCGTTCACAATAGTAAATCCATTGAGATCGCACCAAGGAAGTCTTTGAACATCAATGCCAACCTAGAAGAGAAACAACAACAAAAGCTAATCCAAACTCTCTCTAAATTCCAACAAGCTTTTGCCTCGGAGTAATCTGATATGAAAGGTATTGATCCACAACTCTACACACACCACATTTATATTGAGAAAGACGCTTGACCTATATGACAACCGCAAATAAGACCGAACCCCTACCTAAGAGATATTGTTAAAGAAGAGCTACAAAAGTTGTTGGACGCGGATTTTATATACACTATCTCAAATAGTCGATGGGTTTCCCCATTAGTCATCGTTGCAAAAAAAAACAGGAAGTGGCGAATCTGCGTTGATTACAGGGAACTAAACAAAGCTACTCAAAAAGATCATTTTCCATTACCTTTCATCGATTAGGTTTTGGATACCTTGGCAGGGAAGAAATTCTTCTCTTTCCTAGATGGTTTCAGCGACGACAATCAGATTCAGATTACCCCAGAAGATCAGGATAAAATGACATTCACATGTCCCTGGGGTACCTTTGACTACAAAGTATTTCCCTTTGGACTTTGTAATGCTCCAACTACATTCCAAAGGGCCATTCTGAGCATTTTCAGTGATCTGATTAGTGAAGGGCTTGAAGTCTACATGGATGATTTCACCCCGCATGGTGACGACTTCGGTCAAGCCTTGAATAATATGGAGAAGGTATTGGAACGGTGCATCGCTACTAGGTTATGTTTAAGCCACGAAAAATGTCACGTGATGATGACAGAAGGTGTGGTATTAGGGCATTACATTTATACAGATGGAATTAGAGTAGACCCCGCAAAAATTGAGGTAATTCTTAATCTACCTACTCCACACACACAAACTGAGGTACGTAGTTTCCTTGGTGCTTCAAGATACTATTCAGATTTATGCCAAAATTTTGAAAAATTGTTGCGCCTTTACATGCTTTGACAGGTAATGTAGAATTTCAATGGTTTGACAAATGCGATGTGGCTTTTGCAGGATTCAAGAAACTAATCTCAACAGTGCCAATGTTGAGGGAACCTAATTGGAAAATACCATTTCAAATTTCCACCGATGCCTTACACAATGCCATAGGTGTTGTTTTGGGACATGAATAAGAAAAGAAACCCTACACCATTTATTTTATTAGCAAGAATCTAACTCCAGCCAAACTTAAATATACAGTAACAGAGAAAGAGTTCTTAGCTATTATACATGCCATCAATAAATTTCGTCATTATATAACAGGTTATCCAGTTATCTTGTATACTGATCATTCTGCCATTAGATATCTAGCTAATAAACCAATTACTAATGGATGGGTCACTCGATGGTTGTTATTATTGTAGGAATTTGATATCACCATCAAAGATCAACCTGGGAGAGAAAATTTTGTTGCAGACTTCCTATCCTGCATCCCAAAAAAAGACGACTCATTAACAACTAAGGATCGATTCCTAGATGAGCATCTGTTTGTTGTTGACACAAAACCACCTTGGTACATTGATGTAGCAAACTATCTAGCAGTGGGAATATTACCGACACATTTATCATCAAAGGAAATATGACGGATCGTCCAGTGTAGCGCATGATTCACTTGGATCAGTGGATATCTTTTCCACACAGGAGATGATCTCCAGATCCGACGATGTGTACGAGAGGACGAAATCTATGACATACTGAAAGAAGGACATGACGAGCCCTATGGGGGGGATTTTGTAGACCGTAGGACTGGACACAAAATCTTACAAATGGGCTATTATTGGCCTTCAATATTAAGAGATTCCAAGAAATATGTCCAGACATGCGACAACTATCAGTGGATGGGGAAACCAGGTCAGGCTGATGAAATTCCCTTGAAAACACAACTAGTCATAGAACCATTTGAAAGATGGGTGATGGACTTCATCGGCCCCTTTAATCCAAATTCAAATAAAAATCCTATATTCTCGTTGCAACGGACTACATGACCAAATGGGTAGAAGCGAAAGCTTTACCAAATGCAACAGAAGAAGTAGTCATCAAATTCCTTTTCAAATTGTTTGTACGGTATGGACTACCCAGAGAAATAATTATTGATGGAGGGTCACGATTTATAGGTCATAGAATCACCACCACCCTAGATAGCTATCACATCAAGCACAGAGTTACCTCTCCATACCACCCACAAGCAAACAGGCAACTAGAAAGCACCAATAAGGTCCTAGAGGCAATTCTGACGAAGATTGTCTCAACAAACTGATATAATTGGGCTACTGAGCTCCCAAATGCCTTATGGGATTATCATACAACCTGGCGTAACACCACTGGCTACTCTCCTTACCATCTAGTCTATGGAAAAGAACCCATCTTCCCAATAGAATTCGAGATCAAGACCCTAAGAATGGCCCAGGAAATTGGACTAAATCTTACAGAAGCACATAAATGACACCTTCAACAACTCAACAAATTGGATGAAGCACGCCTATCTTTTGTGGAGCACACAACTTTATCCAGTGACAGAGAGAAACCTGGAACGACAATCATATCAAGAATAAATAATTCAAGAAAGGTGACTGGGAGATCCTCTATGATTCCAGATTTTAGGACTTTCCTGGGAAATTACAGACACGATGGCTAGGGCTGTATGAAATTAATGAAGTCCATGATAATGGCACGGTTACTTTGAGCACCATCAATGGGTCGGGATCACCCTTTCTGGTCAATGGACATCGGTTGTGACTTTACCACCAACCACCTTCAAAAGATTCTTTCTATCAAGAAGTAAGTAAACACCCTATGGTGTAGATTTTGGTTGGCTGGGAAGGTAACCCAGCCACCCCAACTCCATAAAATGATATATTTTGTTTATATTGTACATACTGTGCATAGTTTTCCAACTGAGTGGTTAGTTTTTTTGTTTTATAAAAGGTCATCTAGGAAACAATAATCAAGACATATAACTACAATTAGCACCTTCTTCTATTCCATACTCTCATTTTGTTTTATCATACGGACTCTTTTTTTTACATGTTCATGATGATTTTTTTCCTTTCTCACGCGCCTGCTGTTCCTTTTTGAATGGAACAACGGTTGTTCCCTTTCTCGCGCACCTGTCGTTTCCTTTTTAAAATGGAACAAATGTTGTTCCCTTTCTCGCGCGCCTGTTGTTTCCTTTTTGAACGGAACAACTATTGTTCCTTTTCATGCAATTATTTTTCCTTCTCGCGTGCCTGCTGTTCCTTTTTGAAATGGAACAACTATTGTTCCCTTTTTGCGCAACTGTTGTTCCCTTTCTCGCACGCTTGTTGTTTCATTTTTGAATGGAACAACTATTGTTCCTTTTCATGCAACTGTTGTTCCTTCTTGCATGCCTATTGTTCCTTTTTGAAACAGAACAAATATTGTTCCCTTTTCGCGCACCTGTTGTTCCTTTTGAACAAGAACAATTGTTGTTCCTTTTCATGTGATTGTCGTTCCCTTCTTTACCATTCAAACACTAGTCATTCCTCCATAAGTGCGGATTTCATCAAATAATTTTCACCAGCACTGCCTCTAATCATCATCACAACGATCTGTCATTATTTTGTGGATGGTCCCACACACCTTATCAAAAAAAACAAATTGTGGAATAATCTCTCCGAAATATCTTAAACCTTGTTCATAATCAATCCCCACCATAAGTTGTTTCTTTCCCTTATATATGCAAATATACCTGAATGATATTCTGCCTCTATATTATAAGGAGTCTTCAGCACACTTTTACTTGACATCTTTACATTTCCTTATACCATCCCTTACTATAGGGACCAGGATTTCATTTAAGCTACCATAAATTAAAACGGAGCGGAAATCTTTCAAATTTACTAAAATTTTTCTTACTCTAGCATATTCATTCCCAGATTTTGATAAATAAAATAACATTTTTACATAACACTTTGCATACAAGTTAAATTTAAGTAAACACTTCAATGGGGGGTCTCATCACGAGCCAACCTACCATGATCATAGGATAATAACCTAAGTGACATTCCCATTATGGCTACCACACCAGGGCAATGGCCTTTGACATTTTCTTTTGTCAAAGGACAAGAGGTCTCATCACGAGCTGGCTTGTTCACTTAAGTTATAATCTAGTGAGTGGCATTATCATCATCTAGATACCAAACCAGGATAATGGTCTTCTTGGGAAAAGACAATTCAAATATTAAGAAAAGATACAAATAAATAAAGATACACAACAAAAACCTTTTTTCATAAAGAACAGGGGGTCTCATCACGAGCCAACCTACCACAATCATGGGATACTAACCTAAGTGACATTCCCACTATGGATATCACACCAGAGCAATGGCCTTTGACATTTTCTTTTGTCAAAGGACAAGAGGTCTCATCATGAGTTGGCTTGTTCACTTAAGTTATAATCTAGTAAGTGACATTATCATCATCTGGCTACCAAACCAGGATAATGGTCTTCTTGGGAAAAGGAAATTCAAATATTAAGAAAAGATACAAATAAATAAAGATACACAAAAAAAACCTTTTTCATAAAGAACAAGGGGTCTCATCACGATCCAACCTACCACGATCATAGGATACTAACCTAAGTGACATTCCCACTATGGCTACCACACCAGGGCAATGGCCTTTGACATTTTCTTTTTTCAAAGGACAAGAGGTCTCATCATGAGCTAGCTTGTTCACTTAAGTTATAATCTAGTGAGTGGAATTATCATCATCTGGCTACCAAACCAGGATAATGGTATTTTTGGAAAAAGATGATTCACATGTGTATTAAGGATACAGGCTCATCTAAGGGTTAAAAGGCAACCCTGCCAAGGCTATGGATGCCTGTGGGCAGCAGCGGCTTTGCCTGTGGTATGGAATATTATCTCAAAATACTAAGTTTCTGCATGTCTCTAGATCTCCTTTACTCAAATAATGAGGCTATCATATCAGTTATACTCAATCACCTAGAAAAGTAACAATATTATGTTATGTGGATCAAAAAAAAAATGAATAGATTTAATTTATTTTCGATTGATTTCTCCATAAATCATTTTTTTTCACATAGGTGTAATAACTTTACAAATTCCACACATCAAACAACTATCGTTTAAATGATTTTTGGTGGCATGTGTCTTTTTGAAAATTATGTATGGTTAGCCCCTACTAGCGGGAGCAATGCAATCATTACCTCTCACCCGAAATAACTGCACTCATTGCTTCTGCCTACATTGACGATCGAGGATGACCTCTACATTAATGAGGGGGATGCTCGACACACTTCCTGACTACCTGTAATGATTTCAATAAATACAAAACCCACATATTTATACATTCGTTGTTACTGATATTTTCTATTTCTGGCATCTGTTTCTTCAAAGCTGGTCTAACCGAATTTGTAAATAGGAATGATAGTCGTTCTTTCTTTCTCACAAAAATATGGGTGGAAGAAGTGTGCGTAGAGAGTCGACATTACTCCAGATTACAGAACAAGAAAGAGAAATCCTACATCGCCTAGGGTGGACCGATTACTTCAGCCGCTTGCAAGGTTATGACACAAATGTCATGCTCAAATTCTTTCAAAACCTTTAAGGAGAAATCTCTACGGTGCAAGGCATACAAATTTTTGTTACCCCAGAAATCATAGCAGAAGTCACAGGCCTCCTTAACACAAGCATTCAATGGATAGGGAAATACACGAAGCTGAGGGAAGCCGTGGAATATTTCATAGAACCTGGGGAAGAATTGGACAAAAAAGGAAAGGGACTTAATCCCAGTACCCTCAGTGAACTGTGGAAGGAATTGGCAGGGATAGTTCAGTGGTACATCACCTGCGATGGACGATACGATGTAATTCGACCTCGCCATCTCAAATTGTTGGTAGCCTTGAAGCAACAATTAGTACTTAATTTACCTTTCTTCCTGCATACCATACTACATGAAGTTTCCTTGAGAACACAAAATTCCAAGGATCCTGTTACTGTCATTAGCCACCACAGATTAGTAAAACTAATAGTGGATAAAGCATTGAGTCAAACTCAGTTGACTTGGGAGAATTTGATTGTTAAGAACCAAATATCAATATAGCATAGAAAATCCTCAGAAAAAGTACTCAACGCCTTGAAAAAGAGATAATTTTAGATAATAAGCCTCTTCGAGGGGGAAACCTCCTTTT
>JZKD02S1884990.1:1082034-1093410 GCA_000966675.3 Picea glauca
AATTTTATAATAGTAAAGAAATCCTGAGGATATTTCGATCCTCAGGATAGCTTGATTTACCCAAACTATTGTAATATATAAGAGGGTAATAGATCCAGAAAAAACAAGGAAAAAATGCATTCAAGCATTTAGATTCATAATTGTTCTACGCAAGTAGGTTTTGTAAATGTTTTACCAGCCATGGAATCAATGAAAGTTTTGAGTGTTTTTATCATTTCTGTGCTCTGATTTTCTCATATCAGTACTTCTGAAGACCGAGGGTCCATTCTGAAGGAGATACTCTCACATTCTGTAATTGTATCAGTTCAAATTTTGATTTCTATTTTGTGATTCAGATCTCTTTTACAATAGCCAAGGATAAATTCATAAGTGTGTCAATGATTTTAAGATTTTTTGTGTATAGAAGATAGACATTTCCATCAGTTATTAATGATTGTCGTTATGATTTCCATTTCTAAAGTTGTTGCTTGACAGTTCCTCACATTTTCATCTGCGTTGTTCCCTTTCCTTAGATTTACGATTGTTGTTCCTTTCGGTTAAAGTTACAATAGTTGTTCCTTTCAGTTAAAGTTACAATAGTTGTTCCCTTCAGAAAAGTCACATTAGTTGTCCCTTCCTATTAGATTATAATTGTTGTTTCTTTCTATAGATAGAGTAATTCATTATTTCCTTTCTAGTAATTAGAATTCATAATTGATAGTTAATTTTGCAAGTCTTTACTTAGATTCAATTACTGCTTTCTAGTTAAGTGAATTCAATAGATTAATTAATTCCTTTCCATTTTACAGCATCTTAGTAATCAGATTTCAATTCCATTTAGTTGTTAGAATATTTGGTGAACATTTGAGGAACTTGATTTTTGATTAAGTCAGATTTGGTTTAGCTACACGATTTTAGGCTACCTTCATAGACTTTGTTGATATTCTTGAGATAAAAGACGAATCTCCGGGTTGATAAATTAATGTTAAACTAAGGTTGTTTTTAGGACATATTTAGACACCAACACCATCCCAACCTCACCCAAATCCAAATAAAAGACCGTCTCAGCTCATCCAGATTATGGAAAATGGAGAAGGAGAGATCATCTCGGTAGGGTGCAGCGAACTACGATTAAGGTCGAGACAAATAATATCCCCTAAAGAAAATGATGTTTTTCAAGGGCAGGAGAAACAACCAACAATAACACCTCCGAATGTGGAAATAACATAAGAAACCAAGTGGCGGGGGAGAAACAGTCGAATCACAAGATCCTGATAAGGGTGCAACACCCTCCCCTTCGTTCCCTGAAAGATTGATGATAACAAAACCAACCGTAAATCCCAACATTGACCTTGTAGGGGAAATCAAGAATTTATATATCAAGATTCCACTCTTGCAATATCTTCAGGACATCCCCATCTGGGCAAAAACAATCAAAGAGCTATGTGGGAGAAAACCGTCAGAAAAATTAAAAATCCATCATCAACAGTCTGCGTGGTAGGAGCCTTATCTGATCTAATTTTAGGTAGAGAAGAACCAGTTAAATATGTAGATCCGGGGAATCCCATAGTAACAGTTCATATCCAAGGCTGTTATTTTCCCAATACACAAGTTGATTTGGGAGCAGCCATCAACATCCTGACTATGGAAACTTGCAATACCCTAGGCTTTAACTCCTTCAAACCCACATCAATAATGATGTAGTTGGCAAACTGATCGGTAGTTCGACCAGTTGACACATTACATGATATAGCCATCTCAGTCGACTCTTGGGAATATCCGGTGGACTTCCTCATCATCAATCAAAAAGGTGGACTTGAAGGGCATCCATTTATACTGGTCAGGCCATGGATTGCAGCAACATATGCGTACATAGGATGTCGAATAGGAAATATGAAAATCACTAGAGGGGGTATCACGAAGAACCTCATTTTATATCCTCCTGCTAAACCTAGTCCAACTTTCATATATCCATAATTTCCACCACCATGATACCTAGAGAGGGATTTACGAGCCCCTCTTACATAGAAAGAATCCCTCAAACTTAAAAATTAGTTAGAGGATGATGTAATCAGCGGGTTTATCAATAATCCAGCCACCATGAGAAACCTGACCTGCCAGATGCTCTAAGATGTTCTAGACTATGAAGCACAGGGGGACCTGCTGGAAGATTTAATGGAACAACAAATTCCAACTACGTTCGTTCATAACAACAAACCCATCGAGATTGCACCCGGGAGGCCTCTAAACATCAATGCCAATTTAGATGAACAACAACAACAAAAGTTAATTCATGTCCTCTCCAAATACCAGCAACCTTTTTCATGGGAATATTCTGATATGAAAGGTATTGATCCACAACTCTGTACACACCACATTTATGTTGAAAAATAAGCCCGACCTATCTTCCAGCCATGGAGAATATTAAATCCTCACCTCAGGGATATTTTTAAAGAAGAATTACAAAAATCGTTGGATGTAAATTTTATATATCCCATCTTAGATAGTCAATGGGCTTCCCCACTAGTGATCATCCTAAAGAAAAATGGGAAATGGTGCATCTGTGTCGACTACAGGGAACTTAACAAAGCCACTCAAAAAGACCACTTCCCTTTGCCTTTCATTGACTAGGTCCTAGATACTTTGGCAAGAAAGGAATTATTTTATTTCCTAGACGGTTTTAACGGGTACAATTAGATTCAGATTGCCCCAAAATATCAAGATAAAACCACATTCACATGTCCCCGGGGCACTTTTGCATACAGAGTATTACCATTTGGACTTTGTAACGCTCCAGCCACCTTTCAAAGGGCCATTTTGAGCATATTCAGTGATCTAATCAATGAAGGACTTGAATTCTATATGGATGATTTCACTCCTTATGGAAATGACTTCAATCAAGCACTAAATAACCTGGAGAAAATACTAGAACGATGTATCACGACCTAGTTATGTTTAAGCCATGAAAAGTGTCACATGATGATGACAGAAGGTGTGGTACTAGGGTATTATATCTCTGCATATGGAATTAGGGTAGACCCAACAAAGATAGAGGTTATCCTTAATCTACCCACACCACACACACAAACTGAGGTACGTAGTTTCCTTGGCGTTTCAGGATACTATCGTAGGTTTATGGAAAATTTTGCAAAAATCGCTGCACCTTTACATGCTTTGAATGGTAATGTAGAATTTCAGTGGTCTAACAGTGTGATGTGGCATTTGTAGGACTCAAAATGTTGATCTCAACAACATCGGTGTTGAGGGGGCCAAATTGGAAATTACCATTCCACATCTCCACTAATGCATCAGATATTACCATAGGCATTGTCCTTGGATAGGAGGAGGAGAAGAAACCTTACACAATTTATTTTATTAGCAAGAATCTTAATCCAGCTGAACTTAATTATATAGTAACAGAGAAAGAGTTTTTAGTTGTTATACATGCCATCAATAAATTTCATCATTATATAATAGGCTATCCGATCATTCTGTATACTGATCATTCTGTTATCAGATATCTAGCTAATAAACCAGTTACTAATGTACGGGTCACTCGATGGTTGTTATTATTACAGGAATTTTATATCACCATCAAAGATTGACCTGGGAGAGAAAACCTTGTCGTAGACTTCCTATCCCGCATACGCAAAACAGATGACTCCTTAACAGTCAAAGACTGATTTCCATATGCACATTTGTTTGTCATTACTACAAAGCAACCTTGGTACGCTGACGTGGAAAATTACCTGGCAGAAGGAAGAATATCGACACATCTTTCATCAAAAGAAAGAAAGTTGATCATCCAGTATAGTGCATGATTCACTTGGATCAACGGATATCTCTTCCATACAGGAGTTGATCTCCAGATCCACAGATGCGTATGAGATGATGAAATCTATGGCATATTAAAAGCTGGACATGATGAGCCCTATGGTGGGAACTTTGCAAACCATGGGACTGGACACAAAATTTTGTAGATGGGCTATTATTAGCCCTCAATATTCAGAGATGTGAAGAAATACGTCCAAACTTGTGATAGTTGTCAATGGATGGGAAAACCAGGTCAGGCTGATGAAATTCCTTTGAAAGAACAAGTAGTCGCGAAACCATTTGAGAGATGGGAACTAGACTTTGTTGGCCCCTTCAACCCAAAGTCAAATCAAAAGGCCTATATTCTAGTCACAACGGACTACATGACTAAATGGGTAGAGGCAGAAGCCTTTCCAAATGCAATAGAAGAAGTAGTCATCCAATTTCTTTTCAAATTATTCGTACGCTATGGACTACCAAGAGAGGTAATTACTGATGGGGGGTCACAATTTACAGCTCATAGAATCACCACCACCCTAGATAATTATCATATCAAACATAAAATTACTTCTCTGTATCGTCCACAAGCAAATGGGCAAGTGGAAAGCACCAACAAAGTCTTGGAGGCAATCCTGACAAAGACTGTCTCAACAAACAGAAAAAATTGGGCTTCTGAGCTCCCAAACGCCTTATGCGCTTACTGCACAACATGGCGTAATACCATTGTCTACTCTCCTTACCATTTATTCTATAGCAAAGAACCCATATTCCCAATCGAGTTTGAAATTAAGACTCTAAGGATGGCCTAGGAAATCAGACTGGATCTTACAAAAGCACATAAATAGTGCCTTCAACAACTCAATGAATTGGATGAAGCACACATGTATTCTGTAGAGCACACAACCATTATTCAACAACAGATATCGACCTGGCACGATAAGCATATAAATAAAAAACTATTTAAAAAAGGAGACTAGGTGATCCTCTATGATTCTAGATTTCAGGATTTTCCAAGAAAGTTACAGACATGATGGCTAGGACCATACGAAATTAGTAAAGTCCATGATAATGTAACAGTTACATTAAGCACCATCAACGGGTCTGGATATCCATTTCAGATCAATGGACATCAGTTATGACTCTATCATCAGCCACCGTCAAAAGAATCTTTCTACTAGGAGGTAAGTAAGGACCCTACCGTTCAAATTTTGACTGGATAGGAAGGTAATCCAGCCACCCCAACTCCATAAATATTGAAATTTTTTGACACTGTATATACTGTGTATAATTTTGTTTAGTTTTTTATTTTCGACAGTCATTCCAGAAAATCAAAACTAGGGAGGATAACCATGATGAACTCAATTAGCACCCTTTTCTATTTTGAACTCCCGCTTCGTCTCGTTACCCATACCCTGTCTTCTGCAAAGAAATGAATATGTCATGATTTAGCAACGACAATTGGGCAACTATAATGAAATTTATAACATTAAAAAACCATCCATTACTTAATTTTGAAATAAACCAACTCATAAATGAACTTAGTTGATGAGGAATCAACCTTGAATTCAAGCAAAATACATACCAGGTTTCTACAAATTCAGATGGTTTGAACAGAACAATTGTTGTTCCTTTTACGTGCATGATGTTCCTTTGAATGGAACAATTGTTGTTCCTTTTGCGCACCTGCTATTCCTTTGAACGGAAAAATTGTTGTTCCTTTTGCATGCCTGTTGTTCCTTTGAACAGAACAATTGTTGTTCCTTTTGCGCACTTGTTGTTCCTTTGAACGAAACAATTGATATTCTTTTTTTGTACACCTATTGTTCATTTTGTCATTCCTTCCTTGCTGATAAAACACTAAACCTTTCTTTTGGGGTACAACTTTCACCCAAAAAAAAAATCATCAGCATTATTTCTAACAATCCATCATTATTTTGTGAACTATCTCCCATACCTTATCAAATTTCTTTTTGGTTCACTTCCTTCAAAATATCTTAAACCTTGTTCATAATCTGTAACCACCATAATTCGTTTCTTTTCCCTTATATATTACACTTAAATGATACCTCATGTTTATAACTAATAAGGAATCTATGACACACTTTTACTTGGCATCCTTACACTTCTTTACGCCATCCCTTACTATTAAGGAGTAGATGAGCCTCCCTTCATACAATAATATAATAAATCAATAGAATTTCTTTCTTTTTCCATAAAGAATAGGGGGTCTCATCACGAGCTAGCCTACCACAATCATAGGATAATAACCTAAGTGACATTCCCACTATGGCTACCACACCAGGGCAATGGCCTTTGACATTCTCTTTTTGTCAAAGGACAAGAGGTCTCATCACAAGCCGGCTTGTTCACTTAAGTTACACTCTAGTGAGTGGCATTATCATCATTTGGATACCAAACCAGGATAATGGTCTTTTTCTTTTTCGGAAAAACTTAAAAATAAATAAATTTTTATACATCTATCAACATTTTTTTTCTTTTCTTCTCTTTTCCACAAAGAATAGGGGGTCTCATTACTATCCAACCTACCACGATCATAGAATAATAACCTAAGTGACATTCCCACTATGGCCACCACACCAAGGCAATGGCCTTTGACATTATCTTTTTTTCAAAGGACAAGAGGTCTCATCACGATTCGGCTTGTTCACTTAAGTTACAATCTAGTGAGTAGAATTATCACTATGGCTACCAAACCAGGATAATGGTCTTTTTCGAAAAGACGATTCAAACAAGTATCAAGGATACAGGCTCATCTTCGGGTTAAAAGGAAACCTTGTCAAGTCTATGGATGCCTGCTGGCAACAATGGCTCTGCCTATGGTATGGAAGTTACCTTAACACACCAAGTTTCTCTGTCTCTCTAGATTTACTTCACTCAATCACGAGGCTATCATTTCAGTTGTATTCAATAACACGAAAATGTAACAACATTATGATATGTGGGATATTATTTAACTGAACAAGATTTAATTTATTCGGAGCATGTATCCTTAACGCATTATTTTAGGTATAGGTATTTTGAAATTCCACAAACGCGGATTAACATTTAATGATTACTGTTAAATATGTTGTTCAAACATAAATCATTAATCCCCATTGGCAGCCATTGTACAATCATTACTTTTCGCCACCAATACCTACAATCATTACTCTTCCCTATGCTGATGGTTGAGGTCGACCTTTCTATTAATAAGGGGAGTGGACGCTCGACACACTTCTCGATGTAGATAGTAATGATTGTAATAAATACCTTCATTTAGATACATTTGTTGTCTCTGATAGTTTCTATTCTCGGTAATTTTTCCTCCAAAGCTGGTCTAACCACCTATACTAACAGGAACGGTAGTCATCCATATTTTCTCTCAAAATGGGTGGCAGAGGTGTGCACGGGGAACCTACTTTAATAAATCTTACAGAGCAAACGAGAGACATCTTGCATCAGTTGGGGTGGACGGAGTACTTCAACCGGCTTCAAGGATATGAAATGAATGTCATGCTTGAATTCTTTCAGAATCTGTAGGGGGAAAACTCTATGGTACGGGGCAGGAAAATCTCAGTCACCCCAAAAATCTTAGCAGAGGTCACAGGCCTCCCTAATATGGGAATTCAGTGGACAGGACGATACACAACATTGAAGGAAGCTATGGAAACCTTCACAGACCCTGCGGAAGAATCAAATAAGAAAGGAAAAAGACTCAACCCCAGTACCCTCAGAGAACCATGGAAGGAACTTGCATGGGTAATTTAGTGGTACATCACTTATGATGGATGATATGATGTAATTTGAGCTCGCCACCTCAAATTGTTGGCAGCTTTAAAACAACAGTTAGTACTTAATCTACCTTTCTTTCTGAATGCCATATTACATAAGGTTGCTCTGAGAACAAAAAAATTCAAGGACCCTGTTACTATTATCAGCCACCATAGATTAGTTAAACTGATAACAATTAAGGCATTGAGTCAAAATCAATTGAATTGGGATAACCTGATTGAGGCCAATAGACCTCCACAACTAGAGCAACCTGAATTATTCCATGAAGAACCACCACAGAAAATCAAAGATAGACAGGTAGAGGAGACTACTACCCAAAGGGAAATCCCATCTCCTCAAACTGAAGCTGAGGTAGATCCTGCCCAAATCACAGAGACCTAGACCGTACAAACATAGGCATTAACAAAAAAGAGGAAGAGAGAAACAACTTCCCCTACAACCATCATTCAGACAAGGAGAAGAAGCAGACGAATTCAGGATACAACAAAACAGCCTGAAGAACTTTAGAACTCTATAGAACAGTCTCCATGCGAGAATGCTCAAGGAATTAGGAAAGAAGAAAAGAACTCACAGAGGAATGATCAGGAAGACACCCAACTGGCATTATCACATCTAACATAACAATTTATGAAGAGATATGAGGTAGAAATAGCCCAGGTTTTCGAAATATTGGGAACCTCACTTGATAGGGGCACAAATAATCTATAAATACACCCAAAACAACCCTCCTCTTCAAAACCAGTTGAAGATTTTATTGATATTGAAATGTCTTTTCATGAGGACAGAGCACAGGAAGAACCCCATTTCGAAACAACAAGCCCTCTTGGACAGACAAAACAATTGGACGGAACAGAGGAACAACCATCTGCTGACCAGAATGAAGAAGCCCTTGAGACCTCCCATAAACAGAAATCAGCCAAAAGCCATAAGAAAATTAGAAACTTAAAAAATGAAAATAAACTATTGAAGAAAAAGGCTAAGAAGGATGAAGTATTAAAGAAGAAGGTAGTTAAACTCAAGGAAATTATTAAGGAATTGAGGAAAAAATTAGAACAAATAGTTAAAGCCCGCAAAAGAAAGAAGAACAAAAGGGCCAGAGTACAAGGAAGAAACCCTCTTCCTAAAGAAGAAGTCAGTACAAATTCTATAGGGATATAGACATACCCTGAAGAAATAGTAGTAGAAGAAACAGTAGCCTAGAATGAGGAAGAACCTTTTCTAGAGACACAGGAAAATATGATAGCTATAGAAGCAATTAATGATGAGGTGCAGATAGTTCAAATTCTTGAGCATAATTCTACCATCGGGAGATTGGAGGAGGAATTGATGCAGTCTCAACAAAATTTGATCCAAAACAGAAGTGAGTTGTTGACTATGGCAGAACACCAAGCACTCCAGTCCCAGAAATAGAGTATTATTGTGGACAGGTTGGAAGAAGAAATTACACAAGTCCAGTAAGCATTAACTCAATCCAGGGAAGAGATGAGCACTATGGAAGAATACCAAGCATCTCAATCTCAAGCACAGAGTGTCACCATCGATATACTAAAAGCCGAACTTACACAAGCCCAACAAACATTGGTCCAACACCAATATGGAATGGTAACTAGGACTGAATATCAAAGGATTGTTAAAGAATTGAAGGACATGATAGCAACAGAGGGTGAGACCTATGTTGCGCTCACCAGAGCCCAAGAGAAGATCAAAAAGGTGCAAACCAAATTGGAAAAAGCTTTGGAGAAAATCAAGGAAATCTGTGATGTCTATTTTGATGTTATTAATTGCAGAGCTCCTGCCACCAATTGCATGTTATTCTTATTGGAATGATATTTTTTATTGAGAGTGAAGTCCATCAGAGTGGGAAAACCTATTTTTTTTTCCACTGTACCTAAGTTTATTTCATGTTTCAGAGAGCAGGATGAAAAGGTACAATACTTTTTGTGTGAATTATACTTTCATAATTTCATTCTGGAAGACAACCGGTAAGATAACCCTGGCCCATTCATAGGTGATATACATTTTCAGGCATTTTTTTCATTCACTCAGAATCATGTCGGATAGGGTAAATCTCATAAAACCTTCCTAAAAAGGGAAGCTGGGTTGGATCTTTGGGTTAGGGGGGAGCCTCCAAAGTCCTTTCCAGCCATTATGCGACATACAAATTTTATGAAAAGAAAAGGGGTCGTAGACTCCTTGGCCCCCATCCATCTCCAGGTCATACGTTTAGGTATCACTCATTTTAGGGAGCTTAAGGAGGAAGCTCTTGCTGCTTCTAAATTGATATGGGATGCCTCCTCCAGTGAAGTAAAGAGTAGGGAGCCCTTTGGGTATAGAAATTTATTTACAGCTACCTTCTGAATAGAGAGGTATTCTAGATTGCTCCAAGAGGAAGGACCTGCTTGAATTGGGTACAGATATAATACCCCTATCATCTGGTTCCCTCTAGAAAGTTACCAAAAATATTATCAAATTAACAAGAAAAGGGAGGATGTTGCTTTTGGAGAACTCAAAAGAAGCAACGGGTCCAGAAGGCCTGGTGAACCAACCTTTCCATCTTACAGCATTACTGTTTTACATGTAAAGTCTCAACTTGCATGAGGACATGCAAGAAGGTAAGTTGGGGGGTATGTGTTGTTAGAAAAACAAGACCGTGGAGCAATAAAATAAAACAAATGCAGAAACAAAACACAAAAGACACACAATACAAGAGAGATACAGATTTACGTGGTTCACCCAGTGTGGGCTACGTCCACCAGAGAAATTGCTAGGTCCTTCCTTTATTATTATCCAACAAATGAAGGGATTCAACCTATAGAAAAACCCGTTGTAACTTCATCTTCTTTCTCTCACAGTATCCTCTCTCAGAATACAATATTCAACATCATTCATAGCCGCAATACATTTCCCTCATAAAAGAGGGTTGCCTTCTAGGGCAAAAAACCCTAACATAATCTCTATCGTTGGATCTGTGACCTTATAATGAACGGTCCATATTTACAATGAAATTACAATATACTTTTACAAGGCAATTTTTGCTTCGGGGGACGCTGCCCCCAAACCCCCGTTGGGGGCCCACTTGCCCCCAAACCCCCCAGCCGGGGGGATATCCCCCTGGACCCCGCAGAGGGGGTACCCCCCCTCTGCACTCCCCCATGTGGAAGAGTTTACATACTTCTGGGGTGTAAATACTTCATGGGGTATAAACATGGCTGAAAGCAAGGACCTCTAAATCAGGAAGATAATCAGGCTCCACAACCAACAATCTCCCACTTGGAGACTGATCTCAACAACTCCACTGCTGCTATATATGTTGGACTCTGAACCTTCTTGGACCTGGAAAATTTCTCATTTTCATCTTCATTCTTGAAGACCAACTGAAACTGAGAAGGAACTCAGTTTCTCCCTAGTTACAACCTTTGTTAACATGTCTGCAGGATTTTGGCTAGTGTGTATCTTTTCTAGCTTCAATTGTCCATCTTCCAAGGTGGATCGTATGAAGTGGTACCTCAACTGTATATACTTATTCTTCGAATGGAAGGCTGAGTTCTTTGCAAGGTGAATGGCACTCTGACTGTCACAGTACAACCAACTGTTCTCCTGCTTCTTTCCCAATTCCTCCATAAACCTTTGTAACAAAATCATTTCTTTACTAGCCTCTGTAGAAACAACATACTCTTCCTCTATTGTTGAAAGTGCAACAACATTTTGCAGTTTCGAAATCCAACTTACTGTTGTTCCACCTATAGTAAAAACATACCCTGTGGTGCTCCTCCTGCTGTCTTTATCACCTGC
>JZKD02S1884990.1:1183387-1201807 GCA_000966675.3 Picea glauca
CCAATCAAGTCCTTGTTTGAAATCAATGAAGCCTTCAGTTTGATCATCAAGTCCATGACCGGCGAGCCGTTGAAGACCTCTGGGTAGTGCATTTGTACACCCATATTACACTCCTACCCAAGTTTTGAATATTTTGAAGTAGTTGCTTGAGCTCTGAAGATCTCATCTCCAACCATCAGGCTGTATCAACTTCTAGAAGATGGATACTCTATATGTATATCTTTTTGATTTCGAGATGTAGCTCCGCTATGTATTGTTCATGGCTACTCTTTATGTAGTTATATGACATGGATATACAGTGTATTTAATTGGTATCCATGATTCTATTTTATCCCAAGCATGGGTATGCCCGCCTCGGTGAGACATTTGTTATTTTACAGATGGAGCCTCCTGATTCCTAATCCTTGGACTCAATCGTTTGACACATCAGTAAAGATTGGTAATTTATTTTGGCCATCATATGCTCTTCTGACCTCACACATTAGGGGGCATCTTTTATAACCCTAAATTGCACCATACATGCTTACCTGGCATCAGGTCATCTCAGATCCCTTCTTTTCCAAAGCACTACTGAACAACTCTTTCAAAAACCTCTTTTATAAAGGCCCACACACCCTACTCTATTATTGCACACATGTACACACTATCTGACCTCAAACAACCTGCGTGGACCGACAAAAGCACGAAACAAGGAAAGTTTCCAATGAAACACACAACTCTGGGTGAGTTAAGTGAAACTCCGGGCGATGCATGACGGAGGGTTTGTCCAAATACATAGCTTCTTCTAACCTATAAAAGAAGGGATAGGGGTCCCATTTGGAAGAGAAAAAAGATAGCAAAGAAACTCTGCCCATTTTCATATTCCCATTTTCCCAACCCTTTAGCCATCCTTCTGCCAGAAGAGAGACAAAGCAAAGAAGTTGGAGGACAGTTGAAGAGGAGCCCAAAATCAGGTTCCCAGAGTGGTGGCCGGTCTTGAATTTTTGTAAGTTGACTCATTCAAAGTAATAAAGAAAATTCTTTTCCCATCGCAATTCATGAGTTATTCATAATTTGTTAAGTACATGTTTGAATTTATAACCTGTTAGTCTACAGGTAAGATGCATGTGTAGTTGTTGCTTGTCTTGTATGCAGGTTAGCATTGGAAAGGAGAACTGTGAACAAGTGATCAAGTGCAACAAGGGATCGACATAAAATGCCTGGAATAAGGTAGGTTGATCTAGCCATGTTTTACTGAAAATAAATAGGATTTAAGTCTGGGGACGAAGGTAGAAAATATATTTTCTCTTGGTCATATATGCATGCAAAGCATAACCCTATTTGCTAGTCCATAAGGAGATTTCCCTCACAACAATGGTGACTCACCACAAAGTGGGAGATGTCTCCCACAATAGAGACGAAGAGTCTGACGAAAGGAGAGTGGTAGGGACCCCTCCAGATCTAGCTGAGACTGTGAGGAGCCTCATGGTTGAACTACAAAGCTGCAACACCGACAAAGAGAGGATGATAAAAGAGCAAGTGAAGCAAATGGAAATTAATGCAGTCTTACTACAGACTTTTTCTGACATACAAAGACAATTGCAACATGAACCTGACACCAATCCCGCGAACTGACAACATACAAAGAAAGGTTGAAGTCCACCTGAGATATAGAAATGTGGTCTTTTAAGTGGCCAGACTGGGAAGAGCACCTTCGTCCACCCCAGAGATAAGGGACAAGTGTCAGACGATTCCTCTGGAAAGGAAGCTGGCAACTCAGAGGGATGTTCTAGCAGTAGAACTAGTTCTTATTCCCAAAGAAAACGAAAGAAGTGAAAGCATTCCAAGGGTCATAATCTCGAAGAATTCAGGAAGGTCAAACCACCCTCTTTCGATAGTGAAATAAAGAAGGGAGAGCAAGCGGAGGCCTGGCTGCTTGGACTAAAGAAGTATTTGAGAGTCCATGACTTCTCAGAAAATTTGAAGGCCTGAGTAGCCACCTTCAACTTGAATGGAAAGGCTTCCATTTGGTGGGAAGACCTTAAGAATGTAAAATGGATTCACGAAGAGGGCCTATCTTGGGAACGGTTTGAGAAATACTTCAAGAAGAAGTATCTGTTGGAAAATTATTTTGACAAAAAGACTAAAGAATTCTATGGACTCAAGCTGGGGAGACTCACCATAGAGGAATATGTTGGCATATACCTCGATTTGTTGAGGTATATACCCTATATAAAAGAAGAAAAGGTAAAGGTGCAACGATTCATCAGTGGACTACCTAAGGACTATCAAAACAGGATTGAGTTTGATGAGCCAAAGACCCTAGAAGACACTATCCAAATGGCAAGATATTGTTATGAATATCTTGGGCATCGGATAGAACCTTGCGAAGGTTGGAAGTAAAAGAATAGTTCGGGATTCCAGAAAAAGGGGTTTAAATCTCCAAGATTTAAAAATTATAAAAAGGACTCAAGGATGATGTTCCCAACCTGAAGTGTACACCAGTAGAATTTCCCCTCCCAGAGCAGAAATAAACCTTTTGGATCTACCCTAGGAAGGATCGATAACCCAAAGAAAGAACCCTTGAAATGTTGGGGTTGTGGAGAAGAGAATCTACAAAGGGACTGCTCGCACCAACAACAAAACAGTCGGAGAATTTACAACATTCAAGAAGCTACCACCGTCAATGATGTGGCCAGGAGTATGCCACAAATTTATGCAATCATGGATAATAAACAAGATGACCACCAAGCTTCAGAGGTGGAGATGGAAGGTATGATCACCAACCATCTAGTGTTTATTCTAATTGACCCTGGTTAAAATTTGAGTTATATAGCTCCTAAGGCTATTCATAAGTGTAAATTACAGCCACATAAACATGCCAAGCCATGGTTGGTACAGTTAGCCACCGGCACCAAAAGAAAAATAATGCAAGGCATACCATCTTGTCGATTCACTATGGGTGAATTCCCCACCCAATCAACCCTTAACATATTACCCCTAGGATCGTATGATCTTTTGATTGGTATGGACTAGCTAGCCACATATAAAGCTAGACTAGACTGGTACCATAAAACCTTAGAATGTGTAAGTGAAGAAGGGAGAAGGATAACCCTTCAAGGGATCCAAAAACCTGTCTCAGTGAGGCGAATATCATCCCTTAAAATGAGAAAGTATGTCAGGAAGGGATGTCCACTATATGTGATACAGTTGTTGGAAGAGGTTAAAGGTGACAAACCAAGCCTTGAATACCAGCCCACACTAAGAGAATATAGAGATGTATTTCTGGAAGAGGTACCGGGTCTACCTCCGAGAAGGGACATTGACTTCTCGATAGAACTTGCACCAGGAGCAGTGTCAGTGTCTAGGACACCCTATAGGATGAGCATACCTGAGCTAGTTGAGCTTAAATTACAACTAAAAGAAATGATGGACAGAGGTTGTATCTATCCCAACGTGTCTCCATGGGGAGCACCAGTCCTGTTTGCAAAAAAGAAAGACTGTACCCTCTGACTGTGCATAGATTATAGACAACTCAATAAGGTAACCATAAAGAACAAGTACCCCTTACCCAGGATCGATAACCTATTCAATCAATTGGGAGGTACTTCCATCTTCTCAAAGATTGACTTGAGATCTGGATACCATCAAGTCCAAATCAAGGGTGAAGACATCCAAAAAACTACCTTCAGGATGAGATATGGTCACTATGAGTTTGTGGTGGTACCATTTGGATTAACCAATGCCCCTACCACTTTTATGTGCTTGATGAACAATGTGGTCAGCAAATTTCTAGACAAATTTGAACTGGTTTTTATTGACGACATATTAATTTACTCCAAGAATAAAGAGGAATATGAGGAACACCTTAGGCTTGTACTTCAAGTGCTAAGAGAACATTAGCTCTATGCCAAATTTAGCAAGTGTGACTTTTTCCAAAAACAAATACATTACTTGGCCCATGTCCTATCTGAAGAAGGAGTAGCAGTAGACCCTGACAAGATCAGGTCTATCATAGAATGGCCTACCCCTAAGGACGTTCTGGATATCAGATCATTTATGGGCTTAGCAGGATACTATAGGATATTTATAAAAGGATTCTCCAAGATTGGCTGTCCAATCACTGCCCTCTAAAAGAAGGGGGATAAATTCAGATGGACACAAAAATGTGAAGAAATATTTCAAACCCTAAAACATCTACTGAACCACACACTCATGTTGAAGATCATTGATTCTGAATCTGACTTCCTCATGTGCACAGATGCTTGCAAGGAAGGGCTCGGAGGATTCCTTATGCAAGGAGGAAGTGTCGTCTGCTATGAATCCAAAAAATTGAATGAGCACGAAGTCAACTATGTGACCCATGATTTAGAGCTGGCCGCCATAGTGCATGCCTTAAAAATGTGGAGGCATTACCTCATGGGAAGGAAATTTGTACTTATGACAGACCATTGTGGATTGCGATATATGTTTGACCAACCAAACCTCAATGCTAGACAAGATAGGTGGATGGCCCTCCTTAGCAAGTTTAATTTTGAAATCAAACATATTAAAGAAAAGGAAAATAAGGTGGTCGATGCCCTTAGCATAAGTATGAAAACAATTCACCTGGCATCGGTGAGCACCTGTGAGATGGATGTCAAGGAAAGAGTCAGAAATGCATAAGAAATAGACACATTCTTCCAGACCGTGACCTCATACCTGGAGCAAGAACCCATAGGGATAAGGTATGAAGACTACCAGATAATAGATGGAGGTCTGCTAACTTACAGAGACAGATTGTATATTCCAGATTGTGATGACTTGAAGAGGTTCATAGTGGATAAACTACATAAAAGACCCTATACTAGTCACCCAGGATACCATAAGATTATCACGGCCAGTAGGAAACAATTCTATTAGCCTGGATTGATTAAATATATAGCTAAATGCTTAGCCAAATGCATAGAGTGCCAATAGGTTAAAGCAGAACACCAACACCCAGCAGGATTGTTACAACCTATACCAATCCTAGAATGGAAATGGGAAACCATCTCCATGGATTTCATCACCGGATTACCAACCTCGACCAAACAAAATGACACCATCATGGTAGTGGTGGATAAATTGAGCAAGTCCGCTAATTTTATCCCCATCAAGTCGACTTGCAAGACAATAAACATTGCCAACATATTCATGAAGGAGATATTCAGACTACATGGTATGCCTAAAGAGATTGTGTCTGATAGAGACACGAAATTTACTTCCAACTTTTGGAAATCCTTGATGGTTGGTCTGGAGACCAAATTACTGTTTAGCACAACCTATCATCCTCAAACCAATGGATAGACATAAAGAGTGAACCAAATTTTAGAATACATGTTAAGGATGCATGTAATGCATCAACCCAAAAAGTGGGAAGACTACCTGCCACTGGTGGAATTTGCCTACAACAACGGCTACCCAGAATCCCTGAAGATGAGTCCTTTCAAAGTCCTGTTTGGTAGGTCGTGCAACACTCCAGTCAGTTGGAGTAATCCCATAAACAAAGTTAATATTGGACCTGACATGTTCAAAGAAATGGAACAACAAGTGACTAAGATAAAACAAAATCTAAAGGTTGCTCATAACCGAAAGAAATATTACGCCGACCGAAAGAGAACTCCAAGAGAGTTCAAGGTAGGAGACCATGTATATCTCAGAGTTAGGCCCAGGAAGAGTTCCCTGAGGGTGGGAGATTGTGCCAATTTGGCACCTTGATATTGCAGACCCTTTGAATTTCTAGATAGAGTGGGACCTGTAGCCTATAGGCTAGCACTTCCTCCCATAGTAAAAGCACATAATATTTTCCATGTTTCATTATTGAAGAAATATGTACATGATTCTAATCATATAATTGACTGGTCTGTGATCCAGGTGGAACCAGAGGGAGAATTCCTACCAGAACCTCAATGCATACTGGATAGAAAGGAAACCCCACTCAGGAACTGAACCATTGCACAGGTCAAGGTGCAGTGGAAACATTTTGGCCCAGATGAGGCTACCTAGGAAATGGAAGATGCCATGAAATAGGCATATCCGATTTTTTTTACCTCTGTACATACACGTCATATTGATAGATAGAACATTGAGGATGATGTTCATTTAAGGGGGAGGGAATTGTAATACCCTGTTTCCCCCAGTCTGTAAAAATAACTATATTGGCCAAGAACTATGGAAAACTCAAAGATGTGAATGTTTGATTTGACCGACCTTTCTATAAAAGGTCGATGAATGTAAATTATATCATGAATATGAATCACATGATTGCTAGGAGGGGTATGTGCTGAAAGAGACCACGATGGTTGATGAGAGGTGGTGGAAGGGGTCGGGAATGGCTGTGTTAACTTCCACCAAACCTAAACAGTACTGGTTTGTACGTGATCGAAAACCAAAGCTCACTCTCTGACCCCGGAATGAATTACCTGCCAAGATGGTAGGTGGGGAGGCTCCTCAAGAATAAATGAGGGGATAGGGGTGAACTTCCCATCCATAGAAGATCTCAGACCTGACCACGGACAGGGAAATTCACGCCACACACAACCTCGTAGGAAAAAGGAAAGAAAAGAAGTGTGGAGAGGGGAGGATGGCACAGGGGTGCGAGAGAAATCGAGGAAGGAGAACCGGAGGAACTCCGAAAAAATAAACAGAGATTCATGAACAGAGGAGAAGGGGAGTAACCTTCATCCTTCACTTTCGTTGAGCTAGAAGTAGGAGACTAAGTCTCAAATCATCGTGGTCTAGCTCAGGGTGGCTAGTGGTAAATCCATTTGGAATCACTGAGCCTACAGTTGGGTGGAAACGAGCACCCCTCTCAGCATTTGCATCACATCCAATTTTTTTTGATAAGTGTTATGTCTTGCATTTGGAATTGAATGTCACGATCGCATGCTAATTTTTATACACTCGTAAATAGTTTATGTAACGAAGTTTTTCCCTTGTGCTTTGACTGGAAATAATGGATGCATTCTCATACTGATATAACTACAAATCGGTTAATGTATAGAATGTATAAGTTCAAGATATGAGCCTATTCCCCTGAGGATTGACCCATCTAACTTGACTCGTGCTATGCCCTGGTTTATCCTCCGAAGGCACCCTTTTTCGAGAAAGTTCCCTCGCATTCCAGAGTCGGAGTGAGCCCCTTGAAAAGACTACCATTGTAGTAAATCCATGAGCTTACCTTGCCACTGTTGCGAAGTAAATGGGATTTAGAGTTTTGGATCTCGGGAAACCCAGGTGCGAGACCCCTCATCTTCACACATCATGAAGTCCTGACATGCGAAACCCTGAAAAGAGATTAGTGTAAATGGGATTCAGAGTTTTGTTTCCCAGGAAACCTTGGTACGAGACCCCTCATCTTCAAACATTGTGAAGTCGCAACATGCGAAACCTTGGAAAGAGCTTAGTGTAAATGGGATTCAGAGTTTTGGCTCCTGAGAAACCTAGGTGCAAGACCCCTCCTCTTTGCACATCACGAAGTCCCGACATGAGAAACCCTGAAAAGAGATTAGTGTAAATGGGCTTCGGAGTTTTGGTACCTAGGAAACCTAAGGGTATGAACCCCTCGTCTTCACAATTCGTGAAGCCCAGTGTGCGAAACCTCGAAGCAGTGTAGCGGGAATATTTTTCGACATTTCATCATTTCGGCACCTAGAAGACCAAAGGTCATGACCCCTCATCTTCGAAAGTCACAAAGCCCCGGTGTGTGAAACCCCGAAGCATCTTAGTATGAATAGGTTTCAGATTTTCGACATTTCGACACCTGGGAAACCATAGAGCGATAACCCTCATCTTCGCAAGTCACAAAGCCCCAGCGTGCGAAACCCCGAAGCAGCTTAGAGGGAATAGTTTTTGGCATTTCGGAATTTCGGCACCTGGAATACCAAAGGGGAGGACCCCTCGTCTTCGCAAGTCATGAAGCCCCGATGTGAGAAACCATGAAGCAGCTTAGTATGAATAGGTTTCATCTTTTCGGCGTTTCGGTACCTGGGAAACCATAGAGCGATAACCCTCGTCTTCACAAGTTGCGAAGTCCCGGAGTGTGAAACTCCGAATCAGCTTAGTGTGAATATGGTTCGGGGTTCGGGGTTTGAAGAGTCAAAAAACTCGAACCACTTACTTTTCGAACTCCCTATTACCGAAGTCCCGATATGGCTAGGACCGTCGGATCAGGGGAGAGACTCGCAGCCGTCGATCTCACCCAAAGGTAGGATTTCGGGTTTTAGGGTTTGAAGAGTCAAATAATCAACTCTCAGGAATCATTAAGTCGTGAAATGCGAAAGGTGCCTCTTGGCTTAGCCCGGGTTCATAACCAATGATCACATGGAGGTGAATCCTGTGCTTGGTGCTTGAGTTGTACAAGACGAATTTTCAATGAAAGAACTAGTGGATTGGTTTAGTGAAGCTCCCGATCGAAAGACTTATCCTACGCTAGAACCTCGTAGGAATTTGGGAACTCTATCCCTCAATAAAGAAGGAGAAAGAAAAAGGTGAAAAATCTATTATGTCGTACTGGCTATGTGACAATGACTTCAACATTTGAGTATTTCGGTTGTTTAATGCCTTTTCACTCCCAGAGTGAGTCAACACCAAATTGACCATGGATTATATCTAATGGTCAAGAAATATCCTGATGTTTCTTTGATCGAGAGCTCGCATTACTTCACGTCCAAAAACTTGGTAAGGGTTTAATGACAAAGCATATCACATGACAACAAATGGGAAACCCCTGGTTTTTGGTCAACCATCCAGTCACCATTTCGACAAGTTACCTTTAGCAGGATTACAGTGTTGTGAATCTCTAATATCTCAGAGCCCAAGACCTCCAAAGCCCTGAAGATCAAAAGACTTAGCTCCCTTTGAGTGTAGCACTAGGTTCTAGGGTCCTGGTCATATGGGGTTTTTACAAGCCCCAGAGGGTTACACCCTTTAATATTACACAGGATTTGGTTAAGTCCATGGACTTGAGCCTAAGGTCACTTGGACAAGAAAATGGTTTGGAGGAAGTTCCTTCCATTCACAGAACTCAAATTCTATAACATGAAAAGGAAATTTGAAGATCCGACAAGACCTAAATAGTCTCGTAGAGTCTTCCCCAACTCTGTATTTATGAAATTGATCATTGAGCAATCCCTTCAAGGTTTTCTAACTAGCATAGAGGCCAAACCCTTATGCCCCAATTTGTTTTAAAACCCATTAGTTACATTTATCCTTGGCTAATGGATTTAAAACATAAATCCATTGATTGGATATGATATTCGAACTTTATTTTGAATTCCCAGTCAGCCAGGAAATCCAAATCATAATTATCTAGCATCCAAATAAGATGCAATGTTATACCACCATCCATATATATCGAGGATATATATGTATAGCACAAGTAGAAACATTCAATCATGCATTTCAATTCAATTACACGAAATCTATGAAATACTTATCTATTATAGTTGATAGCCGACCAACTAAATGTGGGTGTTTTCCTTTCCACCCAACACTAGGCTCAGACACATTCACTTTTTTCATTATGGCCAATCCCGTGCCAATCCATGATATTACTAGGGAATCTCTTCTCAAGTTCTCAGTAAGGTTTGAAGGTTACTCTCCTTCACTCTACTCTAGGTAGAGATTTTCCTTATGCCCACCTAGCTTGGGCCCCTTAGAGTTTTATCATATGCCTCCCCAACATCAAGCTCACATCCCTCTTAGCTCAAGTCAAGGTTCGAGTCTTCCATATTCCAACTCAGAACTCTTCTACGGGTTTTTTGCTCCTCCTATTGCACACGCTAGTTCATTCCTTTCCTCAATTCTCTTCCTCAAAGACCAAATTCCTTCTCTGGTTCTCCCTCTGTGCATCTTTCGGTCACACACCCCTTCCCGTGTGATTTTATTACATGCATGACTTAGTTTGTTCTCAACCTATCCTTGTATTTCTTCTGTCGAAAGGAAACTCATGGGTCAATCCTAGGCACCCGTGGTGATCTTTCCTACTGTCCTCTAACTATTCGCTTCTTGTCCCTTTCGACATCCCTCCATATTTCCATAAATTTGGGTGGTTGGTTTTTCAACTAACAACCCCTCCTCATTAACTGACCTATCTTTTTATCCAAGATAAGGGTACATAATCTGACTATTTCCAATTAATATTTCTGCAAGGTGGCTTGGGGTCCTTTAACTTAATAGAAATTCCCCTCATTCCTCTAGTGATATCATGGCCATTACTTTAAGGCTTAACCCATCAGTCAACTTTCAACGTTTACAATTAAACAATAATACATTTAAAATATTTACAATCCATTACATGGAAATCATAAATTATGATTAATTACAATCTGGGGGAAATAGGGGTATTGCAATCCCCTTCCCCTTCAAAGGAACATCATCCTCGGTGTTATTTCTTAGTAACACTTGTCATTCCTTTGTCATTCCTTTGTCATTCAGTTGCTTCATTATTACCTTCTTCTTTTTCCTCATTGTTTGGCCCTTTTCAAGACCCTTATCCTTCATCACCTTCCTATAATAATTTTGGACAACAAGCATACTAATCACAATTTCATGTGAAAACATATTATTCTTGTTCAAAATTAGAGAGGAATTTTTTCATAATCCATCAAAATACTTATCTATGAAGTTCATGGATCCACACACATATGGTTGTCTCGTTAACTTGGCTCATTGTTTTCCCTGACATACCCATTATGTGCATGATTCCAATCAATAGTTGACAATAATTATCAAAGTCTCCTCTTCCTTGCGGTCACTCACCCTCTATTCCCAAGCTTAGGAATCCCCTTCTCTGTTATAGAGTCCCTCGGGTGATCCATCTTTCCTTTCCAGGTCTTTCTTCCAAAAGAAGATTTCTAGAGACTTCTTCAAGTCTTATAGTCGAGGCATCCCTCTAACTTGCTATGTCGAGGCATCCATCTGGCTTGTGTTACCACAACACAACATATTCTAGGGTGATCATGGATTACCACAGGGTTATTATTTCACAACAATATCCTTTTTCATGTTTTCCAACTTGATAACCATTCTTTGTCCCTCTAGGATAGACTTTTCTCATCTCACCTATATCACATGAACACATAAATTTGTGAGATGTTATCATCAATTCCAATTCATAATTTTCTTGCAAATATGTCACTCACGGATTTCCATTCCCACACTTTATTTTCAGGTTTGTCCCACATAGGAACTAGATTCATAAGTATGGGACTTTCCTTCTTATAGCAGTTTGGCTCAATAGGAAATTGGTCTTCCTTATGGACTTACAACATTGCCATATCCAAGACCCTTTTTTCTTCAATTTCAACTTCAATCAGACAAACAAATTGTTAGTTATCATGCACATTATATTTTCATTCCATACTCGTAGTGGCTCACAAACAATTTCAGCATTGTGCATTCTAACAATCAAATAAATTTCATCTATTCGATGATAAAAACAAAAATGAAATATTATTATTTACACATGCATCATTTCAGCATACCAAAATTTCTAAATGCAATTCAAATATCAAATGACTTTAATCAATGTGCCAATGTTCATGACCACATTCATACCCAATGCACCATTGCATTGATTTCAAGTTTTCCATGCTTTATGAAAAACATTTTTCCATGATGTGTTGGAGCTCAACCAACCTCTTCACCATAAGGCTTATTCATTCTCCTTCATTATTGCAACATGAATGTGTTTCCTTCTACAAATTGATCTTGTCCTCAATTTAACATATTATAATATGAAATCCAAGTTGCATATGGTTTCATCTAAACACTTTTTCCTTACTGGTAACCAGTGGTGCCAATACTCATGGACACTCACGTCCTTTATTTAACACCTTTACAATTTAAGTAGAGTATTGGAAGGTCCTCCTTCCTTATTGGGAAATCTATTTTTTCCCTCTTATGTAAGCATGAATTTACTCAATGCATTAAATTCAATGTGCTTCCTATGAGAAATTTTGTTCCCAATCACTCTTTATTGGTCAATGTACCCATGACACTACTTATTCATGAGTTTTCTTGCAAGGATCCTAAATCATCCTTGATTTTCAGAGGTTCATACCTCTATTATTAATCCTATATTCTTTATTGAATCATACCCTACTTGGGTATCAATGGCATACAAAAACCACTCAAAATCATCTTCATACCATTTATATAATAAAATACTTCAGAGGGGACTCTTACCCAATACCTTCATACTTTATGCCACAGAGGCGTGAACACCTTTATACTTTTTCTGGCTGCCAAAACCCTCTCTGATATTGTCTCATCAATGGTGTTTTATGGAGAATTTTAAATTTCCTTTCAAAAAATTTCAACAACATCATTCTTGTATTCACCCTTTGATTGAGGTTGTCCATCATTGGTAACTGCCTTTTCCAAGAGATCCAATTTCGTTCTACACATGACATACATCACAAATATATTAGTTGTAATGCAAAATAAAAATGAATGTATCATTCATTTAAATCAATAAAATGTTTTTAGATATTCCCCAACATATCTCTACCACATTACTCCTTAATGTGTTATCTAGTGCAATCACAATCCAATTTTCAGTTGTATCTTTGATCATACAACTATCAACATCCTTACTCCAAAACACTTACCTACATCAGTAATTCAATCTCTCATACCAGATAAATGCAATAAACAACAAAAAAGGAGTTAAGGAACTCTTCCCTTGTCCAAATCCTTCTACACATCCCTGGACTTTCAGTCTAGCTAAATTATTTTCCAAGGCCTCACTACCTTTACTTAACACAGCTTAACCAATATTATTCATTCAAATATATTTTATTTCTTTATTTCCCTTTTCTTCCCTAGTTATTTCTTTTAAGGCTCACAACTATGTTAAGGAATTCATAGTTTTAAAGTGAAATTCCTCATTTACTCCTTCTTTGCTTATGCAATCTACTCCCTGTTGGGATCTCCCTGCTCTTTTCCTTGAACAGTATTGGTTAGGTTCACCTTAACCTTCTTGGATAAATCAGTATGCTACAACAACAAGATTTTTGTTCATAATGAATTATGAACATGTAATTCCTGCACATTACCATTTAGTTATCAGAATGTTCAATGTTCATTTGTTATTATTCCATCCATGCATTATGTTTTATAACGTAATCCATGATATATATTTATGTGTGTGTGTGTGTGTGTGTGTGCATAGGCTTGCATCTCACTTCCCAATTCTCATCAGTCATTAAGATTGTGACTTTGTTCTTCTGACAAAGTATTTACATAGTTCCTCCAAAGGGAACTCCTTCATCATGCAACTTCATTATTGCTTATCCATCACTATCTTTGATGGCCTCAACCTTGAGTCAACTTCATCTTTATCATTTCATCTGTTTACCAAATATTCCACAAGGAATATAAACATGCATCTTTATTATGCATCCGTATTATTTATCCACACATGTTCCTTGTTTTGTTAATTTACATCCATGATACACTTAACCACATGCATAATCATAATCATATGTGTATCCACTGTACTTTATATCTCACATGCATCTTTACTTTAAAATCATTTAACTCATGAGTGGTCACAATCATTCTCATGCAACCATCAAGGCATAATCGTGTTTCCTTTTATCATGACAATAGAGCATCCTTGCTCATTTACTCTTCCATCTATTTGTACTATATTTTACTAAGGGAATGGAACACATTCCCCTCAATATATCATTCAAATAAAAATGTGCATGAATCTTCATAATAGAGTCAGCCATGCATCCATGGCATTCATTCAATCTTGGCAAGTGAAATTCTCTCCTTACATTTCACTCATTCAGGCAGTCACATCGTTCCTTTAGTATAAATATACTCACACATCATACATGTTCATCACTTGCACATTTAATATCATTAATTCATATCTATTTGGTCTTAATATCAGTCTTCATATAAAGCAACCTAACAATGCATTAAATCCATGCACTCAAGCATATACAAACATAGCTAAACATTCATCATGTAAGTTCATTGCTTGCAAATTTTTCATGACCTACATGGACATATCAAACTTCCAAATCCTTATCCCAGGGATATTACTTCCATTCCTATGACAAATTTAATAGGGATACTCAACACTCAGCTTCCCTCTTTGTTGAGAGCTTGTAGTCATTCACAGGATATCCACATGGAAAGTTTAACAAACATAATCATAGTTATGCCCCCATTTTCCATATAACAACAACCAAAAAGAAGGAATTATTGTCTCAAATACTATAAAATTATTCAACTACCCAGAAACACCATCTGGTTAATTCCAACAGTTCCCAAGGCAATAAGACATCTTTTCAAGCTTATTTTTTGTGCATCAAACCATTTTTTGGTTAACAAACCTTCTTATTAAGGGAATCCTTATCTATATTCCCTCTCACTACTATTTGAGCATACCAAGTCATACCTATATGGCTACCATNACCTCTATTCCTTTGACTCCAGGAGGGTACAGTGTTTGGGAGTCATCAAGGACCTGGTAGTTTCCCTGTTTCAGCTACCCATGAAGAGTATGGTCATGGATATTGTGGTAGTTGATGTCCCCCCCACGTTTGGCATGTTGTTGTTGAGATCTTGTATTAAGAGACTGGGGGGAAACTTGCAGATGGATCTTACATTAGCCACCATTCCAGTGTTTGGAGGGGAACATAGGAGATTATACAGAGAAGCCCAGCTAGCCTACATTGTCAGTGATGAAGCAAACCCCACTAATCATCCCATCTATGCATTGGACACTGATTTAGGCTCCAGTTTACTGCAGCTCACTGAGACTCCCGAACCCCCTTTGCAGATCAGAAAGAAGTCCATTCTTAATCAGGAGACACCCCCTCCAACCACCTCTGTTTGGAAGATGTTCTTTGATGGAGCTTCCTCTAGTATGGGTGCAGGTGTCGGGGTAGTATTCATATCCCCTTCTCAAGAGACCATCTCTCTGTCGTACAGGATGGAATTCGAAGTCACCAACAATATGGCAGAGTATGAAGCTCTGGTTCTGGGATTGAGAGCTGCAAAGAAGATGGGAATCGAGGAAATGGATGTGTTTGGGGATGCAGAGTTGATTGTCCAGCAGGTCAAAAGCGTTTATCAGGCCAAGCATCCTCGACTCAAGAATTACAGGAATGAGGTATGGGATCTAATTGATAGTTTCTTCTTGGCTTTTAACATCTCTTTCATTCCGAGGGAAGAAAATGCTCCAGCCGATTTCCTAGCTTTCTCAGCTAGTCTGCTTGAAGTCCCTACGCTGCCCACTGCCGGGTCTGATGTAGAAATAAGATACAGACCCTCTGTACCAGACAATTTCAAACATTGGAAGGTATTTGAAGATGATCTGGAGATCGATAAATTCCTCCAATCCATTGATGACTTTTCTGCGTCACACATAGATGAGGATTCCGACGCGGAAAGTGACCACCACCCTGAGGAGTTTTTGAATGAAATGGCTAACCACCAAATTATTCAACTACCGAGCAATCACATACCAAGAGGTATGATCCCATTAGAAATATTGTTCGATGGAAATGATGTGGCAGTAAGGGGAAGAATCTCAGGTGATGATGCTAATACAGCAGGATGCAACATAGGCACACTTGCGGAGCCTAAATTGGTCAAGCTATCAAGGAGTTTGACTAAGGAGCAGAGGGACAGATATACTAATTTGTTGAGGGAGTTTGTTGATGTGTTCGCTTGGACCTACGAAGACCTCAAGACATATGACACATCAGTCATTGAGCACAAGATCCTGCTAAAAGAGGAGGCTAATCCATTCAAGCAGAAGCTGAGGCAGATAAATCCCATGCTGCTGCCTGTCATGGAGAGGGAAGTGAAGAAGTTGCTGGATGCTCAGATCATTGTCCCCTTGAGATATTCTAACTGGGTGGCCAACTTAGTCCCAGTAAGAAAGAAGAGTGGCGAAATCAGACTCTGTGTTGATTTCAGAAACCTGAACAAGAACTCAAGGAAGGATAATTATCCCTTACCCAACATGGAGCACATATTGCAGAAGGTCACTGGTGCTTCCAGAATATCCATGATTGATGGTTTCTCTGGCTACAATCAGATATCAGTCATGCCTGAGGACAGGGAAAAAACAACCTTCACCACTCCTTGGGGCACATTCTTGTATGCCAAAATTCCCTTCGGGCTGATGAACACAGGAGCAACATTTCAGCGAGCCATGGACATAGCCTTCATCGGAGAAAAAGATAAGTTCGTGGTGATTTATCTGGACGACATCACAGTCTTCTCCAAGACTAATAAAGAGCACTGTTGCCACTTAAAAAGGGTTTTACTGAAGTGTCGGAGGTATGGCCTATCTTTAAACCCCAAAAAATCACTGTTTTCTATGTGGGAGGGAAAGTTGTTAGGCCATATAGTATCAGTAGAAGGAGTAAGGATTGATCCTGACAGGGTATAAGCAATTCAAGACCTGTCCCTTCCCAGATCTAAGAAAGAGGTTCAGGCATTTTTGGGAAGGATTAATTTTCTGAGGAGATTTGTTTCAAACTTCACTGAGTTGGTGAAACACATCACAACCATGCTCAAGAAGGGGAGTGAAGTAAGATGGACCTCTGCACCCAAGGAATATTTTGATCTAATAAAGAAGGTGTTGACTGAGGCACCTGTGCTAATCAGTCCTGATTATTCCAAAGATTTTCTGATATTTTCTTTTGCTTCTTGTGATACAGTATCAGCAGTCTTACTGCAGAAAAATGATCAGGGGAAAGAACAGCCTATTGCCTTCTTTAGTAAGGCACTGAGAGACGCAGAACTCCGATACGAGATCATGGAGAAGCAGGCTTATGCCCTGGTGAAAGCTCTCAAATCTTTCAGAGTCTACGTCTTGCATGCAAAGATCACAGCATATGTCCCTCCAACCTCTGTGAAGGACATTCTTGTACAACCTGACATAGATGGGAAAAGAGGTAAATGGATTGCCAAGATCCTAGAATTTGACCTGGAGATTAAACCCACTAAGTTAATAAAGGGGCAGGGTTTGGCCAAGCTGCTGGGTGAATCCAACTGTAAGGCCTTGGGAATTAACTTCATCAACGAACAAGCTGAGTCATCCGATAAGGATTCTCAGACCATCATACCATTAGCAGCATGCCTCTGGTACGAGGACATCTTGTACTTTCTGAAATAATTAAAGCCCCCTGATGGATTGGGAAAAAGTAAGGCCAGGGCTTTAAAACTCAAAGTGGTCAGATATTTCCTTATTGACCAAGATTTGTATTGGAAGGATCCTCTGGGAGTGTTACTAAGGTGTCTGGACCCGCAGCAAGCCCAGAAGGTCATGACCGATTTCCATGGTGGTCTCTGCGGCGACCATTATTTCTGGAAGACCACAGCTCACAAGATCCTCCGAGCTGGGTATTACTGGCCCACCTTATTTCCTGATGTCTGCAGGGAAGTCGGGGCGTGCATCAAATGCCAGAGGTTCTCGGGTAAGCAGCAGCTCACATCTCTTCCATTAAAGCCTGTAGTAGTTTCGACACCCTTTCAGCAGTGGGGATTGGATTTCATTGGGGAGATTCATCCTCCCTCAAGTGGCCAGCACAGATGGATCCTCACTGCGACCGATTATTTCACCAAGTGGATAGAGGCTGTCCCTACCAGGAGTACTTCTCATAAAGTGATCATCAGCCTCTTGGAGGTCATCATAGTCAGATTTGGTTGCCCAAGCAGGATTGTCACTGACAATGCCTCCCCCTTCAGGTCTAAGCCTCTGGTCAAATTCTGTGAAAAGTTCCAGATTGAATTAATTCACTCCACTCCCTACTATCCTCAAGGAAACGGACTGACATAGTCCTCCAATAAAAGCCTAATCAAGCTCATTAAGAAACTATTGGAGGACAATAAAAGGGCCTGGGACTCAAAGCTCAAATTTTCTCTTTGGGTTGATCGGGTGACAACAAAGAAATCGTTGGGCATCTCTCCTTTCCAACTGGTTTATGGAATAGAGGTCATTTTCCCCACTCAGCTCGCCTTACCTGTGGCAAATCTCCTTCAGGACTTTGAGGGGGAACCTAACCATGTGCTCAGAAGAATTCACCAGATGGTGGAAGTGCAGCAGATCAGAGAGAAGACCTTGGACAGAACCTACAATCATCAGCAGAAGATCAAGCAGGCCTTTGACAGGAAGAACAGAAAGAAAGAATTCAAACAGGATGACCTAGTGCTCAAATGGGATGCACCCAGACAGGAAAAGGGAAAACACAACAAATTTGATGCCCTCTGGTTCGGGCCTTTCAATATCCTTGAAGTATTTTCAAACAACACTTACAGGTTGCAGGATCTGGAAGGAAATGAAGTTTTCAGTAGCCCAGTAAATGGGCATTTCTTAAAAAAATGTTTTCTGTGAGCCGCAGTCGGATCTTTTTGTTTTGTTTTGTAAATATTGTTTCT
>JZKD02S1884990.1:1210270-1222973 GCA_000966675.3 Picea glauca
CTACCCCAAAGGATGTCTCAGACATCAGATCCTTTATGGGATTGGCAGGATACTATAAGAGATTTATAAAAGGATTCTCCAAGATTGGTTGTCCAATGACTGCCCTCCAGAAGAATGGGACAAAATTCCTATGGACACAGCAATGTGAAGAAAGATTTCAAACCTTGAAACATCTACTAACCCATGCACCCATGTTGAAAATCGTTGACCCAGAAGTTGACTTCCTTGTGTGCATAGATGCATGTAAGGAAGGGCTCGGAGGAGTCCTTATGCAGGAAGGAAGTGTGATCCGCTATGAATCCCGAAAGTTAAATGAACATGAGTTCAAATATGTGACTCATAATCTAGAACTGGCTTCCATAGTGCATGCCTTAAAAATGTGGAGGCCTCTTGGGAAGGAAATTTGTACTTATGACAGATCACTATGAATTATGGTATTTGTTTGACCAACCGAATCTCAATGCTAGACAAGCTAGATGGATGGCTCTCAGGGAATTTGATTTTGAAATCAAACACATCAAAGGGAAAGAAAATAGGGTGGTCGATGCCCTTAGTAGAAGCATGAAAACAATTCACTTGGCAGCAGTGAGTACCTACGAGACAGATGTCAAGAATATAGTCAGAAATGCACAAGAAATAGATCCCTTCGTTCAAACTGTGACCCTGTACCTACAACAAGAACCCCCTGAAGTAAAGTGTGAAGGATACCAGATGACCAAAGGAGGTCTACTCACTTACAGAGATAGATTTTACATTCCAACGGATGACGACTTGAAGAGGTTCATTATGGATGAACTACATAAAATACCATACACTGGTCACCCAGGATACCAGAAAATGATCACTGCCACCCGGAAACAGTTTTATTGGCCTGGATTGAAGAAATACATAGCCAAATATTTGGCCTGATGCATAGAATCCCAATAGGTTAAAAAAAAAACATCGGCACCCAGCAGGACTATTACACCCTTTACCCATACCATAATGGAAACGGGAAACCATCTCCATGGATTTTATCACTGGATTACCAACTTCAACCAAATAGAATGATGCCACTATGGTGGTGGTGGATAAACTGAGCAATTCTGCTCATTTCATCCCCATCAAATCAACCTACAAGGTGATAGATATCACCCAGATATTCATGAAAGAGATATTCTAACTGCACGGTATGCCGAGAGAGATAATATCTGAAAGAGACACAAAATTTACTTCCAATTTTTGGAAATCACTGATGGTTGGATTGGAGACCAAATTGTTGTTCAGCACCACCTATCACCCTCAAACCGATGGATAGACAAAAAGAGTGAATCAAGCATTAGAGGGTATATTAAGGATGCATGTAATGCATCAACCGAGGAAATAGGAAGACAACCTGCCATTTGTAGAATTCGCCTACAACAACGGCTACCAAGAATCATTAAAGATGAGTCCCTTCGAGGTCCTCTATGGTAGGCTGTGTAATACTCCAATTAGCTAGAGTAATCCTGTAAATAGGATTTATTTTGGACCCGACATGCTGAAAGAAATGGAACAACAAGTAGCTCAGATGAAACAAAATCTGAAGATCGCCCAGAACCGACAGAAAATTTATGCTGACCAAAAGAGAACTCCAAGAGAGTTCAAAATGGGAGACCATGTGTATCTTAGAATTAAGCCCAAAAGGAGTTCCCTGAAAATGGGAGCTTGTGCCAAGTTGGCATCCCATTATTGTGGACCCTTTGAGGTTATAGATAGAGTGGGACCTGTAGCCTATCGGCTAGCTCTTCCTCCCATAGTAAAAGCACATAATGTTTTCCATGTTTCATTATTGAAGAAATATGTACATGATGCTAATCATATAATTGACTGGTCTGTGATCCAGGTGGAACCGGAGGGAGAATTTCTACAAGAACCCCAATGCATACTGGACAGAAAGGAAACCCCTCTTTGGAACAGAACCATTGCACAGGTCAAGGTGCAGTGGAAACATTTTGGCCCAGATGAGGCTACATGGGAAATGGAGGATGCCATGAGACAGGCATATCCAATTTTGTTTAATTCTATACATGCAATCCATGTTAGTAGATAAGAACATCGAGCATGATGTTCCTTTTAAGGGGGAGGGAATTGTAACACCCTGTTTCCCCCAGTTTGTAAAAATAATTGGACTGGCCAAGAACTATGGCAAACGCGTAAATGTGAATATGTGATGTAAATGGACCTTGAGGAAAAGGTCAATAAATGTGAATAACATTATGAATTTTATTGCAGGACTGTTGAGAGGGGATGTGCAGAAAAAGAGACCATGATGGTGGTGGAAGGCACCTGGAAAGGTGGCGTTAACTTCCACCGAGAATTAATACTGTATTTGGACTCCACTGGCCCGGAGAAACAAAAACGGCTCGCTGGACCCGAATTAAATGTCTCGCAGGCTGGTATGTAGATGGCTTAATGAGGGATGGAAGGTGAACCGCCCGTCCATAGAGCCATCAGGCCTGACCAGCGTGAGGTTAATCATTCCACATGCAACCTCGCAAGAGGATAAGGTGTAGGGTAGAAGCGATTAGGGGGCAGAGGCAAGGGGAGAACTATGGCATTACGCAAAGTGAGTGATAGAAAAGAGGAAGGATTGCGACCTTCGCTCCTGGTCACTTGCAAATGGAGATGCAGTCTCACAACATCATGGTCTCAACTCGGGGGTGGCTAGTGGTAAATCTGTTGGGAGTCGCTAAGCCTACGGTTGGGTGGAAACGAGCACCCCTCTCAGCAGATGCTTGACCCCTGGTGTTATTTCTGATAAGTGTTTTGCCTCTGGCATCTTGAAATATAGATATATATATGTTTATTCTAATAATTATGCTCATAAGATGTGAAACTGTGAATGATTTCATTATAAGAATGACTGTATGGTGTTTTGATCAGTTATAGTAGTGGTATATTTATATGGAAAGACTAGGTATGGTTTATGTCCTCATGAATTTGTTATTCGTGTGTGTACTGACCTAATTGAGACTTCACGTCTGGTTCTCAGGAGGATGACATCCTTATATACCTCAGGTAGTATCCTGAGTAAATCTCCCCAAAGAAATACCTTCCTTGAAAAACCCATCAAGAATCGGGAAGGCAGTTGTGAAGGCGTAAGGCCTTAGTAACCCTGCATGAGGAGGAACGATCCTCTTGAAGAAATGGAGATGACAACATAAGGATGGAATATCGAATCGATGGATGAGATTTCTTCGGGAGACCTGTGGTCACTCACGACCATCAGATCGAAAGTAGAAGGTGGAGTGTTCAGTGCCTTAACCTTGATAGGTACTAATCAATGGACGAGATTATGTCAGGAAGTTTGCGGTCACCCATGACCGTTAGATTAGTAGGAGAAAGTAGGGCGTTAAATTCATTACCCCTTTGTTTTCCTGTGTCTTCGTGGGTAGCGAAGAGTTTAGAACTGTAGATCCCCAAGGTTCATGAGAGTATATGGACTGTGGATCTTTTCCACGCCCAGGGAGTCGTGGAATAATGCATGGGTAGGAACCATTATGAACCGTCAGATCTCGGCTGAAAAAACACGACAGCCGTTGGATCTGTCAGGAGTTACCCGAGGGTTAAGACTCCAGTGTATAGGGGCTTTCCATTGTGGAAATACTGGGATGGATCTGGACCGTCCGTCTAACGGAGGCCACGTGTCAAGAGATCACCCATTTCGGGAAACCGGGAGTCGGGAAATCGGGAGTCATGTTGACAAGAGATCGAGGCTTTCCATTTTGGAAATCCTGGGATGGATCTGGACCGTCCATCTAATGGAGGCCACATGTCAAGATATCACCCATTTCAGAAAACCGGGAGTCAGGAAATCGAGAGTCCTGTTAACAAGAGATCATGGATTTCCATTGTGGAAATCCCAGGATGGATCTGGACCGTCCATCTAAGGGAGGCCACGTGTCAAGAGATCACCCATTTCGAGAAACCGGGAGTCGAAAATCGGGAGTCCTGTTGACAAGAGATCGGGGCTTCCCATTGTGGAAATCGTGGGATAGATCTGGACCGTTAGTCTAATGGAGGCCACGTGTCAAGAGATCACCCACTTGGTCATATATGCATGCAAAGCATAACCCTATTTGCTAGTCCATAAGGAGATTTCCCTCACAACAATGGTGACTCACCAAGAAGTGGGAGTTGTCTCCCACAATAGAGACGAAGAGTCTGACGAAAGGAGAGCGGTAGGGACCCCTCCACATCTAGCTGAGACTATGAGGAGCCTCATGGTCGAACTACAAAGTTGCAAGGCCGACAACGAGAGGATGATAAAAGAGCAAGAGAAGCAAACAGAAATTAATGCAGTCTTACTGCAAACTTTATCCGACATACAAAGATAATTGCAGCATGAACCTGACACCAATCCCGCGGACTGACAACATACAAAGAAAAGTTGAAGTCCACCTGAGATATAGAAACGTCGTCTTTTAAGTGGCCACACTTCGAAGAACACCTTGAGGAAGGTCCACCCCAGAGATAAGGGACAAGTGTCAGATGATTCCTTTGGAAAGGAAGATGGCAACTCGGAGGGATCTTCTAGCAGTAGAACTAGTTCTTATTCCCAAAGAAAATGAAAGAAACGAAAGCATTCCAAGGTTCATAATCTCGAAGAATTCAGGAAGGTCAAACCACCCTCTTTCAATAGTGAAATAAAGAAGGGAGAGGAAGCAGAGGCCTGGCTGCTTCGACTAAAGAAGTATTTGAGAGTCCATGACTTCTCAAAAAATTTGAAGGCCCGAGTAGCCACCTTCAAATTGAATGGAAAGGCTTCCATTTGGTGGGAAGACCTTAAGAATGTAAAAGGGATTCACGAAGAGGGCCTGTCTTGGGAATGGTTCGAGAAATACTTTAGGAAGAAGTGTCTGTCAGAAAATTATTTCGACGAAAAGACTAAAGAATTCTATGGACTCAAGCTGGGGCAACTCAACATAGAGGAATATGTCAGCATATACCTCAAGCGGTTGAGGTACATACCCTATATAAAAGAAGAAAAGGTAAATGTGCAACGATTCATAAATGGACTACCTAAGTACTATCAGAACAGGATTGATTTTGATGAGCCAAAGACCCTAGAAGACACTATCCAAAAGGCAAGATATTGTTATGAATAGCTTGGGCATCGGATAGAACCTTGCGAAGGTTGGAAGCAGAAGAATAGTTCGGGATTCCAAAAAAAGGGGTTTAAATCTCCAAGATTTAAAAATTATAAAAAGGACTCAAGGATGATGTTCCCAACCTGAAGTGTACACCAGTAGAATTTCCCCTCCTAGAGAAGAAATAAACCTTTTGGATCTACCCTAGGAAGGACTGATAACCCAAAGAAAGAACCCTTGAAATGTTGGGGTTGTGGAGAAGAGCATATACTAAGGGACTACTCGCACCAACAACAGAACAGTCGGAGAATTTACAACATTCAAAAAGCTACCACCGTCAATGATGTGGCCAAGAGTATGCCACAAATTTATGCATTCATGGATAATAAACAAGTTGACCACCAAGATTCAGTGGTGGAGATGGAAGGTATGATCACCAATCATCTAGTGTCTATTCTAATTGACCCTGGTTAAAATTTGAGTTATATAGCTCCTAAGGCTATTGATAAGTGTAAATTACAGCCACATAAACATGCCAAGCCATGGTTGGTACAGTTAGTCACCGGAACCAAAAGAAAAATAATGGAATTCATACCATCTTTTTGATTCACTATGGGTGAATTCCCCACCCAAGCAACCCTTAACATATTACCCCTAGGATCGTATGATCTGTTGATTGGTATGGACTGGCTAGCCACATATAAAGCTAGACTAGATTGTTACCATAAAACCTTAGAATGTGTAAGTGAAGAAGGGAGAAGGATAACCCTTCAAGGGATCCAAAAACCTATCTCAGTGAGGTGAATATCATTCCTTCAAATGAGAAAGTATGTCAGGAAGGGATGTCCACTATATGTGATACAGGTGTTGGAAGCGGTTAAAGGTGACAAACCAAGCCTTGAATACCACCCCACACTAAGAGAATATAGAGATGTACTTCTGGAAGAGGTACCGGGTCTACCTTAGAGAAGGGACATTGACTTCTCGATAGAACTTGCACCAGGAGCAGTGTCGGTGTCTAGGACACCCTATAGGATGAGCACACCTGAGCTAGTTGAGCTTAAATTACAACTAAAAGAAATGATGGACAGAGGCTATATCTAGCCCAACGTGTCTCCATGGGGAGCACCAGTCTTGTTTGTGAAAAAGAAAGACTATATCCTCTGACTATGCATAGATTACAGACAACTCAATAAGGTAACCATAAAGAACAAGTACCCCTTACCCAGGATCGATAACATGTTCAATCAATTGGGAGGTGCTTCCATCTTCTCAAAGATTGACTTGAGATCTGGATACCATCAAGTCCGAATCAAGGGTGAATACATCCACAAAACTACCTTCAGGATGAGATATGGTCACTATGAGTTTGTGGCGGTACCATTTGGATTAACCAATGCCCCTACCACTTTTATGTGCTTGATGAACAATGTGCTCAACAAATTTCTAGACAAATTTGTGTTGGTTTTTATTGACGATATATTAATTTACTCCAAGAATAAAGAGGAACATGAGGAACACCTTAGGATTGCACTTCAAGTGCTAAGAGAACACTAGCTCTATGCCAAATTAATCAAGTGTGACTTTTTCCAGAAACAAATACATTACTTGGCACATGTCCTATCTGAAGAAGGAGTAGCAGTAGACCCTGACAAGATCAGGTCTATCATAGAATGGCCTACCCCTAAGGATGTTTCGAATATTAGATCATTTATGGGATTAGCAGGATACTATAGGAGATTTATAAAAGGATTCTCCAATATTGGCTATCCAATCACTGCCCTCTAAAAGAAGGGGGCTAAATTCACATGGACACAAAAATGTGAAGAAAGATTTCAAACCCTAAAACATCTACTGACCCACGCACTCATGTTGAAGATCATTGATTCTGAAGCTGACTTCCTCATGTGCACAGATGCTTGCAAGGAAGGGCTCAGAGGATTCCTTATGCAAGGAGGAAGTGTGGTCTGCTATGAATCCAAAAAATTGAATGAGCATGAAGTCAACTATGTGACCCATGATTTAGAGCTGGCCGCCATAGTGCACGCCTTAAAAATGTGGAGGCATTACCTCATGGGAAGGAAATTTGTACTTATGACAGACCACTGTGGATTGCGATATATGTTTGACCAACCAAACCTCAATGCCAGACAAGCTAAGTGGATGGCCCTCCTTAGCAAGTTTAATTTTGAAATCAAACATATTAAAGAAAAGGAAAATAAGTTGGTCGATGCCCTTAGCATAAGTATGAAAACAATTCACCTGGCATCGGTGAGCACCTGTGAGATGGATGTCAAGGAAAGAGTCAGGAATGCACAATAAACAGACACATTCTTCCAGACCGTGACCTCGTACCTGGAGCAAGAACCCATAGGGATAAATTATGAATACTACCAGATAATAGATGGAGGTCTGCTAACTTACAAAGATAGATTATATATTCCATATTGTGATGACTTGAAGAGGTTCATAATGGACAAACTACATAAAAGACCCTATACTAGTCACCCAGGATACCAAAAGATGATCACGGCCAGTAGGAAACAATTCTATTGGCCTGGATTGAAGAAATACATAGCTAAATACTTAGCCAAATGCATAGAGTGCCAATAGGTTAAAGCAGAACACCAACACCTAGTAGGATTGTTACAACCTATACCAATCCCAGAATGGAAATGGGAAACCATCTCCATGGATTTCATCACCGGATTACCAACCTCGACCAAACAGAATGATGCCATCATGGTAGTGGTGGATAAATTGAGCAAGTCCGCTCATTTTATCCCCATCAAGTCGACTTGCAAGACAATAAACATCGCCAACATATTCATGAAGGAGATATTTAGACTACATGGTATGCCTAAAGAGATTGTGTCTGATAGAGACACGAAATTTACTTCCAACTTTTGGAAATCCTTGATGGTTGGTCTGGAGACCAAATTACTGTTTAGCATAGCCTATCATCCTCAAACTGATGGATATATAGAAAGAGTGAACCAAATATTAGAATACATGTTAAGGATGCATGTAATGCATCAACCCAAAAAGTGGGAAGACTACCTGCCACTGGTGGAATTTGCCTACAACAATGGCTACCAAGAATCCCTGAAGATGAGTCCTTTCGAAGTCCTCTTTGGTAGGCTGTGCAACACTCGAGTCAGTTGGAGTAATCCCATAAACAGAGTTACTATTGGACCCGACATGTTGAAAGAAATGGAACAACAAGTGACTAAGATAAAACAAAATCTAAAGGTTGCTCAAAACTGAAAGAAATATTACGCCGACCGAAAGATAACTCCAAGAGAGTTCAAGGTAGGAGACCACGTATATCTTAGAGTTAGGCCCAGGAAGAGTTCCCTGAGGGTGGGATCTTGTGCCAAGTTGGCACCTCGATATTGCATACCCTTTGAAGTTCTAGATAGAGTGGGACCTGTAGCCTATAGGCTAGCACTTCCTCCCATAGTAAAAGCACATAATGTTTTCCATGTTTCATTATTGAAGAAATATGTACATGATTCTAATCATATAATTGACTGGTCTGTGATCTAGGTGGAACCAGAGGGAGAATTCTTGCCAGAACCTCAATGCATACTGGACAGAAAGGAAACCCCACTCAGGAACTGAACCATTGCACAGGTCAAGGTGCAGTGGAAACATTTTGGCCCAGATGAGGCTACCTGGGAAATGGAAGATGCCATGAAATAGGCATATCCAATTTTGTTTACCTCTGTATATACACGTCATATTGATAGATAGAACATTGAGGATGATGTTCATTTAAGGGGGAGGGAATTGTAATACCCTGTTTCCCCCAGTCTGTAAAAATAACTATATTGGCCAAGAACTATGGAAAACTCAAAGATGTGAATGTTTGATTTGACCGACCTTTGTTTAAAAGGTCGATGAATGTAAATTATATCATGAATATGTGTCGCATGATTGCTAGGAGGGGGATGTGCTGAAAGAGACCACGATGGTTGATGAGAGGTGGTGGAAGGGGCCAGGAATGGTTGTGTTAACATCCACTGAACCAAAACAGTAATGGTTTGTACGTGCTCGAAAACCAAAGCTTACTCTCTGACCCTGGAATGAATTACCTGCCAGGATGGTAGGTGGGGAGGCTCCTCAAGAATAAATGAGGGGATGGGGGTGAACCGCCCATCCATAGAAGCTCTCAGACCTGACCATGGACAGGGAAATTCGTGCCACACACAACCTCATAGGAAAAAGGAAAGGAAAGAAGTGTGGAGAGGGGAGGAGGGCACAGGGGTGTTAGACAAATTGAGGAAGGAGAACCGGAGGAACTCCGAAAAAATAAACAGAGATTCATGAACAAAGGAGAAGGGGAGTAACCTTTGTCCTTGAGTTTTGTTGATCTAGAAGTAGGAGATTGAGTCTCAAATCATCGTGGTCTAGCTTGGGGTGGCTAGTGGTAAATCCATTTGGTATCACTGAGCCTACAGTTGGGTGGAAACGAGCACCCCTCTCAGCATTCGCATCACATCCAAAATTTTATGATAAGTGTTATGTCTTGCATTTGGAATTGAATGTCACGATCGCATGCTCATTTTTATACACTCGTAAATAGTTTATGTAACGAAGTGTTTGCCTTGTGCTTTGACTGGAAATAATGGATGCATTCTCATACTGATATAACTACAAATCGGTTAATGTATAGAATGTATAAGTTCAGGATATGAGCCTATTCCCCTGAGGATTGACCCATCTAACTTGACTCGTGCTATGCCCTGGTTTATTTTCCGAAGTCACCCTTTTTCGAGAAAGTTCCCTCGCATTCCAGAGTCGGAGTGAGCCCCTTGAAAAGACTACCATTGTAGTAAATCCACGAGCTTACCTTGCCCCTGTCATGAAGTAAATGGGATTTCGAGTTTCGGATCCCAGGAAACCCAGGTGCGATACCCCTCATCTTCACACATCACGAAGTCCTGACATGCGAAACCCCGAAAAGAGATTAGTGTAAATGGGATTCAGAGTTTTGTTTCCCAGGAAACCTAGGTGCGAGACCCCTCGTGTTCGCACATTGTGAAGTCCCAACATGCGAAACCCCGAAAAGAGCTTAGTGTAAATGGGATTCAGAGTTTCAGCTCCTGAGAAACCCAGGTGCGAGACCCCTCCTCTTTGCACATCACGAAGTCCCGACATGAGAAACCCTGAAATAAGCTTAGTGTAAATGGGCTTCAAATTTTTGGTACCTGGGAAACCCAAGGGTATGAACCCCTCGTCTTCACAAGTCGCGAAGCCCAGTGTGCGAAACCCCGAAGCAGCTTAGCAGGAATATTTTTCGACATTTCAGCATTTCGGCACCTGGAAGACCAAAGGTCAGGACCCCTCATCTTTGCAAGTCACAAAGCCCCAGTGTGTGAAACCTTGAAGCATATTAGTATGAATAGGTTTCAGATTTTTGACATTTTGACACCTGGGAAACTATAGAGCGATAACCCTCGTCTTCGTAAGTCGCAAAGCCCCAGTGTGTGAAACCCCAAAGCAGCTTAGAGGGAATAGTTTTTTTCATTTCAGAATTTCGTCACCTTGAATACCAAAGGGCAGGACCCCTCATTTTCGCAATTCACGAAGCCCCGATGTGAGAAACAACGAAGCAACTTAGTATGAATAGGTTTCATATTTTCAGCGTTTCAGTACCTGGGAAACCATAGAGTGATAACCCTCGTCTTCACAAGTTGCGAAGTCCTGGAGTGTGAAACTCTGAATCAACTTAGTGTGAATAGGGTTTGGGGTTCGGGGTTTGAAGAGTCAAAAAACTCGACCCACTTTCTTTTCGAACTCCCTGTTACCAAAGTCCCGATATGGCTAGGACCATCGGATCAGGGGAGAGACTCACAGCCGTCGATCTCACCCAAAGGTAGGATTTCGGGTTTCGGGGTTTGAAGAGTCGAAATACTCGACTCTCAGGAATCATTGAGTCGTGAAATGCGAAAGGTGCCTCTTGGCTTAGCCCGGGGTCATAACCAATGATCACATGGAGGTGAATCTTGTGCTTGGTGCTTGAGTTGTACAAGATGGATTTTCAATGAAAGAACTAGTGGATTGGTTTAGTGAAGCTCCCGATCGAAAGACTTATCCTACGCTAGAACCTCATAGGAATTTGGGAACTTTGTCCCTCAATAAAGAAGGAGAAAGAAAAAGGCGAAAAATCTATTATGTCGTAGTGGGTGTGTGACAATAACTTCAACATTTGAGGATTTCGGTTGTTTAATGCCTTTTCACTCCCAGAGTGAGTCAACACCAAATTGACCATGGATTATATCTAATGGTCAAGAAATATCCTGATGTTTCTTTGATCGATATCTCGCATTACTTCACGGACAAAAACTTGGTAAGGGTTTAATGACAAAGCATATCACATGAAAACAAATGGGAAACCCCTGGTTTTCGGTCAACCGTCCAGTCACCATTTCAACAAGTTACCTTTAGCAGGATTAGAGTGTTGTGAATCTCTAATATATCAGAGCCCCATACCTCCAAAGTCCTAAAGATCAAAAGACTTAGCTCCCTTTGAATGTAGCTCTAGGTTCTAGGGTCCTGGTCATATGGGGTTTTGACAAGCCACAGAGGGTTACACCCTTTAATATTACACAGGATTTGGTTAAGTCCATGGACTTGAGCCTAAGGTCACTTGGACAAGAAAATGGTTTGGAGGAAGTGCCTTCCATTCATAGAACTCGAATTCTATAACATGAAAAGGAAATTTGAAGATCCGGCAAGACCTAAATAGTCTCGTAGAGTCTTCCCCAACTCTGTATTTATGAAATTGATCATTGAGCAATCCCTTCGAGGTTTTCTAACTAGCATAGAGGCCAAACCCTTATGCCCCAATTTCATTTAAAGCTCATTAGTTACATTTATCCTTGGCTAATGGATTTAAAACATAAATCCATTGATTGGATATGATATTCGAACTTTATTTTGAATTCCCAGTCAACCAGAAAATCCAAATCACAATTATCTAGAATCCAAATAAGATGCAATGTTATACCACCATCCATATATATCGAGGATATATATGTATATCACAAGTAGAAACATTCAATCATGCATTTCAATTCAATTACACGAAACCTATGAAATACTTATCTATTATAGTTGATAGCCGACCAACTGAATGTGGGTGTTTTCCTTTCCACCCAACATTAGGCTCAGACACATTTACTTTTTTCATTATGGCCAATCCCGTGCCAATCCATGATATTACTAGGGAATCTCTTCTCAAGTTCTTAGTAAGTTTTGAAGGTTACTCTCCTTCACTTTACTCTAGGTAGAGATTTTTCTTATGCCCACCTAGCTTGGGATGCTTAGAGTTTTATCATATGCCTCCCCAACATCAAGCTCACATCCCTCTTAGCTCAGGTCAAGTTTCGAGTCTTCCATATTCCAACTCAGAACTCTTCTACGGGTTTTTTTCTCCTCCTATTGCACACGCTAGTTCATTCCTTTCCTCAATTCTCTTCCTCAGAGACCAAATTCCTTCTCTGGTTCTCCCTCTGTGCATCTTTCTGTCACACACCCCTTCCCGTGTGATTTTATTAAAAGCATGACTTAGTTTGTTCTCAACC
>JZKD02S1884990.1:1233043-1243783 GCA_000966675.3 Picea glauca
CATCCGTCTAAAAGAGGCCACATGTCAAGAGATCACACATTTCGAGAAATCGGGAGTCGAGAAATCAGGAGTCATGTTGACAAGAGATCTGGGCTTTCCATTGTGGAAATCCCGGGATGGATTTGGACCGTCCGTCTAATGGAGGCCACGTGTCAAGAGATCACCATCTTCGGGAAACCAGGAGTCGGGAAATTGGGAGTCCTGTTTACAAGAAATTGGGACTTCCCATTGAGGAAATCCTGGGATGGATCTAGGACATTCGATGGATGGAGGCCACGTGTCGTAAGAGTTCCAATTTCGGGAAATCAAGAATCGCAGAATCGGGATTCTTGTTGAGAAGAGTTCGGGATTTCTCCATGGTGAAAACCCCGGGATATATCTGAGTCGTTAGACTGATGGAGGCCACGCGTTGTGAGATCTCCTCATTTCGGGAAATCAAGAATCGCGAGATCAGGAGTCCTGGCGACAAGGGATCGGGGCTTTCTTGGGTGGAAACCCTGGAGTAGTTGTGGACTGTCCGATTTAAAGAGGTGACGTGTTGAGAGATTACCCGCTTCGAGAAATTGGGGATCGGTGATTCGGGAGTTCTGTTGACAAGAAATCGGGCCTTCACTTTGATAAATTCCCACCCATAATGACGGGACGATAGCAGGTGGCTGAGTCCCGAGGAACGGACAAGATTTCTTCAGGAAATCTCAGGATCCGTAATGACCGTTTGATGTGAGGAAGAGATGCCAGTTTTACGCTGGGGCGCGAATGTGGATTAGGGTAAGTAGCGAACAGATCTGGATGGCAAGCATTTTCCCGCCCAGATCTACGACTGAGGATGCATTCCAGAGCCCCATTGGCCGATTGCTAGCCTTGTTGGGGTTCGACGGTTGCCAAGTTAAATGACTCGACATCACAATAGTTCTAAGGCACAAAATATGAAAGAGGTACTGTGATCATTTGATCTGTGATCGTGACCCATGATCACATGGGAATGGAGCGAGAGAAAAAGAGCCAGTTTACGTTGGGCCTCCACGGAAATCTAGGGGTCCTGAATCGGTAGAATACCAGAAAAATCCGATTTAGGTAGTGGGTATGTGACAAAGTGGTATCAGAGCATGGTTACAACACTTGGCCTGCTTGGGCTCAGGCACGAGCCATGTAAGGAGACACTGTCATCTACGTTCTTCCCTTAAGAAAAAGGATTGCACGATGAAACTGTAATCTGAGACATGAACTTCGTTGTCCTGTTTTAGTGTTAAGATGGCAGATAGATAAGGATTAAGACCCAAATGAAAAACCCCTGTTATATGGGTATACATGTGAAAATATGAATTTATACGTAGGTTATAAAAATATATCTAACTCTTGACTAACAATCAATGTTTGTCTTTTCACCTAAGCAGAAAATCAGCCACAGGAATTTACAGACGCAGAGAAGGGTGACTCACTAAGAGGTGCGAGAAGGCTCCCACAACCAAGACGAAGAGTCTGATGAAAGAAGAGAAATAGGAACCCCTCCAGATCTAGCTGAGACTATGAGGAGTCTCAAGGTTGAGTTGCAAAGCTATAAGGCCGACAAGGATGATGAAAGAACAAGAAAAGAAAACTGAAATTAATGCAGTGTTACTGCAGAGCTTATCTGACCTATAGAGACAAATGCAGCATGAACCCGAAGTGCAGAAACATGGTCGTATCAGTGACCATACTGAGAGAAGCACCTCAAGAAAGGTCCACCCCAGAGGTAAAGGACCAGTGCCGGACAATTACACTGAGAAGGAAGCTCATGATTCAGAAGGCTCTTCCAGCAGCAGGACCAGTTCCTATTCTCAAAGAAAACAGAAGAAGCAAAAGACTTCCAAGAGTCATAAATTTGAGGAATTCAGAAAGGCCAAACCTCCCTCCTTCGACGGGGAGATAAAGAAGGGAGAGGAAGTCGAGGCTTGGCTACTCAGACTGAAGAAATATTTCAAAGTCCATGATTTTTCAGAGAATTTTAAGGCCCAAGTGACCACTTTCAATCTGAACAGAAAATATTCCATCTGGTGGGAAGATATTAAGAACATGAAAGGGGTCCGTGAGGAGGTCCTGTCTTGGAAACGGTTTCAGAAGTACTTCCAGAAGAAGTATTTGTCGGAAATATATTTCAACGAGAAGGCTAAAGAGTTTTATGAACTCGAATTGGGACAACTCACTGTAGAGGAATATGTCAACAGATTCCTCGACTTATTGAGATATGTACCCTACATCAAAGCAGAGAAGGTGAAGGTGCAACGCTTCATCAGTGGGCTACCCAAGTAATATTGGAACCGAATTGAATTCGACGAGCCAAAGACCTTAGAAGACACTATTCAAAAAGCAAGATATTTTCATGAACAATATGGACATTGGGTAGAGTCTCGTGGAGACTGGAAACAGAAGAGTGGTTCAAGATTTCAGAAAAAGGGGATTAAATCCTCAGGATTTAAGAGCTACAAGAAGAAGCCCAGAATGAACTTTCCAAGACGGAGTGTACTCCAACAGAAATTTCCCTCGGTGGACGGAAATAAAACTTCTGGACCTATACCAGTGAAGACTAATAACCCAAAGAAAGAACCTCTGAAATGGTGGGGTTGTGGAGAAGAGCATCTCTTGAGAGACTGTCCACACCGACAACAAATAGTCAAAAATTTTATAACATCCAGGAAGCGACCATAGTCAATGATGTGGCAAAGAGTGTGTCGCAGATTTATGCAGCCTTGGATAATAACCAAGTTGACCACCAAGCTTCAATAGTGGAAATAGAAGGTATGATTTTCAACCATCTGGTGTCTGTTTTGATTGACCCTAGTTCAAATTTGAGTTATATAGCCCCTAAATCTATTGATAAGTGTAAGCTATAGCCACGAAAAAAAACCAAGCCATGGTTGGTACAGTTAGCCATTGGCACCAAAAGAAGGGTGGTAGAGGTCATACCATCCTGCCAGTTAATGTTGGGTGAATTCCCCACCCAAGAAACCCTTAAAATATTACCTCTGGGATCATACGATCTGTTGATTGGTATGGACTGGCTGGCCACCAATAAAGCCAAACTGGACTATTACCATAAAACATTAGAATGTGTGAGCAAAGAAGGAAAAAGGATAACCCTTCAAGGGATCCGAAAACCTGTCTCGGTGAGGCAAATATCAACCCTTCAAATGAGAAAGTATTGCCGAAAAGGGTGTCCCCTATATGCAATACAGGTGTTGAACACAATCGAAGGTGATAAACCAAACCCTGATGATCACCCTATCCTAAGAGAATATAGAGATGTGTTTTCGGAAGAGGTATCGTGTCTACCTCCGAGAGGAGACATTGACTTCTTGATAGAGCTTGCACCAAGAGTGGTGCCGGTGTCTAGGACACCCTAACGGATGAGCACACCTGAGCTAGTGGAACTCAAATTTCAATTGAAAGAAATGTTGGATAAGGGTTATATTCAACCCAGCGTGTCCCCATGGGGAGCACCAGTCCTTATTGTGAAAAAGAAAGATGGCACCCTTAGAATGTGTATCGATTATAGACAACTCAATAAAGTAACCATAAAGAACAAGTACCCCTTTCCTAGGATCGATGATCTATTCAATCAGTCGGGAGGAGTGTCTATTTTATCGAAGATTGACTTGAGATCGTGATACCATCAAGTCCGAATCAAGGGTTAAGACATCCATAAAACCGCTTTCCGGACACGGTATGGTCACTATGAGTTTGTGGTAGTGCCATTTGGGTTAACCAACGCCCCTGCCACTTTCATGTGCTTAATGAACAATGTACTCAGTAAATTTTTAGATAAATTTGTACTAGTTTTCATTGATGACATATTAATCTACTCTAATAATAGAGAAGAACATGAAGAGCATCTTAGACTTGTGCTGCAAGTGCTAAGAGAACATCAGATCTATGCTAAATTCAGAAAATGTGACTTCTTTTGGAAGAAAATACATTACTTGGTACATGTTCTGTCCGAGGAAGGGGTAGCAGTAGATCCTGACAAGATCAGGTCTATCATGGAATGTCCTACCCCAAAGGATGTCTCAGACATCAGATCCTTTATAGGATTGGTAGGATACTATAGGAGATTTATAAAAGGATTCTCCAATATTGGTTGTCCAATCACTGCCCTCCAAAATAAGGGGACACAATTCTTATGGACACAGCAATGTGAAGAAAGATTTCAAACCTTGAAACATCTACTAACCCATGCACCCGTGTTGAAAATCGTTGACCCATAAGTTGACTTCCTTGTGTGCACAGATGCTTGTAAGGAAGGGCTCGGAGGAGTCCTTATGCAGGAAGGAAGTGTGATCTGCTATGAATCCTGAAATTTGAATGAACATGAGGTAAAATATGTGACTCATGATCTAGAACTGGCTTCCATAGTGCATGCCTTAAAAATGTGGAGGCATTACCTCTTGGGAAGGAAATTTGTACTTATGACAGATCACTGTGGATTATGGTATTTGTTTGACCAACCAAATCTCAATGCTAGACAAGCTAGATGGATGGCCCACAACGAATTTGATTTTTAAATCAAACACATCAAAGGGAAAGAAAATAGGGTGGCCGATTCCGTTAGCAGAAGCATGAAAACAATTCACCTGGCAGCAGTGAGTACCTGCGAGACAAATGTCAAGAACAGAGTCAAAAATGCACAAGAAACAGATCCCTTCGTTCAAACTATGACCCTGTACCTACAACAAAAACCCCCTGAAGTAAAGTGTCAAGGCTACCAGATGACCGAAGGAGGTCTACTCACTTACAAAGATAAATTGTACATTCCAAAGGATGACGAATTGAAGAGGTTCATTATGGATGAACTACATAAAAGACCATACACTGGTCACCCAGGATACCAGAAAATGATCACTGCCACCCGGAAACAGTTTTATTTGCCTGGATTGAAGAAAGACATAGTCAAATATTTGGCCTGATGCATAGAGTCCCAATAGGTTAAATCAAAACATCAACACCCAGCAGGACTATTACACCCTTTACCCATACCATAATGGAAATGGGAAACCATCTCCATGGATTTTATCACTGGATTACCAACTTCAACCAAATAGAATGATGCCATTATGGTGGTGGTGGATAAACTAAGCAAGTCTGCTCATTTCATCCCCATCAAATCAACCTGCAACGCGATAGATATAGCCCAGATATTCATGAAAGAGATATTCTTACTGCACGGTATGCCGAGAGAGATAATATCTGACAGAGACACAAAATTTGCTTCCAAATTTTGGAAATCACTGATGGCTGGATTGGAGACCAAATTGTTGTTCAGCACCACCTATCACCCTCAAACCAATGGATAGACAGTAAGAGTGAATCAAGTATTAGAGGATATGTTAAGGATGCATGTAATGCATCAACCCAGGAAATAGGAAGACTACGTGCCATTTGTAGAATTCGCCTACAACAACGGCTACCAAGCATCCTTAAAGATGAGTCCCTTCGAGGTCCTCTATGGTAGGCCATGTAATACTCCAATCAGCTAGAGTAATCCTATAAATAGGATTTATTTTGGACCCGACATGCTGAAAGAAATGGAACAACAAGTATCTCAGATAAAACAAAATCTGAAGATCGCCCAGAACCGACAGAAAATTTATGCTGACCAAAAGAGAACTCTAAGAGAGTTCATAATGGGAGACCATGTGTATCTCAGAATTAAGCCCAGAAGGAGTTCCCTGAAAATGGGAGCTTGTTCTAGGTTGGCACCCCGGTATTGTGGACCCTTTCAGGGTCTAGATAGAGTGGGACCTGTAGCCTATCGGTTAGCACTTCCTCCCATAGTAAAAGCACATAATGTTTTCCATGTTTCATTATTGAAGAAATATGTACATGATGTTAATCATATAATTGATTGGTCTGTGATCCAGGTGGAACTGGAGGGATAATTTCTACCAGAACCCCAATGCATACTGGACAGAAAGGAAACCCCTCTCCGGAACAAAACCATTGCACAGGTCAAGGTGCAGTGGAAACATTTTCGCCCAGATGAGGCTACATGGGAAATGGAGGATGCCATGAGACAGGCATATCCGATTTTGTTTAATTATATACATGAAATTCATGTTAGTAGATAAGAACATCGAGCATGATGTTCCTTTTAAGGGGGAGGGAATTGTAACATCCTGTTTCCCCCAGTTTGTAAAAATAATTGGACTGGCCAAGAACTATGGCAAACGCGTAAATGTGAATATGTGATGTAAATGGACCTTGAGGAAAAGGTCAATAAATGTGAATAACATTATGAATTTTATTGCAGGACTGTTGAGAGGGGATGTGCAGAAAAAGAGACCATGATGGCGGAGGAAGGCACCTGGAAAGGTGGCGTTAAATTCCACCAAGAATTAATACCGTATTTGGAATCCGTATTTGGACTCCACTGGCTTGCTGGACCCGAATTAAATGTCTCGTAGGCTGGTAGGTAGATGGATTAATGAGGGATGGGAGGTGAACCACACGTCCGTAGAGCCATCGGGCCTGACCAGCGTGAGGGTAATCGTGCCACACGCAACCTCGCAAGAGGATAAGGCGTAGGGTAGAAGCGATTGGGGGTCAGACGCAAGGGGAGAACTCTGGCATTACGTAGAGTGAGTGATAGCAAAGAGGAAGGATTGCAACCTTCACTCCTGGTCACTTGCAAATGGAGACGGAGTCTCACAGCATCATGGTCTCAACTCGAGGGTGGCTAGTGGTAAATCTGCTAGGAGTCACTAAGCCTATGGTTGGGTGGAAATGAGCACCCCTCTCAGAAGTTGCTTGACCCCTGGTGTTATTTCTGATAAGTGTTTTACCTCTGGCATCTTGAAATATATATATATATATATATATATATATGTTTATTCTAATAATTATGCTCATAAGCTGTGAAACTGTGAATGATTTCATTATAAGAATGACTGTATGGTTTTTTGATCAGTTCTAGTAGTGGTATATTTATATGGAAAGACTAAGTATGGTTTATGTCCTCATGAATTTGTTATTCGTGTGCGTACTAACCTAATTCATACTTCACGTCTGGTTCTCAGGAGGAAGACATCCTTATATACCTTAGGTAGTACCCTGAGTAAATCTCCCCATAGAAATACCTTCCTTGAAAAACCCATCAAGAACCGGGAAGGCAGTTGTGAAGGCGTAAGGCCTTAGTAAACCTGCATGAGGAGGAACGATCCTCTTGAAGAAACCGAGATGACAACATAAGGATGGAATATCGAATCGACGGATGAGATTTCTTCGGGAGACCTGTGGTCACTCACGACCATTAGATCGAAAGGAGAAGGTGGAGTGTTCAGTTCCTTAACCTTGATAGGTGCTGATCGATGGACAAGATTATGTCGGGAAGTCTGCGGTCACCCACGACCGTTAGATTAGTAGGAGAAAGTAGGGTGTTAAAGGCCTTACCCCTTTGTTTTCCTGTTTCTTCGTTGGTAGCGAAGAGTTTAGGACCATAGATCCCCAAGGTTCATGAGAGTATCTGGACCATGGATCTTTTCCACGCCCAGGGAGTCGTGGAAGAATGCATGGGTAGGAACCATTATGAGCCGTCAGATCTCGGCTGAAAAAACTCGACAGCCATTGGATCTGTCAGGAGTTACCCAAGGGTTAATACTCCAGTGTATAGGGGCTTTCCATTGTGGAAATCCCAGGATGGATCTGGACCGTCCGTCTAACGGAGGCCACGTGTCAAGAGATCACCCATATCGGGAAACCGAGAGTCGGGAAATTGGGAGTCCTGTTGACAAGAGATCGGGGCTTTCCATTGTGGAAATCCTGGGATGGATCTGGACCGTCCGTCTAATGGAGGCCACGTGTCAAGAGATCACCCATTTTAGGAAACCAGGAGTCAGGAAATCGGGAGTCCTATTGACAAGAGATCAGGGCTTTCCATTATGGAAATCCCAGGATGGATCTGGACGGTCCGTCTAACGGAGGCCACGTGTCAAGAGATCACCCATTTCGGGAAACCGAGAGTCGAGAAATCGGGAGTCCTGTTGACAAGAGATCGGGGCTTTCCATTGTGGAAATCCTGGGATAGATCTAGATCGTTCGTCTAACGGAGGCCACGTGTCAAGAGATCAAGAGATCACCCACTTGAGAAAATCCCGGGATGGATATGGGTCGTTCGATGGACGAAGGCCACGTGTCGTAAGAGTTCCCATTTCGGGAAATCGAGAATCACGGAATCAGGATTCCTGTTGACAAGAGTTCGGGATTTCTCCATGGTGAAAACCCTGGGATAGATCTGAGCCATCAGATTGATGGAGGCCACATGTCGTGAGTGTTGTCACTGAAATTTCATCCACACATGGTGACAAGAACTCAACATCGTCAAACAGTAATGAAGTCATTCATGGAACTGGATTAATTTCACAGCATTGCAAAAGGGTAAAAAACTATACAATGTAACCAAAACTTGAAGGGCGCTTTACAGGAGTTTGGTGCACGCGCACATGCGCGTTACAGAAACGTACCATGCGTGCATGCGCGCACGACGCGCGGTTGTTAGCGAAAAAACCCACGCACCTGCTAAATGGCGCATTTATTGAATTGGTCAGCCTCCCAACCACTAATGGATCAGCTCCCAAGTCGATTTGACCATCAAATCTGAGCTGAATCCGCATGGTAGGCTGGTCAAAGACCTAATGAAGCCCTAAAGAGCCCATTTTCACACTTTGAAGGAGTTACATAATCACCCAATGCTATGCTATAAAAATCCATGAAGAAACATCATTTTCTCAAGGAATTGCATGTAATGTTATGCTGCCTAGATTGTTTTAAGGACTCACTCCTTGGCAATAACACATTAGCACCATTTCATTGAGCCATTCACCTCTCCATTGAGTGAATGTGCTTGGAGTTCTTTCACCATCATTCTCATTTTCTTATTGTAAGGAGAGCAAGTTTGTGAGGGCCTCAAGAGCCTTCCTTTGGGGGAAGAAGGAACCACAATTCCATTTCTTCATTGTGCTTTGATTTCATCAATAGACCAACTCAAAAACATTGGTGATATTGATCTTTTTGTCTTTGTTATTTCTTTATCCATATGCTCATAGTTTTAGTTTGTTTTAATTTAATTCTTGCTTGTAGTTTTGTTGTTCTTTTCCTAACCCTTTCCTCTACAATTGTCATGCTCAGCAAGACCCAACTGGGCATGTAAGAACCCTTTATTTGCTCACCAAGTGACGAATTGGGTGCAAACAGATTGGCGACCATACTGGGGATGTAAGCACCCTTTATTTGCTCACCAATTGACGAATTGGGTGCAAACAGATTGGCGACCATACTGGGGAGAAGGTATCAATTCCTCCCTCATTTGGGTTTATTTTTCTTTCCTTTTGGTTTCATTAACTTGCAGGTTCACAAACCGACCTCTGCCGACCTGCTAACCAGTCAATTCACAGAAGGATTGAGAGAAATCCATCTGGATTTTTCTTTCTCGGTTGTTTGTCACAGGCACGTGGGTATTCCACCCCATAGACGCGTGTCGTGCGTGCATGCGCCTGAAAAACAGTATTCCTCCGCTCGCATGCGCTTTCGGTCTCAGTTTTGATCTCGCGCCTGTGCTTTATGTGCCTCTGTATACACTAGAGGTCGCGCATCTAAACTAAATTTTACATTGTAAGGTCTTGGATGTGGGGAAATTCATTTTCCTTTTTAAAGAATGATTTTATGCATGCTCTAAATACTGCACCACTTAGACCCCTCAACTTATAAAGGGGATAGTCAAACAAACATAGGCACTTAGGTGGATAAAAATCAATTTCCCTTATTTGCTTTTTGCCATGTGGATGGCTTGCTTTGATTTACAATCTAAGGTGAACATCAATCTTAATCACATCTAACTCACATTTTGGGACTATAAATTGAAGTAACAATCTTGAGTATGCTCTTCTCTTGCGCCTTCGAGCGATCTTGAGAACCAGAAAAGGATTGCGAAAACGATCTCATCTCCCTTAACAAAAATTTCAAACCTTTAGGAGAGGAAAAAGGCCCTTTTGGGACCCCTCTTAGTTTCATTTTTCAAACATATCTTAAATTTGTAATGGGCCCATACATGCCCACATGTCACAAAAGTAGGATAGTTCTTGGAATTTTGCTTTCTTAGATCAAGAAACTAGGAGAGTTTAAAGGTTGTAACGGGCCCACACATGCCCACATGTTCAATCTAGGATAGTTTCATGCTTTTTCTAGATTAACTCACACATAGGGAGTTAAAGGATAGTAACGGACCACATGTCCACATGCTAGTTTCCTAGGGCTTTTAAAATTCTGCAAGGTTGTACCAATGACATATAGCTAATTAGGTAATCACACTCTTGTAAGGACCAAGCGAAGTCCACATGCAGAAAGGTGACATCTAAATAACTAAAATTTGGTACACTTTCACTCACACACAAAAGTCACTTCGCACTCACATAGCCTCTTCTCGAAACGTGGAGGTCTAAGTAGGATTCCTCCAAAGGGATTCCGAAAACACCCCATCTTTTCTTGACATATCTATCCACTCCCAGTTCTAATCAAACGAGGTTGGTTTTCACCCCCAGCCTCACAAAACAACTTCATCTAAAAAATTTCTAAGAACTCACTAAAGTTTTCCTCCACAAGAGGTGCCAAAAGAAGTTTTTAGTCTAGGTAGGATTTCGGGGATAGGCATCCAAATAACTCCCCGTTATCTGGTTCTCACATTTTCAAACATAGAGGTTGACAAATAGGGAACTT
>JZKD02S1884990.1:1261963-1274591 GCA_000966675.3 Picea glauca
CTTCCTGACGTTTTTCGGGATTAGAAGTTTTCCCCTCAGAACTTTCGGCCTCCTTTTCTTTATCCTTGGAAAGTCCCAAACCTCCCAGCACAACGGGGAGGCATCTTTTCCTATGTTCCTGAAATTTTAAAACAGAAGCCCTGTCTTTGGGTGCCAGAGATCTGATTCGAAATTGCACTTCCAAATAGGACCTCACCCCTCGAAAAACATCATCCGAGGGAGAACACTCGTGTTCAAACCTATTTAATCCACAATTTCCCAAATGGGTGCTTACAATTCTCTACGGATCATGTTTTTTGTACTCAATAGAGACTAGGCTCAAGTCCTCTAAGGTTGCAGCCTCAGCCTTAGCATGTTTGAAATCTAATAAGGAATAGGAATTTAGCCAAACAGGGAAAAATGACCATACCTTCTTTGATGACGCTTTGAGCTCTTTACTCACTCCACCAATCACTGTTTGTCGAGCAATCTCGCGACAGGCCATCTTGTCAGGGATGAACAGCGGTAGCGCCAGAGGAGGAACAGCAGCTCCGAAAACTCTAAAATAGGAGAATTCTTCTTCTACGTACCAGTCTGCGATACTGCTCAGATTCGAGGAAATGCTATCTGAGATGCGGGGTGGTGAAAGACCAAAAATGGCGATGTGTAGGGGCACTATCACCCAGTTGAAAATCTCATAAATAAATTTATTTGCGTTATTTTCCCACAGTTTATCGTGGTACTCATGCACAGTTTTTTCTTGGGTTGGGCTCCAAGCCCAATTCATCAAAGGAAAAGGTGTCATGGAGCATATCGTGTCCATGATATACACGGACATGAAGAATCTGGATGGTCTCCCGGCTGCTTTTTTCTCCCGGTACTCTGTGACCCTGTTGAACAAACTGTCGGAGAGCATCTTCGCCCAATTAAATGAGCAACCTTCTGCTACCCAAAAGATGAGAGGTACCCACCGGATATAAAAATGCACGGTATCCTCCCTTCCGAAAAGTCGGCATGTCATCATCGCCACATACATATACAGTGGCTCCAGCGAAGAAATTGAATACACGCCCTTGTCATTCGCTCTGAATGTCACGGAGCGCAAAACCCAATCTTTTATCAAACCAGGAATGGTTTTATCATATTCTTCGCACTCCTTCTTTTTGAATTCCTCCAGGAATTCATTGCCATATATATATTCAGAAGTCGTTGGGAGATTATACATAGATTGGATATGTTGTGGTCTGAAAGTCTCGACCGTGGTCCGTTGGTCATTCATGATAGTTCTGGTGGGCAGGTCGATGTGATCCAATGCCCATCGGATTATGTCGTAGTATGGGAGAAACCGAGGTCTGGTTGCAACCAGGTGCATTCCCGACTGAACAATTGTCTTGTACTTAGTGTTCAGGTCATCCTTTACAATATCATTGTCATCGTCATCTGAGTCTGAATAGTTTACCAACTCGGATTGCAGAATGTCTGAAATAAACGACCAGGTGGGTATTGAGCCGCCAGTCCGAGGTGAAGTATCTGAGACGTTGTCTGGACCTTGCGCTGCATCCTCGACATTTTCTTTCGCTGCTCTCCTTGGGGCCATGGCTGACGCTTGATTTTTCTCTCTTCTGCAATAGACATGTGTATACATGCGGAAATGAGTTCCCTCGGAGCAAGGTGAGCTCTGTGCGCTTATGAGAAATGTTTAAAAAGAATGAAACTCTCGTATATATTTGAAAACTCTGTACCCTTTGAAATAAGTCTGTCAAATCGCAAATAAAACCAAATTTAATGTATAAATCCGATCTTATTATTTGTATATTTACCCTAATTCTTCATTAATGTCATCAATGTTCGGCGGATTGACATGCAATCGGGTTATGGAGAGCAATTAAATTCCTTGTGAAGTGTGCCAACCTCGATACGCGGGACGTATCTCGCTTAATTTCATTTTTCTAAAATTTCAAATCTTAACGTATTAAAGAATTTTCTCGTCTTTTGCTGTATCGTGAATTTCCTTTTCACATTTTGACTCTTCAACTCGCGAGGTTGCGAGTGCCGATTTTTCCTTAATTAATAATAACCATGATTTGGCGCATTTTTAATTATATAACTAACCTAATCGCCATATCACGACTCGGGAATTTGAAGACAAACTTTTGGGAGAATGATATGCCGAGTTACGATATCGCAATGTGGCGATAATTAAGACTCGAATTAAGAGAAGGAAATATTAGATTAGGCGACTAATTAATCTTGCTATAATTATGTCGCAACTTCGTGAATCGGATTTTTGGACACCTTAACTCGATGAAAGAAAGTGTCGAGTGACGAAGTGCCGAGAACCAAATTTAACCATGGTTAGTTTTTTACCCTTAGTCTCTGACCAAGGTTATCACAAAGTCATCGTGTTCTCAGCTATCGGGGCTGCAAGAACAAAAACTCAGGTCTGACGAATGGCGAGGCACGAAACCCTGACGACGTCTAATCAGGGGTTAAAGGTTTTACCCTAGTTAATGCCTTGGACGAAAATTAGAACCGAGTTCGCATTTTCATGACTCGGGACTTGTGAATTCAAGAAATAAAGTGTCCAACTTGCGAGACCCCAAAATAAAACAAAAGAGCAAACATACTTGCGAAAAATGGACCCCTTTTGAAAGTGACAAAGCATTTCTATTCATGGGACAAGATTTCAGAGCTTTATGATTTCGGAAGGAGAAGAAAAGCAACTTTAGATCTCAAGTATCAAAAATTGAAATTGCGCGAGGTGAAAAACAAGGGAGGCTCCAACAATCCCTATATATCGAGGATGTATATGTATAGCATAAGTACAAACATTCAATCATGACTTTCAACTCAATTACACAGAGTCTATGAAATATTTATCTATTACAGTTGATATCCGACCAACAGACTATGGGTGTTATCCTTTCCACCCAACCATAGGCTCATATCCATTCACTTTTATCATTCTGGCCACCCTCATGCCAAGCCATGATATCACTAGGGAATCTCTTCTCAGGTTCTCAGTAAGGTTTGAAGGTTACTCTCCTTCACTTTACTCTAGGTAGATATTTTCATTACACCCACCTAGACTAGGCCCCTTATAGGTTTATCAAATTCATCCCCAACATCAAGCTCAAATCCCTCTTAGCTCAGGTCGGGTTTCAGTTCTTCCATATTTCATCTCATAACTCTTGTACAGGTTTTCTACTCCTCCTATTTCATGCTCAAGTGAATTCCTTTCCACAATTATCTTCCTCAGAGACTTAATTCCTTCTCTAGTTATCCCTCTATGCATATCTCTATCACACACTCCTTCCCATGTGATTTTCTTTCACACATGACTTAGGTCATTTCTCAACATATCCTTCTATTTGTTTGTCAAAAGGCAACTCGTGGGTCAATCCTAGGGGCATGTGGTAATATTTCCTACTATCCTCTATATGGATGCTTCTTATCCATTCCAACAACCCTCCATACTTCCATTCATTTGGGTGCTTGGTTGTTCAATTACCAACCCTTCCTCATTAACTGACATGTCTTGTTATCCAGGCCAAGGGTAGATAATCTGAATGTTTCCAATTAATATTTATGCAAGGTGGCTTGGGGTCCTTTAACTTAATAGAAATTTTCCTCATTCCTCTATTGATTTCATGGCCAGTACTTTAAATATTCATCGGCCATCAATCAACTGTCGGTGTTTACAATTAAACAATAATACATTTACAATATTTGCAAGCCATTACATGGAAATCATAAATTATGATTAATTACAAGTTGGGGGAAACATGGGTATTAGATGATTCAAAATCCTCATAATGATGTACCACCCAAGGATCAACATACCCAAGCGATCCACTGGTAAATGAATAAATCATATTAATTGGAGGAATATGTGTAGTGAGAAATGGTGGGGAAAAGGGAAAATTTCCCATCAGCGAGGTATCTTTGAATATCCTCACACCAACATTGATAAAATATGTGGTATCACCTACAAAGGGTACATTTGACCCTGCATTGGATCCAAGATCTGGGATACATAACACAATTTGATCAATGGTAACTATTTTCCCTTGTTGAGGGAAGCGTAGGACCCAAAACACCAATGAGACAATGATGGTCATATCATAGAACCAAGTGCTCCATAGTAACAGATTGTACTCGAGTGGTGTGTTGAAGACATCAACAATGACAAAGATAGTCTTTCCACCTAACTCAATGGGTAAGGTGGTGACGATTCCATGAGGTTGGAACATATGTTTGTCGAAGGATTTCAGAAGTGTGGTAGACATATCAAGCTTAGGAGAGATATGGGATTTCCAACAAGAAATAGACATTATGCAAGTCGAGGATCCTTCATCAAAAACTTTTCAAAATATGTTTTTACCCATCATTCACACTTTAATATGGAAATCTACTTGATCGGAGAGCCTATGAGTAACCTAACTAGTCTCAAAGGTGATCAGGCTTGACTCTGAGGAATCAACCCCGCCTATAGAAGACAACAAGGTTTTCCACTGCGTGGGGAATCTTTTGAGAAATTCAAGCACAGACATGGCACAAGGTGTTTGGGTTAAATCTTCCACAATACTGTAGTTATGGGAATCCCCTGTGTTTGGATTATGAATCATAGTTCAAAGAATTCCCTTTGAGGGGGTGAAGAGGGGCATCAATAAATGGCTTCTCTATCTGGAGAGGGCCACCATTCTGAGATGAAGATGTTGCTTCTAGGGAAACATTTGAACGCTCGTGAATGTCATAATTTTTATCTTGTGTTTGGAAATTGTTCATGTGGTCATACATGAAAATAGAAGCATTAAATAGAGACCCCTCATGGTGAGGGGTACTTAAGATTCCCCCTAGCGAAAGGGTGTGATTTTTGGAAACCATGTTTTGAGGTTGAGGGGGGAAAGTATGAGTTAATACATTAGGTTTTTGAGGAGCCCATTGTTGTGCCAAAAATCTGTGGACCTCATCCTTCCCGGGGCACTAGTGAGTAGGGTGGTCTTCCCCACAAATCGTGCAGGGAAAAACACTCTTTTTTTTATCCTTAGTGCAGGGAAAATTTTGGGTAGAGGAAGTCCCTTTCTCATTAGTGTATTTTTTCTTCTTGTTCCTCTTTTTGTTTCCTCTAGGTTGTTGAGTATTCTTTATTTGCATCGACTGCACCAAATTCACCTCAGAGGTTTGAGAAGGGACTATGGTAGTTTGAGAAGTAGTACCAACAACTGATGGTTGTGATTGGATGGTCATTTGACCCATTTGATTGGTCATTTGGTTAATATATACATGCAAAATAGAACCAACCATACCATCGACATGTGGTCCTGGGTTCATTTTTCGTGGATCAGTTGACAACAGAGGAGCATTTGGAATGATGTCATATAGAGTATCAACTAATAATAGATCAAATCCAAATGTTGGACATGAAAATTTCCTTGATCCTCAGTTGTTAAGTACCTAATTAGATCTACAAATATAATCACCACAAATGTTGAATACAGAATAGATCCAAAGAGCAATATAGAAGAAACCACACTTTTATTAAAGAAAACCCTTGAGGTAGGGCATCACCATACAATGGATCCTATTATGGAAGGGATCATATCTTGTTCACTTGCCTCTTTGAGGGGGAAACCTCCTAATGAGATTCAGCTCCAAATATAATACTTCTCTTCATATCCCATTGCATTGCTTGAACCCCTTTATATAGTGCTACCATCACCTAAGAACATTCTAGAGGAGGAATCTTCTAGAAGAAGAACCTTCTAAAAAGTCTTATTACATTTATTATATCTAACCACCCATTTATTATATTTAACTACCATAATGGGCCTTATTTAATAATATAGTGGACCTAGTCCACCTTACAATGGATGGACTCCACTACCTCTATAGCTACCTAACATTACACCCCCCTTATGAAAGTGTTGTCCCCAATGCTATTATGAGGGTGGACAACCATATACCAGGGTCCCATGGATAATTGCGGTCCATAATGTCGAAGAAGACTGGAAAACCAAGGTCCCATGTATAAATGTTAGCCACTATGCTAAAGTAGTTGAACTGCCACTGTGAACTTGGGTCTCATGTCCAAGTGTTCATGTGAACTCCAGGCTGAAGATATTGGAACTTGGGAACTAACTAAAAATGATGCTCTAAAGATTGACACTGGTCATGTGGATCGAAATATTTAGAACCAACAAAAAATGCATCCACTACAACTAGAGAATAATAGAAATGAAGAAGAATTTGTAGAGATAATGATTGTGTTTACTCTCCAGGAAGTTCTCTACCTGAGGGGGAGTAGAGTCATCAAATAGAACATGGAAGTGGTTGTCATCCTATAAATGAAAACTATCCATATACCAATTATCACAATCATCCTCCAAATATTACCAAGCATACACTTCTTGATGATATTCATCCATGATGTTAAACAAAATATATTTCTCTTAGATTCTCTCCAAGGACTCGTGAATACTACAAAAACCATCTCTAAGACCTTCTTGAAAGTTATGCAATGTGTCATGCATTTGGGATTTGAATGCTTCAATCGTGTGTAGAATTTCATTGAGGGTTTGAGAGTGAACATCCTTTATAAAAACCACATAAAATATACCAAACGAAAGATCTGGAAATTCTCTATCCAATGGGTCTGATCTTGTAGCAATATGAGCACCCTATGAATAGTTATGGACTTTGCAGTCCTGTCATCGTCACGAAAATGCCCCAAAATGGCTGATTTTAAATCAGCGATATATTCACTTTTGTAACTCTAATTTGGACAATTTGATTTTTGAATTTGTGTGAAATTGTGAGAGGAAATCAGATATGTGATTTTTTTTGGAAAATTCAACTCTAGCTACTACAGAAATCATAAAAATCACGTAGTCGTCTGTGGAAAAAACCCTGAAAATTGTAGATTTTAAAATGCAAATAATTTTACTTCCTGGACTCTGTTTCAAACAAAAAAAAAAAATTAACTTGGGTTTTTTTTTTCTGAGAGGAACTCGGATATATAACCTATTTCTACAAATTGTGAACCAAAACCTACATAAATCATCCAAAATGTCGAGCCCTCTTTTTTTTTCTCCGAAAAAATAAATCTGCAAAAACAATAAAAAATAAATTCCCACAACACATGCCAAGGAAAGTGCTCTGATACCAATTGTTAAGTACTTGAGTATATATACAAATATAATCACCACAAATGTTGAATATAAAATAGATCCATAGATCAATATAGAATAAACCACACTTTTATCATAGAAAACTCTTGAGGTAGGGAAACACCATACAATGGATCCTATTATGGAAGAGATCCTCTCCTATTCACTTGCCTCTTCAAGGGGGAAACCTCCTAATGAGATTCATCTCCAAATACAATACTTCTCTTCATATCCCATTACATTTCTTGAACCCATTTATATAGTGCTACCATCACCTAAGAACATTCTAGAGGAGGAATCGTCTAGAAGCAAAACCTTCTAAGAAGTCCTCTTACATTTATTATATATAACTACCATAGTGGGTCTTATTTAAAAATATAGTGGACCTATTCCACCTTACATTGGATGGCCTCCATTACCTCTCTAGCTACCTAACATAAGTGGTATCCCTAGCCATAGCTACATCCCTATAAATGGGTGGTAAGAGGGACTTGGTAAACCACTCCATTGGGAGCTTGTCTAAAATCTGAGTCTTAATCATCCTACGTCATCTCTGACACTCATGAATATGATTGGAAATGTGAGTGGAATTGTTTTGATGAAGAGAATTCAAAATACATTATCTTATATCATACCAAATGGGTAGTTGGTAATATGTTAAAAATTTTATAACCAAGTCATTGAAGCTTATAAATAAATTCCTTTGATTTAAATGTACCATTTGGTGGTATCTTTGGTCACAGACCTCTGGAAAAGACACAGCCTCACACTATCATCCATCAATGATTTGGATGAACACCACAAGTGTTAAGTCATGATGTGCATAGAGGGGTCCTCTCCTAGCTTCCTGTTAAACTCAGGAATGTATGATGGTATCTAGTATGGCATTGTCGACCATGAGGGGTCATGGGATATATGGTAATTCATTAAATGTGACAAATATGGTAATTCAAGAATTTCAAGGAAAGGAAACAATGTGAATGAAGACTAGGAGGGAGGTGAAGTCCCTACTATCCCAAATGGACCTTGTGGTCCTCCTATATTTTTACTGTTGGAAGGTTTAGGGTTTTTTGGAGAGTGAGTTCCCCCAGGAATGGTGGCACTTCCAGGAGCATGACTTCCCCCGGGAAAAAAAATTCCGCCAAGGGGAAACATGCACCCACCAGGAAAGATGTTCCCAAATTTAGTCCTAAGGAAGAAACCTCTAGGAACAAATGTGTTGACAAAGGGAAAACCCCAGTTTCCCCCGAGGGATGTGCCCCCAGGGAAAGGTGTGCTAACCCAAGGAAAAGGAAAGCCTCCATAAGTACCATTGCTCTTAGGTTGACTAGGAATGACCCCAAAATCACTAAGCATGATCTGGATTTTCTGAGAAGAATGAAATGATTACAAATTATTAACAGGTTCTTAACACAAACTAACATATATACATTAAAACTAGTTTTCTATTCAATAAGTAAATAAGATGAAACTGTAAAATGCAATAGAAAACAAGCTTGTTGGAATGGTGGTGGCTTATCTCTGAGAAGAGATGTGATGGTTGCGCTCATTCACAAGAAGAAGGTTACAATGAGGCTTTGAAGGCCTTTTTACAATAAACAGGAATGTCAAAAACCCTAGACATCCAAAAACCTAACCCTAAGAGATGAAGCGCCAAAAGTCATGTGGGCCCCGTTTGGGTAAGTCAGTACATCAACTTCCTGGGGTCATAATGTTTTCATACGATATTTGTTTGATACGATCAATACCTCGTTAGAAATATATATCCGAGGAATACAACTTTTGTGTGAGAAACATCAAAGGAATTTCCATGTTTCTCCCGTTTTCCCAAAAAATGTCGTTTAGGGCCTCAAAACGGCTCTGGAAGTTTCAAGACCCGAAAAACTACTAAAAATAGTAAATTACCAAAATTTCCAGAAAATAGTCTTGAGCCAATTGGAAAAGGTGGGTGGCCACCGATATCCACATGGATCAATCCTCCCTACTTAGGAAGCAATTGTCTCCATTGCATTGAGTTCCCCTATCAGATGAGAAAAATTTCGTTGAATTTGGCCCCAGGTGAGCCACTTGCCTTGGTGCAAGAGCTGCCCTGATTTGATGACTCGATAAAGTTGGATCCTTTTTTGTTGAGTGCCCTTGACTGTGTGTCCACATTCTGATTACTGGATGCATTTTTTATGCAGTCGGGGTTGAGCTCTGTTGGTGTCAGTTGTTCTGCTACTTCTAAGGTGTCCAGTAATGGTGGGAAATAAGGGTGAAGGAGATCCACATTGAACACTGGGTGTGGGCCAAGGAAAGGAGGAATGTTGAGCTCAAAACAATTATCCCCCATGGCTTTGGTGATGGTGTACGGACCATAACGGAGTGGGAAAATATTCTGATGGAGTCTTGTAAGGATTTATTTCTGCAAGTGGAACCAAACTTTGTCACCCACCTGAAACTTATGTGGCACCCAATGTTGATCATGGCGCTCCTTGTACTTGTCATTAAAATTTTGTAGGATATCTTGAACCTATTGGAAAATGTTTTGGATCCGCTCAATGAACCGGGTGGCTTTGTCAGCTTTAGTTGGAGCAGGAGATGAGTCATTCAAGGTGATCACAAGGGGAAGTGCAACATCTATGTGACCCAATGGTTGGAATCCCAACCCCACCTAAAAGGGGTTGTGGTCAATTGAGCTATGCATGGCTCTGTTGTAGCTATGTTGGACATAGGGAAGGCTCTCATACCATGTGTGAGGGTGCTTGGAATTATACATGCAAAGGATATGCACAATCATTCGATTTACGACCTCAGTTTGGCCATTTGTTTGGGGGTGTAAGGCCCTGGATTTGGTGATCTTGGTGTCTAGCAGTGACCAGAGGCTCAACCAGAATGTGATGAGAAATCAACTGTCTCGATCTGAGAAAATGGTTTGTGGGATTCCAAAATGTACCCAGACTCGTTCAAAGAAGATCTTGGTAGTGACCTCTGTTGTGATTCTATTCTTGCAGGCAACCAGAATCGCCATCTTAGAAAATCGATCAACAACCACATAAACACAGTCATTTACCCGCTTGGTGGATGAGAGGCCTAACATGTATTCCAATGAGATGGATTCCCATGGCCTGTCAGGAGTAGGAAGAGGGATGTAGAGGCCTTGTTTCTTAGTGGTCGGTTTGGCAATAGCATAGGCAGTGCAGGACCTGATATAGTTGTTGACCTCCTGTTGAAATTTTGACCTGTAGAAATGTTTTTGTAGCACCACCACTTTCTTTTTGATGCCGAAGTGTCCTGCCACCTAATTATAGTGGGCTTCCCAAATCAACTTCACTCGCTCACTTGATGGAACACATATATGGCCCAGATGACACAACAACCCATCTTGAAGATGGAAATTATCGACAACTGTGTTTCCACCCAACATTTGGTAGGTTGTGGAGAAGTCTGGGTCTGTCTCAGAGAGTTGGGGCCATCTAGAGGTCTCATGGCTGCAAGAGTCTAGCACCGTGGTGAGTGCCACTAATGGAGGTTTGTTGAGGCAATCAATGATGCAGTTGGTGCTTCCTGTTATATACTTGATGTTGAGGTGGAACTACTACAAGTATGTGGACCACTTTTGATGGAGGTCATTCTGCAATTTTCCTTTTGTCTGCATGAATTGCAGTGGCTTATGATCAGTGTGGATGATTGTCTCCTTCCCAAGAATGTAATGTCTCCACTCGCGATAGGATTTCATAATGGAGTACATTTATTTGTCATAAGTAGGGTACTTACGGAAAACATTTGATAGTGTCTCACTATGATAGGCCACGGGGTGGCCGTGCTGAGTGAGAACGATGCCCAGAGCATAGTCTAAAGCATTTGTCTTGATATCAAAGGGATGTTGCAGGTCTGGTAGTGAAAGTATTGGGGTTGAGCACAAGCGTTTCTTCAAATAATCGAACTCTTATTGTTGGGACTGGCCCCACAAAAATTTCACCTTACCACCACCCTTGGTTATTTGGCTGAGGGCCCATGCAATATGGGAGAATCCCAGCACAAACCTGCGGTAGAAATTGGCAAGGCCCAAGAAGCTCTGAATCTCAGTGAGTGTGGTTGGGGCTAGCCAATCATGGATGACTTGGATCTTGACCCAAGGTGTGCAGAACCTACTGAATATGATGCAAGTGTTTGGCCCAAGTCTTGTTGTAAATGAGAATGTCATCCAGATACACCACTACAAATGTATTGGTGAATGGTCACAGGATATCGCCCATCATCCTCATGAAAGTGGTTGGATCATTTTTCAAACCAAAGGGAATGACCAACCATTCAAAAAGGCCTTCTTTTGAATTGAAGGTGGTCTTCCATATATCTATGTGTTCTATTAGGACCTAGTGGTAGCCAGACTTCAGATCAATATTACTGAAGTATTTGGCCCCCGTGACTTGATCAAGGAGTTCATCGATTCAGGGAATCGGGTACCCGTTTCTGACTGTGATTTTATTCAGAACCCGATAATCAATGCAGAGTCACTGGGTTCCATCGTTATTTTGTACCAACACGATTGGTCTCCCCCAAGGTGATCAGATGGGATGGGTGTGCCCCTTATGGAGAAGTTATTGGATCTATCTCTTGATCTCCTCATTCTCTAACAGAGAGCAGCGATAGACTGGCCCATTGGGCGAAGGTGCATCGGGGATCAGATTGATGGGGTGCTTGACCTGACAGTGTAGAGGTACCCCGGTAGTTGAGGAGAAGATATCTGAGTATTCTTCCATGACCTTATCTACTTGATTCTACTGTGTAGAGAGGTCGACCGTAGAGACCTTGGATGTGGTTGTGATCTTTTTCTCATTCTGTGAGTGAATCACGAAGAAGACAAACTTTCCCATCTAAGAGATGACCTTCCTGCATTGCTTAGCAGAGATCAAGGAAATAGCACTAGGTGGGACAGCCTCGGGTATCCTATACAATTTCCTGTTCAAAGTAATAATAACACTATGATGCCTAGACTCATATACAGCATGACATTTCCATAAATAAGGTTGTCCCAAAATAACATCACAAAATTTGAGAGGAGCGACATCACATAATACCTCATCTTTGAAGGGCTTGATTGTTGGTTGTGGAGCCTGATTATCTTCCTGATGCAGAGGTCCTTTTCTTTCAGCCGTGTCTATACCCCATGAAGTATTTACACCCCATAAGTATGTACACTCTTCCACGCGGGGGAGTACAGAGGGGGGGTACCCCCTCTGCGGGGTCTGGGGGGTCCATCCCCCCAGTTGGGGGGTCTCGGGGCAAGCGGGCCCCCAGCGGGGGTTCGGGGGCAGCGTCCACTGATGGGGGTTTGGGGGCGAAGCCCCCGAAGCAAAAATTGCCTTATAAAAGTATATTGTAGTTTCATTGTAAATCTGGACCGTTCATTATAAGGTCACAGATCTAACGGTAGAGATTATGTTAGGGTTTTTTTCCCTAGAAGGCAACCCTCTTTTATGAGGGAAATGTATTGCGGC
>JZKD02S1884990.1:1278850-1304788 GCA_000966675.3 Picea glauca
AGAGATCGCTTCCTTGGCAGAGCCATCCAATGGTGTAGGGTTGTGGGTGCGGCGTTGTCGGCAAGGCCAGTCGCTTGATGACCTCTGCTGAGATGAGGTTCTTCTATATATCGCTCTCAATGATGAAGTGTAGTGGGGTTCCTTTTACCCACATTTGTGATTGGAAGAGGTGCTGTCCTCTTTCTGGCTCGTCTGGTTCACCAGGTTGGAGCTTGGTGGTAGCAATGGTTGCACTGTGTTCCATGTCAATGATTTGTATTCCCTTTTTTGGTTTTGTCTCAGCGTCAGAACCCATATCTGATTCAGAGGCATTCACTTTGGCCACCAACGACTTCTTTGAGCAACAGTCAACAATCTTATGCCAAGGGCTCTTATGGAAGTCACACCACTTCCCGGTATCTTTCTTTGTCTTTCCGGTGTCCTTATTTTCTTTCGGCTTGGAATGGTTATCCTGATACTATCCATATTTTCTCTATCCTTTATTCTTGTGGGTTGGGGCCACCCTTTCCTTGCTTTTGTTGTGAGGGGTTCCCAAGCCCAAATTGTCGTGTCTTTTATTTGAGCTTCTGCTCGATTTTGACGGCATATAGGTAGGTCGTGCCCAAGGATGAGATGTCCAAAAATTCCATTTCCGTCTGTATGTATCTATGCAGAGCACCACGATACTTGAGCACCAGGTGTTGCTCTGAATATTTGATACCCAACTTGGTGTTTGTTACCCATGATTTTGGTCATCATGATGATGTATTGATGATGGTGTACTTAGGCTCTTCATAAGAACTTTCTCCTGAGAAAGGTTACTTTCTTCTCTTTCCAGAAATCTTATTTTTGAAGAAGGTTCGCACGTTGCTAGAATATTTTCCTGCGAGAATGCATGATTCTCGTAGGCTACCTTAAGCCAGGGTGCGAGAAGTTTGCACTGTGTTGAACTGCTAGGGTGCGAAATCTTCCCAAAGCAGGGAAAAAGATGAATTCTCGATGCTTCTAGAAGGGAATCTTCTAGAAGGATGAGATGGCATTCGAATGGTTATCCTAGTACTGGATTCCCTGATATTTTGGGATCATTATTATCTAAGTAACTAATTCATTCTCTCCTATATATTGAGTGAATTCTCATGGAAAAGGTTAAGCAAGATTCATTGGAGAATTGATGAAAGAATTGTGTGAAGAATTGAGCTTGAACAACAGCTTGGAGACTTCAGCAAGTTTATCCAAAAGAGTTGATCTTCTTCATGCAAGTGAGCAAGTGTGTGTGTCGGAGACAAGGGCCATCGAAAGGAAGTTTTTGACATAAAGGCTCAGGTTGTAATCTTTACTTTCCATTAATATGATACAGTAACATGTCCCTTTCCCATAAATCTTATTCCACTTTATTGTATAATTCCTTGATCATATACATAGATTGACTATTGAATAGATTGTGCTTTCTTCACTTTGGTTGGTTTGTGTTGTCTTGGTCTTGGCTGCACGAGAGCATCGGAGAGAAGTGGGAGAAAAAAATACCATAGGAAGAGATAATAAGGTATGTTATTGGTTCTTTCCTCCTATTTAATTCAATGGTTAAAATATAGGGAAAGAGTCATGTTCTATCTTGCTTTGTTCTAGATCCAGGTGGATCTAGGGAGATCGGTTTGTGTCGGCACTTATGGATTTATCCAATAACAAAATTGGTGACTCCACTGGGGAGCTATCCCATTTTCTTTGTGGATTTTGATATTTTTTTGTGGCCATATGCTCTGGTTTTACTTTTCTCCTGTCCTATCAATCTCTGAGTCTTCAGGATATCCTGATAGACCCTCTTGGTCCAGAGGCATTTTTCAATTTTGATTCATTTTCCAAAATTTTGATTATGTTCAGACATTCTCACAATGTACTTCATTGCAGCCTGTGAGAATAGGTAGAGTTCGCACTCTGCCTGTAGGTTTCAATGCGAGGTTCTCGCAGCCTGCTCAAGCGTCACCTGCGAGAATTAGTGATTCTCGCACTGTGTAATATTGCCTGCCTGTGAACTCAATTTTTCAAAAATTTGGATTTGAGTTTTGGTATTTTCAACTGCCCAGATCAGTTTGATTGCCTCATAAAAGTTTCTTGGACCATTGATTGATATCTTTCTTGTCTTCGTTTGCGTGCATGAACAGTCTTAGGATTTCAAGGCTTTTCTTGTCATTTGTGTCTTGACTTTCATTTCTTAACTTTTCTTGGCAAAACCATTCTCTCTGACTTCAGATTCTGAGTGTGTTTGATTAGTTAAGAACCAGTGATTGGTTGAAAGTTGAGTGCTTGGTTTTTCTCATTTCCTTATTGGTTTGAAAGATCATTTTCTTTTGCATTTGAAAAGACTAAATTGGTTTGCTCTTTATTTTTGTTTTCGTTGAAAGAGTGGATTGGGTGTTTATCACTGCTTGTTAATTTGGTTTTTGATTTTCTATACTCTTGATGTCATAGTGTGGGTTCTTTTTGAAAAGTGAACAACAAGTTTTTCTTTCAAAAAAAAAATTTCGTTTTAGAAAACATTGAAAATCAAATTATTGAGATTGTTGAAGTATTTGAAAAGACACAATAGAGAATTGTCATTTGATAAGTGATTGTTTGCATTGGCATTTCAAAGGAAATTTTGCGTTGTAGTTCAAGGTTGATCTGGAAAAATTTCTCTCTCTCCCATACATAGGATTCATTGAACAATAAGTGATATACTTCATTCTCATCCTTGCATTGTTGGGTCAGAGTCATACAACATAAGTTTCACTTCCGTGTCCTTTGAGTAAACAACAGCTCTTAATAACATTGCGTAATCATAAAATTTATCTAGTAATTCTTTTCTAGGGCTCTTTACACCAACATTTATCTAGGTTAGTTCTTTGGAGTAGGAAGAGAGATACACTCTCCAAAAGCATAAAACACACAATAGCATCTTGTGTTAGGGAGTGTCAAATTCCATTTACAACATCCTGTCGTGGGAAGCTCTTCTCACACAAGGGTCACGCACGAGGTCGCATTGATCTTGGCAGAGTTACTCACCCTACTTTGTTGATATCAGTGTAGAGATTGCACGTATTATGAGGATCACTCGGAGGTATACCCACAACGATGAGTGGAAGCCTTTTGAGTTGATTTCGGGCTAGATACCCTGCCCTTGCGTGTGGATCGGACTGCTGACTTTTCCCCCGGGATTTATTGTTGTTGGTGGTGACCTTAGTGGCCTATCTCTCTAGGTTCTTACCAGAGGTGACTGTGGAGGGGAAAGTCTTCACGGTACCTAGAATTGAAGTTGACCAAACTCACTCGGGCTCCTTGGAGGGTATACCCAAGATTATGTGTGGGATCTTGCACCAGAGTAGTCCGTTAAGTAGGTCGTCAGCATAAATTTTCCACCCTCGCCCCACCCCTTCTCGTCTCGTTGTTGCGACGTTGGATTTTATCACCAACTAGTGGCTTGAAAATTAGAAGGTCTTGTTTGACCGGTGATTGCTTCCTAGATTTTTTTTACTAGCGCGTGTTGTTTGTTTCTCGAAGTTGACCATAGGATTTTCTTCGCGAAGTTTGTTACTCGTTTACAATATCTCCCCCACGTTGTTCACGTAGAATGCAGGGTTTATCTCCAAATCATCTGGACGGTTCTTAACCCTTGCCTATAGGTACACCTGAGGGCTCTCCTCGGTAAAGTAAAGCCACAGTCGTCACCACACCACAAGTGGAACGAACTAACTCTCTAGAACCTTTCTGAATTACCAATACTCGAGAGGACTTTCGACTTCACCCTAGTTCCGAGCGACCATTTATGCGACTGAATTCTTCCGTAGAAATAGTTGTTACATCTTCTGGATCACCCATTGGGCCTTTTCCCGACATAGAAGGCCAAGATCCTTTTTGGTCTATAGGTGTTTTCCGACGGGACCTTTTTGGTCCTGGTTCACCCATTATTTCTGAAATTCATCCTCCTGTGATTTCTGAGATCTCTAATCTCAAGACAGTATCGTTGACTACAACTTATCATTTTACTGTCCCTGCCGAAATGTCCCACCTCACGAATACTACGAGTGGCCCAACCGGGTTCACTGCAACTGGTCTTTCTCCTATAAACACGTAGAGAACGCCCAATGTCACTCTGACACTACCACCCGGATACCATGTGTTGAATGCTTCTATTACAACACCTCCGCAAACCCCATCTGGTTCTCCAGGTGGTCCTTCTTTTCTTGGGCACCCTATTCCCAGTTTTATTCCAACACTCCCTCAATTTCCTACCGGCAATCCTAATCATAGTGGCACTATTCCGTCCATTACACCAAACTTGCAGATTTTCGTTGGTGGACAAGGTGCTACGATTCAACTTCCTCTTACCAGACACATTCCAATTACTACACAACCTCGGATTGGGACACAACTTCCGGTTGGAACACCACCTATGATAGGGGGACCAACCCCACCTTTTGGACAAAATATACCTCCCTCTTTAGCCCAGTATTGGAATCAGATGATACAAAATCCTCCTCAAACGACTGGGGGGCAACAGTTGTCTGTCCCTACTATAGGCCAACCATATCCAGGTATACCCAATCCTATTTGGGGTACGAATGCTCAAACTCATGTCCCTACTCAAGGTTACAATCCCTGGAGCTACTATCCTCTCCAACCACCACTGAATCTTCCTGGGTCTTCCCATTATGCACAGACCACTTATGGTCCTACTGGTTTACCGATAGGGCTTCCACCCCAAAGCCACTAGTACCCGCAAGTGAATTGACAGTTACCTTTTCTTGCTACTTTGGATTTTCCATATTTGTCACGGATTTTAAATGATCCTATTCGTCACTCTCCCAATGGCCTGTTATTCCAGCCAAGCTTCCATTGGACATTCCTAAATTCGACAGCAAAGTGGGAGAGGACCCAAACAATCACGTTATGACTTTTCACCCATGGTGTTCATCCAACTCATTGATGGATGACTCTATTTGTTTACGTCTTTTTCAACGAACCCTTACCGGTTCTGCTGCGAAGTGGTATATTGAATTGCCACGAGGTTTCTTCTCTAATTTCAACACCCTAGCTATGGCTTTCCTTACGCATTACCAGTTACCGATCCGTTATGATATCGAGATTGAGATTTTGACTTCCTTCAAACAGACTAAAGGCACTCATATATCGGATCATATCCATGAGTGGCGAAGGAGACGACGTCTCATTAAACTTGAACTCCCCGATTAGTTACTGGAAGAATGGTTTACAAAATCCTTTGTGAACGAAATTGGTAAGGACATTGCCATGGGTGGTGTTTTCACGGAAGAGCAGGCTATAAGTCATGCTCAATATCTTGATCGTGTTTATTCACAAACGGGAACCCTTTATGATTTATTACCTAAATTACCTCATCCTAATACTTCCAGCACTTCACCTGCTCCAGTTGCCTCACATGCAGCTGATGGTGTGATTGGTACTACCCAAACCCAATCACATTATGTTTCAAGCACAACCCCTAAATCTGCTTCTTCTAATGTTCAAAGTGCTCCGTCTCCTGCCACTCCCACCGGCAAGACTTCTGAGTCCAATCCACCCCAGCCGGTAAAAACAAATCTAAAAAGGGGAGAGGTAAGAATAAGGAGGGAAAAAATAATACTCAAGCAGAGAAAACTAAAACCACTCCTGTTGAAGATCGGGATAAGCACAAACCCCGATACCCTTGCCTTATCCGTGGTGACGATCACTACATGAAGGATTTTCCATGACGTGTTGAGGTCACTAAGTTCCTTCAAGGAGCTCCAAAACCACCTACACCGACAGTCTTGTCCCAACCCTTCCCGTCTCAACAACAGGCTCAGTTGGTCATTCACGACCAACCCTCCTCTTCTACAAAATCATATGTTTTGATGTGTACTGGTGATTCTAAGAAGAACAACGTTGCACTCACTACTTGAGCCAACGATTATTCACCATCTAAGGAGAAGGTTGAAGATTTACCTCCTTCATTGGTCCAACCCTCTCCCACGAATCCACCTACTAACGGTCCTCTTCATCTCGAACGACCGAGCCTTGATACATTTATGTGACCACCCCCAAAAGGTGTCATTAGGAAATTGACTTTCAATCCTCATGCTCATGCGGCCCAGAACTATAGTATTGTTGAAGATCTGGCCTAGGCACCTTCATCGATGTTAGCCCTTGAAGTCCTTCAGTCTTGTCCTGCACAACGGAAGGCACTGTTGAAAGCTATAGGTGAAATTGACCCAACAGATACGAATTTGATAGTCTTTGACTTGGAAGATCACATTCCAAGGTTGCCTCCTCAAATCACATTTCAAATACAAGTGGTTGTCTCCGACAAAAACATTTGCCAAACTGTTATCGACGAGGGTGCCTCGACATGTGTTATGTCTCTTGCTTGTTGGAAATCCATTGGCTCTCCTCCTTTGAATGAATCCCAGAACACTCTTAAAGCATTCAATGGATTTGGTTTTAATCCCTACGGTGTCCTTCCTTCATTTCCCATCACGTTAGAAGGTAAAACGGTCCAAGTGGAAGTGGAAGTCTTTGATGCTCCTCTTGATTATAATCTTTTACTTGGTCGTAGTTGGATCGATTCCATGCGCGTCGTTGTGTCGACACTTTTTCGTGTAGTATGTTTCCCTCATTGAGGAAAGGTTGTTACCGTTGACCAACTCTCCTTCTTCAATTCCGATACTTGTACTGTAAACGTACCGTTTATTGCTAAAACCCCACCGGGTTATGCGAATGTCGGTGTAGGCCTTTTAAAGGACTCCTCGTTAATGGGTACTTTCCCCATTCCACCACCCGATGTTCCACGCTCGTCAATTGCTTCTATCAACATGATCTCCACCATGCCTCATGAAATTCCTACATCATAGGACCCTTGGATTGTCCCTGACCCTGGAGATCATCTTCATTTCGGCGACGCAATGTCGTTAAGTCTGGTTGAATCTGCCTATCAGGTCATTCAATCGGCAACATCTTCTACCTCTTTTCTTGATGAGTTGTCTCCCGATCCTTTTTGTGTTATTTTTCCCACTGATGAGATGATCATGTCCATCATGGAGGACACCCCTTAGGATGATGGGCATCATCATTCCATACTTTTTCTGAAGCAACATACTCTTGAGAACTACCAACGGATTTCGACTCCGTCGACCGTTGTTGTCATTTCGAGGGTTCCCGCGACTACACAGGATGTGTTTGTTGAAGGGAATTTAAGTAATATCTCACCCACAATTCCCATTGACATATCCATCAAACCTGGAATTGTCAAAAATGTCCATATTGGAGCTTTGTGTTCTTCTGATGAAATCGTCACCTATACGTCTCTTTTCAAAGAATTTTGTGACATCTTCGCCTGGAGCTACGAAGAGATGCCAGGTATCAACCCTACCATTGTTGTACATGAGATAAAGACATACCCCAGAGATAAACCTATCTAGCAATGCCTTCATCCAGTTCACCCACGTAAAGCAGCTTCTATAAAGCTCGAAGTCGAGAAACTTCTGAAAGCCAGCTTTATTTATCCAGTGGCTCTTACAACCTGGGTTTGCAATCCTGTCCCAATTGACAAGAAAGGCGGCACTATTCATGTTTGTGTTGATTATAGGGATATCAACAAAGCTTGTCCCAAAGACAACTTTTCTACCCCTTTCATCGATCAGATTGTCGATGACTGCGCCGGAAGTGAAATCTTCTCTCTCATGGATGGTTTCTCCGGCTATAATCAAATTAACATTGCTCCTGAGGATCAACATAAGACTACCTTTATTTGTCCTTGGGGTACTTTTTCCTATAGGAAACTTCCTTTTGGTCTTAATAAAGCTGGTACGACATTTCAACGTGCTATGTCTTATGCTTTTCATGATATCAAGCACATTGTTCAACCCTATTTGGACAATTTACCCGCTCATTCTATGCACAGAGTCGATCACCCTACCCACCTCTGAGCCATTTTCATTCACTATCGGTTCTATTGTATACGTTTAAATCCTCATAAATGCATTTTTTGCGTAGAATACGACCGTCTTCTAGGTTTTATAGTTTCGCGTCAAGGGATCCGGGTGGATCCTCTTAAGGTTGAGGCGATTCTTAATCGCCCTCCTCCTTCTACACTGTGCCAGTTGCAAAGTTTGCAGGGGAAAGCGAACTTTCTTCGTCGTTTTATTCCTAATTACACTGAGATCACTCGTGGTTTTATGCGGCTACTCAAGAAAGATTCAGAATTCATCTTGGATACCATTGCCAACAATGCTTTTGAAGATTTAAAGTTGTCCCTAACGCGAGCTCCGCTTCTCTTTCCTCCCGATTACGGTTGTGCTTATTTCCTTTATCTTGTTGCCTTGGAGTACACTATTGGCATGGTTCTCGTCCAAGAGGATGATGCACACGATGAACATGTTATTTACTACTTGAGTCGAAGTCTCACACCAACTGAAATCAAGTATCAACATGTCGAAAAACTGGCCTTAGCTGCCGTTCAACCCGTCCAACGCTTCTGACACTATATCCTCTCACGCAAAACTACCGTGATTTCTCATTACAACCCTATGCAACACATTTTGACCCGTCAATTGCTAGGGGGAAAATACTCCAAATGGATTGTGATACTCCAGGATTTTGACTTGGAATTCGATCATGCCAAGTCCAAGAAATCCTTAGTTTTTGCTGAGCTAATATGCGATTTTCCTCACTCTGCAACGAAAAATGTAGCAGTTGATTAATTACCCAATGAATATCTTTTCCTTATTAGCACTGGCGATCTTTGGTATGGGGATATCATTATATATCTCCAAACCCAGACTTTTTGGCCTACTTTGTCTAGTACTGAACGATGTCACATACGTTATCAAGCTCGTCAATACATTATCCTCGCAGATACTCTTTATCATCGAGGGATTGACTCTGCTTTTTGACATTGTCTAACGTTCGACGAAGCCGAGAAATCTCTGAATGACTTCCATTCCAGAGCATGTGGTGGTCATATGTTTGGGTATGCTACTACCCAGAAGATCTTACGCGCAGGGTATTTTTGGCCTTTTTTGTTTAACAACTGCATTACTTTCATTCAGAAATGCCATGCTTGCCAGACCTACAACCATAAAATTTAGTCACATCCTTCTCCTCTTCACCCTGTGGTCTCAGTTGGTCCTTTTGCGAAATGGGGCATCGATTTCATGACATGTCACCCTCACTCGGCCAGGGGGCATGGTTACATTATTGTATCCATTGATTACTTTACGAAATGGGCTGAGGTGATGCGGACATTTGACAACACTGGAAAGACCGTAGCCTTATTTCTTTTTAACCACATCATAGCTCGTTTTGGTGCTCCCCAAGCTATCGTCACTGATCACGGTAGCCAGTTTAGGAATTTTATGATGTCTGAACTTACTGAGAAGTTGGGTCTTCGTCATTATAACTCATCACCCTATTATCCACAATCCAATGGCCAGGTCGAAGCAATCAACAAAGTTCTCATAACTATGCTCCGACGGATGATAGGGATTCATAAAACAAGTTGGCACACAATGTTGTTTTCGTCATTGTGGGCGTACCAGACATACGTCAAGTCTGCTACTGGGTTTACACCTTTTCGGTTAGTCTATGGTGTGGAAGCCATTCTTCCTATCAAATGTGAGATACCTTCTTTGAAGCTAGTTGTTGAACTCCTACCCAACACTTCTACTAAAAAGAACATCTATTGTATCTTATGCAATTAGATGAAACTCGACGTGATGCCACTCTAGTAATAGAAGCCCAGAAAAAGTGTGTCAAGGCCCAATATGACAAGCATGTCAAGCCTTGTGTTTTCTCTGAAGGTGATATTGTTCTTCTCTATGAACAGGATCGAGATGTGTTAGGAGCTGGGAAATTCGAACCCATGTGGCGAGGTCCTTATATTGTTCACCGAGTTTTGGAAAAATGAGCATATGAGTTGGTAGATTATGATGGTATCCCTTTGAGTGAACCCAGGAATGGGTTGTACTTGAAGAAGTACTATGCATAAATCATTTGTGCACAAGTACTTGTATTTTATTGTATCATACGTTTTGTGTGTTACTATAGTTTTCTTTTGTCATTATTTGGTCTCTACCCTTATGTGACGTTGTGTTTGATTTCTAGATGTCAGAGTCTTCGATACCCTATATTGGCTTCACTGATGGCGCTAGCCATAGTACTCAGAACCATGCTTCCGCTGCGTGGATAATATATGCCCCAACAAATGAACTTGTATCTTTACGAGGTGTGTGCCTCAGCCGTGCGACCAACAACATTGCAGAGTATAGCACCGTTATTGAATTATTGGTTGATGTTATCTCGCTCGGAATTCGTCATTTGGTTGTGCGAATTGACTCACAGCTTGTAGTACTATAGTTAAGTAATATATACTCTATTCAAAGTCCTACTTTGTTACAGGTGTATTTGCGAATTCGCCTCTTGGAACGTTATTTTGATCACATTGAATATCAACATATTCCTAGATGTCTAAATACATTAACAGATGCATTGGCTAATTGTGTATTGGACAGACATTTGAATCATTTATAAATCAAACACATCAAAATTCAAACAATATAAAGTAAACCAGTAGAAGTCGTTTGTATATATAACGATCAAAAGAGTTTTTTTTTACAAAAAGTTTGTCCGAAGACCAAAATGTCAAAAATTGACGCTTATAGCTTCTAAAAAGTGACGTCATGGATGATGTTCATAGTAACATACGACTGCCCTAGCAACCCTATGGAGCAGTCGACTCATAGATGTTGATACCCCTACAGTATGACGTTGATAACATCGTGGAACCTCTTCCAGAGTCATGTCTGGAATGTCTGCAGTCAGGCCCTCTAGATTTTGTTCCACCACTTAATAATCCTCAGCATACTGTGGTGTCGCTACCTCTGCTCGCCGCTATATGGGAGAAGTGTCGGGAGGTCTGTACGGTCCAACATCTGTGTTATCAACAAACGATTTTGTTTTAGTCTTTGGATGAATATATAAAACAAAAACATTTGAATATAACAAAAGTTCACAAAAACATTTAAAAAGAGAAAATGCGTGTACTTCTTACCAAGGTCACCCCACTGAGTATCCTCTGGCAGTGCTAAGTCTAGATCTCCTTGGAAATCCAACCTGGCATAAGCGTAGTCATCAACCATCAACATCTGGGTTTGAAGCCAGTCAAAGAAAGTATCATCATACTTGATGATCGGTCCTGTTACATGCCGGGCCATGAGCCGACACCATCTCAATATCCTTGGATCCCTGGGACCGAATATATTCCACTCAACCTGCAATCTCAGTACGGGAACCCTCTCAAGGAAGAAGGACACCAACAAAGATCCATACCCAAATTGATTTAGGTTACTGTGTCTTCATTTAGTCAATTTTTTTTTGATACTGCAAAGCACAGCATCTTCCCAACTGAACACTCGAGGCTCAGTACACTCGATGGCATACTGGAAGTAACTCTGTAACGCCATGTGAGGAGTAGAATTCCCAGCCATCTAAGATATGGTGAATAGGATAGTACGGAGAATCAAATCTCGTACCCCCCAAATAGCTACTTTTCCTTTCTTTCTCTCAGCCTCGGGAATGTAGTGTATACGACAATACTCACTCATCTGTAGCCCACCACCTCTGCTACCGGTCAGGCTAACATAGTACCTATGCTAGGACAATCCAGTCAAAAAGTAAATATCCTCAATGTCTAAGGACAGTGTGTGGGTCCCCACATGAAATACCTATTGATCAGGGTCCCACATACGCACCAGGTACTCTAATAGTCTGACTTGGGCCCTCATGCCCGGAATGCAAAAGTACTTCAAGAGCCCACAGTCTCTCAAAGCAGCTATAGTAGGAGGATGATTTTCGGCCATTGCATTGTCTTCTTCATGTTCTCTTTCGTTCCATTCAAGCACCATGTTGATGGCAAATTATCTGCAGAAGAGACACAACAAGAAGATTAGTGACTATTTTCATGAATCTATTCTTTTTCATTGGCTAAATTTAAAAAAAAAAATTGAGATTTTCAGTTCTCCCAGGTGCCCTGTGTGCACAGTGCGAGAACCTCGCAGGTGGCCTTAGGCTCACCTGCGAGAATGCCTCATTCTCGTAGGCCCCGTATATCCTACCTACAAGAATGGCAGCGCACAGGTAGGGCTTAGAAAATCAACTTAAAATGCAACTTTAACCAATGAAATTACAAACGTAAACCATGAAAGTGTTGAGGACGAAGATCTTACCTAACTATCGCAGATGGCTCGCTGAATGGTCTCTCGTAGCTCCTGCAATCTAACGCCAAACTTGGAAGGTAAAAGAGGGGTTTTTTGAGCTCAATAGTGGAAATGTAAAAATTATGTGGTAAAAAGAGTATTTACTCCTTTTATTTACTTTTACTATATCATGTTGGTTTTTTATGATTATTTATCGATTAAAACCTAATCCCTAATGTCATGTTGAGAGTAACTCTTACATGCGTGATGACTTTGATGATCAAATACAGGGATACGAACAGGTTTTTCTTTATTATCGCGTTTTTTTGTTTGTTTTTTATGGTTTTTACATAAAACCTCGAGCGTCGTTTTTGTCCGTTCTTGTGCTCGTAAATACATGAGAACATGATCGAGCATACTTTTATCACTTTTTCAAGCTCAACAAGGTTATACGAAAAAGGAACCCCCTGGAGTCCTCTTTAATCTCTTTTCAGACTCTCTAAACATGAAAAGATCGTCGAGCGACCTTGCTATTTTCACGCTCGATAAAGTATTTGAAGTAAGCGTCTGGTGAGCAATAATTTATCTCTTTTTCGGTCTCATCTAGACCATTTTATGAAAAAGGAACTAAGAGAGTTCTCTTTTAAGTGTTTTTTACAAACTCTATAATCTTGAAAAACCTTCGAGTTTTCTAGCTCTGGACACGTTAAACAAACATTGCCAGACCCGTGATGGGACTGAACCACTCCTTCTTAGGGTTCATTAAAAATACTCTGAGGGACTCCTCCGAAGGATGAGCTTACATCAAAAAGCATATGTTATCCTCCTCAAGCTTGCATAAGAATAAAGAGGTACTTGCCAGAAATGGTGGGGGAAAATCTGGAATAGGGATATGTTTTCATTTTCGTATTAATTGGCAGTAAGTGTTTCTCTTGAACATGACACCCCCTATTCATCATTTGAAGCCGGTTTGGGAAATCCATTTGTCTCTCATTCGATTTGCTACAAGGTCATTCCCTGTGTCATATTTGAGTCAATGCTGCCAAATCATTGGTCCTGTCATTCATATGTTCAAGAGAAGTCCATTTGAAACCTATATTGAGTCGGCCATATGCAGTTGTCCATTCTTTTCGTGTCAGCCTTCCCTGTGTCCAGTCCAAATTGAAAAATGCTCTGTTTCACCTTCAAAATTTGTTACTTATTTCGTGTCATTGATGGGGGATACATCAAGGCCCTCCTGTGACGAGTTTTGTTCCATCAACTTCATCTCATTATCCAGAATCAAGACTTAGAAATTATTTGGTACCTTGGAGCTTGCATGCCTCAATGGTAGGTTTCCTTGCTTTCGATAGTGGGTTTACATCATTGACCCCTGATCGAAAGATTCCATCGGATGTTTGAATTCAACTCATTTATTCACACTCAATGGATTGTACTATGGTACCTTGGGAGTCATTGACATCAATGGTCATTTCCCTCGCACTTGTTAACAGTTTCATCATTGACTGGTAATCAAGTGGTTTCTTCCATGTTCAACTTCAACACATGTAATCACATGGTTAGATTCGTACTTTAGGTGATGAGATTGAAGACCCTAGATATCATCTTTATGATCCAGGTTGCGATGGAGTATGTATAATTTGCGACACATAGATCCACTGTGTATGTCTCGTAGCTATGTCGTCTTGATTTAAAATTTCTCGCATAGACCCACAGTGTATTCCAGTGGCTATGCTATATTTTGATGGCATGGATCCAAAGTGTATGATTGGTGGCCATGACCCATGTCTACAATGTCATCAGTCTGTAATCTGAGTATGGGAATGCCTACCTCAGAATTGATATATTTGATCTTCTGTAGATGCTTGGTTGTTGGCAGCTTTCCGATTAGGTGTGCTCCTGGTTCTCGACACACACATGCATCATACAAAGTCTATCGGTTGTCACTGGTTCCAACCTCATACTTTGGGGGGCATTCTGTTACCCATGATTTTGGTCATCATGATGATGTATTGATGATGGTGTACTCAGGCTCTTCATAAGAACTTTCTCCTGAGAAAGGTTACTTTCTTCTCTTTCCAGAAATATCATTTTTGAAGAAGGTTCACAGGATGCTAGTATATTTTCCTGTGAGAATGCATGATTCTCGCAGGCTACCTTAAGCCAGGGTGCGAGAAGTTCGCACTGTGTTGAACTTCTAGGGTGATAAATCTTCCCAAAGCAAGGAAAAAGATGAATTCTCGATGCTTCTATAAGGGAATATTATAGAAGGATGAGATGGCATTCGAATGGTTATCCTAGTACTAGATTCCCTGATATTTTGGGATCATTCTTATCCAAGTAACTAATTCATTCTCTCTTATATATTGAGTGAATTCTCATGGAAAAGGTTAAGCAAGATTCATTGGAGAATTGGTGAAAGAATTGTGTGAAGGATTGAGCTTGAACAACAGCTTGGAGACTTCAGCAAGTTTATCCAAAAGAGTTGATCTTCTTCATGCAAGTGAGAAAGTGTGTGTGTCGGAGCCAAGGGCCATCGAAAGGAAGTTTGCGACATCAAGGTAGGTTGTAATCTTTACATTCCATTAATATGATACAGTAATATGTCCCTTTCCCATAAAGCTAATTCCACTTTATTATATAATTCCTTGATCATATACATAGATTGACTGTTGAATAGATTGTGCCTTCTTCACTTTGGTTGGTTTGTGTTGTCTTGGTCTTGGCTGCATGAGAGAACTGGAGAGAAACGGGCAAAACAAAGGCCATAGGAAGCAATAATAAGGTATGTTCTTGGTTCTTGCCTCCTATTTAATTCAATGGTTAAAATCTAGGGAAAGAGTCATGTTCTGTCTTAGTTTTTTCTAGATCCAGGTGGATCTAGGGAGATCGGTTTGTGTCCGCACTTACGGATTTATCTAATAACAGTGCATAAGGTATGGAATATATTTGTGAAATTTGGCACTCCTTGGTCTCTTTCTTGCCACAATGTGGTCCATTTGGTATACAAGTCGTCATAACGTTCGACATGGTAGTATTGTTCCTTAATAGAATCCATGAAGGATTCCTACGTGGCTGTGACTATAAATAATGAGGGTTCCTCTATTTCCTTTGGCTCACAGAAATTTTCCCACCAGTATTTGACATGGGGAACGACTTTGAGGAGTGAAAAAGTAATATTTTCTCTATTTGAAAAGTTATGGATAGAAAAATACCCTTCTAGTAGATTCAACCACTTGTCTATAACATCTGCGTCTATCTGACCTTCAAATATAGGAATATCAAAGTTTATTTGTACCTTGAAGGGGGTGGTGCCTCTGCTCGAAGAAGATAAGTCGCTTGTTGGTAGTCGTCGAAGGATTTGGGTGAAACTATCCATTATCTCATTCCTCTGTTGCGTGAGGGCTTCCTCAAGCAAAATTTTGAAAGGATCTCCTATACCGTCATCTTTATTTTATCCTTCCATAAGAGGTCACTTGGGTGTGCAAGAGATTTTTTCCTCAAGAGAAACAAGCTCGAGACCCAACTCTTTGTACTCCGACCTCGTTGGGGACATGCATTAAGACAATAAGGAGTAGACTGCTCTAATACAAGTCGTATCATACGACTGATCTGGATTTTATCAATAGAACGAAATGACTACATATTATTAACAGGTGCTAAACAAAAAATAACATATATACAATAAAAAATGTTTTCTATTCAATAAGTAAATATGCTAAAATTGTAAAATGCAGTGAAAAACAAGATTGTTGGAATGGTGGTGTCTTATCTCTGAGAAGAGATGTGATGGTTTCACTCATTTGCAAGAAGATGGTTACAATGAGTCTCTGAAGGCCCTTTTACAATAAACAAAAATGTAAAAAACCCTAGACATCCAAAAACCTAACCCTAGGAGATGAAGCGCCAAAATTCATGTGGGCCCCATTTGGGTAAGTCAATACATCAACTTCTTGGGGTTATAACTTTTGCATACGATCCTCATTTGATGCGCTCAATACCTTGTTAGAAAGATATATATGAGGAATACAATTTTTTTGTGAGAAACATCAAAGGAACTTCCTTTTGCTCCCCATTTTCCTAATAAAACATCGTTTAGGGCCTCAAAATAGCTCTGGAAGTTTTAGGAGCCAAAAAACTGCTAAAAATAGTAAATTACCAAAATTGCCAGAAAACTTTTTTGAGCTAGTTGGAAAAGGGAAGTGGCCACCGATATCCACCTGAATCAAATCATACTCCACCCAAAAGTTACACATGTACCTTATGATGTTGGGTCTCTAATTGGATTGGCAGAAGTGGAAGGAGCTCCATTTCCCATGTTGAAACCAAATCTCGGTCCCCCACTAGAAAATAATATGGAAGTGCGAATTGAAGGGATGGGTGTAGAGATGTTAGGGATACTAACAGATGTATTTTATGGCATGGTTGACGTCCCCCATATTAAGGAACTGAAAACAAAAGGTGTAGATGGTGTAGGTCCAATGGAGCTAAGGGGTGGAAATGTGGATATTACTTGGATGCCCCCAGGGGAATTGCCCCCTGTCCCACTTGGGGATGGACTCATAGGCTCAACGACACTAGACAAAAAACTGGGTCCAGACATGGTGGAAGGATGACTAAACAAATAGAAAGACTCACTAAAAATTTTCCTTACTTGGAATAGTATAGGGGCATCAGGTTCAGTTAAAGGTGGATTGAAATTGGTTGGAGGACGTTCATTGACCACTTCTACTTAAACGAAGTCATATTTGTCAAAACAAAAATAATATCCTTTGGATTCCTTGTCACGTTGCTTGAGAGGCAGTTTCACCTCCGTAATAGGCTCAAGTCCTCGTAATCAATGGGACTGGCACAGTAATTCATCCACGGTGAATAAACTATGTTACTATCAAACACAAATCAACTTATGGCCAACCTAGACTCGAATTCAAAGATCACACTCCTAATAAAATCTAGGAAAATCGAAAGAAAACCAATTGTCTTAGGGCCCTTTAAAAAACCAACCCTATGGGGGGGCGGGGGGGGGTGTCAAGTCCCCCAGAATATTAGCTAGGAAAGGTGCGAGGAGAAGTTACAATGATCTACATGAAACAACTTGGTCAGTGCAAGTACCCTTTATTAAGGAGGGCACACTCAAGAGGAACAAAGACCATGAACGAACATTTGCCCCATGTACTACAAGTATGTCCCACCTGCAGACACCTATGTAGCTCCGTAGAAAAGGTCACTAAGGCTACCACCTTACAATGAATGATCAGACTAACAATCGTAAGTCCAACAACACATAAGTGCAGGGTAACTAAGCCCAAAGCTCTGAAGGTGTTAACCAATAGAACCCCTATATATGTAACGATTGAAGCGATATCACGAACACCAAAACAAGCAGAGATGGGTAATCTTCATACTTGCCCTGATGTAACCTCGTGCTTGACTCCTATGTTAGAGGAGCTTCCCAACACACTAATTGCAAGAATGGTTTTTCACGTTCTTTAATGACTTCTAGGTTGAGTTTTGTGGCATTGGAGAGTTTTCTCTCTAATTCTAATCTGAGGCCCTAAACCTATCTAGTGTCAGTTTTCTATTAATGAAAAACATCTAATTAATTTTAGATTAAGTGTTTCTTTTTAGAGGTTGTTTCTTAGGTCCAAAGGTAATGCATGAAACTTTTTATGATGTGAGAACTATTGACCCAACAAATCAATGCAAAGATGCAAATGAAAAATATTTCAATTCAATGAAGGCTAGCTATGGGAGGGATAGAGACTTTCCTTTTCTTTCCCAATTTCAGAATTAAATCCTTGATCACATTAGGAAACCAACAAACAAAACTAATCTGACCCCAACCAATGCTTCTAATGCACTTGAACACTAATTATTCAAAAGAAAACTAAGCATGCAACAAAATATTTTTGGATTTTTAATGTTTTTTTTTCAAATTGCAATGTAAACAATTATTGATTTTAACAAGAAAGACAAATGCAAATATGGAACCAAAAAAATATAGCAAGCAAAAGGATTATAGGATATTAGGAATTAGGTTGGATCATCCTACTCTAATGTCACTACAAGGATCACAACCAAATACTTTCCTAGGAGGTTTGATCTAGAAATGAACAGAGGTCAACTACAAAGACAAGCAAACAATTAATGACAATGGCAACTAGATCTCTTTAGATCTATTGAATTCTCATCCCAACTTCACTGAAATTCTCAAACAGAAAGGGAAAATATCCAATAAGTACTACACAATTCACACAAATACACTCAAGAAAACCTTTCAAAATTAATTCATGTGACAATTAAAACCTTCAATGGAGACCACACTAGGCCAAAAAAGTACACTGCATCACACTTTGGACCAGAGGATGCACCTACAGCCACAATATAGGGCTTTGATATGTAATTTTGCAGTTTTGGTAGTGCCTCACGGGACATAGGCTTGTCAACCAACGAGGGGGGCTCGTGGGACACTTATATTGCAACCAAAGAGGACCTTGAAAATTTTGGTTTTGGGAGAATATGGATCAGTGGTAGATCTTCCAAATTTGAAACAGGCCTACCCGATCTACAAGATTTAGACCTAGGAATGACTTAACTGAAGAAGATTGGAATGAAATTCACAAAAATAGAGGGATGTGTATGAAAATACACTCAATTAGAGAACAATTCTTCCCCGATATGGTTGCCAATCTATTATGGTATTTTAGCTCATAGGGATCTCACTAAGCAGATCAGTAAGATCTCCCTAGGATCATCCTAGTTATCCTATATAGGAGGGGTATATTTCTTATAGATTTCCTATATCTAGACTCAAATACATGGATTCATGATTATCCTAAAGAGTATGGAATATTTTCATACCTTTCTTGAGGTGTTCCTTCATATTTCCTGGTTGTTGCAGTCCTGAAACTCCAACTCCAAGCTCCACAACCTGCTTATTGTATACAAAATACCAAAAAAACCTTCTCTTCTTCTCTATTAAGGATTAGAACCCTAGATTCAGTCTAGTTCTAATCATATCTATGAAGATATGAATTAGATCATCATTCATTAAATGAACACAAATGATATGAGGGGAAAACCAAATGATCTATTATAAATCATGAGAACAATACATCAAAATAGGAATACCTCAAATGTTGATGCAAGATACTTCAGTATCCTTTCTCTTTTCCTCTCCTTGCAGCTCCTTGATCAGGCTAGGATTCACTGACTTATGGCTACAATAGTTGGATTCCTCTGCAATTTAGTAGCACAACCTTATTATCCAATTATTCTTCCCTCTTTCCCAAGGCATGAATTTGTTATATATCTCTTGGAGGGGGATTGGGAGAGGCTTCTAGATCTTCTAGAGGCCACTAGAGACTCGAATTATGTGAGTTCCTAGGCCTTTTCCATGAACATCCAACTCATCCCTCATTTATATCCTCATAACTCCTCGATTATAGAAGTCTTGATAGTGCCTCGCTTTTTGAGCCACTGGTGTCTAGAAATGCCTCTCTTGTTTCTTGCTAGGTGTCATGCGAGGGACTCCGAAAAATTCCCTAGAAGGGGTCAAACCTTAGGAAAACATTGTACTAGGGATTCTATCCTATAATGGCTTCCTCTCTAACCTATAGGGTGGAAATTAAGGCTATAACACATGTACCTACTTGACCTTGGGAAACAATTTCCATGGATTTTGTGGGATATTTATCAATGACATAGAAGGGACATGACTATTTATTTGTGGTAGTTGATAGGTTTAGAAAAATGTGTATTCTTGTGCTTTGTTAAAAGACCATCAAGGAACAAGAAGCAACAAAATTGTTGTTTGAATAGGCCTAGGTACACTTTGGGATACCAAGGAGCATCATCTCATATAGGGATACCATATTTCTCAATGCATTTTGGACTACATTGTGGGAGAAGATGGACACAAAGATCAAGAAGTATACAATATTCCATCCACACAGAGATGGGAAGACATAAGTAGTCAATAGGAATTTGGTGCATATTTTGAGGGGTTATATTCAAAATCATCTAAAAAGCTAGGGTGAAAATTTGATCTATATACAACACTCTTATAATAGAATAGTTCACACTTCTATTGGTAAGTCACCTTTTGAAAATTTATTTGGGTATTTTCCACCTTCAACCTTATATGTTGTATATGGATAGCAAGGAGGAGTAAGGGAGGACCTCATATAAGATGCATTAAAAGTAGAAACAAATGTTCAGAATATCATATAGATCCATTTGAAAGTAAAAGAGACACTAAAGAAGTGATAGGAAAAGTACAAGGCTAGGCATGACCATTAGAGAATGTCATAGAGAGCATTTATAGTGGGAGATAGAGTATGGTTACATTTGAATAAGTAACGGATACAAGGTCCTAGTTATAAGATCAAGGCTCTCTGGTACGGTCCTTTTGAGGTATTGGAAAAGGTGGGAGATAATTCCTACATACTCGGTTTTGGCACAAGGGCAGACCCAGGGTTCAATGCTACAACAATGCACCAACAAAACCCTAACTACCAGCCCTTTCGGAAACACCTATGAAGAAGATGAAGTCTCACCCAAGGTAGAGGCAAGAGTGGTTGCAGGAATCAGATGTCTACAACCTTAGCTGGGACACAGATCTATGATTGTAACAACTTAACAAAGCACTTAGTTATTACAGTTCGTTAATATTCAGCCTTAGGTTCACAGCACAGCTAAACCCTAACATTAGATCAGCGCATCATTCACATAGATCCAATAGATTCAAGCATTAATCATACCAATAGAGATCAGATCTATCATTCATTCACATTATTCATCACTAAGCTATCATATTAGATTCACCTATCATCTAACATCACACTAAGAATTGAATCACATGAACAAAAGAACATCCAAAAAGCACAAAGCATTCACAACATAGGATCTAGTTCACCCCCACCCTGGGGATACATCCACCAACTCATCGTCCTATTTATTATCTTCGATCAATCTTCTTACAATAACAAATCCTCAAAATTAACTCCGCAGAGGACAGGAGATCTACGCACATCGCTAGATCCTCCTTCCTTGAGTTATATCATAAAGACTTCCATAATCTCTTACAATCACTTGCACTTAGCTCTGCAAGCCTCACGCAGTATTCACAAAGCAATTACCACTTAGAACTTAGCACTTAGCACTTAGCACACTTGCAATTGACTAGTCACTACTAGTCACTATTCACTACTTCTTACATCACCTAGACTTATATTTATACAATACAAAATAGGCATAGGCATGGGTAAATCCATGGGTCGACATCCCAATACCCATTACATAAGCCCAAAACCCAAAAAGGCCCTAAAAAGGGGTCGAGATCCCACGATCTCCGCTTTCGACAGCTTGTCGAAGTCCCAAAAATAGGTCAAACATGACCAAGGATCCTCAAAACTTGGTCAAGGGCCAACAGGCCCCCAACACTCACCTAGGACTCGTTCCGAGTCACTATGATCTGGGTAATTCTACCTCAAAATCCTCGATCTTGGCTCAATCTGCTTCGACTTGTTGTTTTTCCATGGCATCTTGCTCAACGAACTCTTAGATAATAGCTTCGTTGACATGTCCCTCTAAGCATTGTTCAGCTGCAGTGATGACTTTCTCTAGTTCTTCTCCTCAACCTTCGATCTCTGAAAAAAGTTGGCAAGCCTCATCCTATATAGGTTGGAGCCTCTGATTCACTTCCATGAATCTTCTCTGAATGGTGTGGACCTGTTTTTGAGAAATGCACTACTCTTGGGATCGCTTCATCCTTTCAACAATTGATAGGGGCTTCAAGTGCGCTTGTATTATTTCTGTTTGTTTCTTCTCCTCTTGGAGTTGTGACTCCAGTGCCTTCAGTTATGGATTCTCAGTGATTCTCTCATAAGTCTGGGCACTATGATCACTTACTTGTTTACTTTCCATGGAAAGGGCCTTTATTCTCTCAACTATGCTTCAAGAAGTTGCATCTCTTTGATCCCTCACATCCTGCGGGGTATCATGCACTATGCAGAGCTCTAAATTTGTTATTTTTTGTTGTAGCTGCTGGATAGCTTATGCAAGCTTCTCTACTTGATGTTCGACTAGGTATTTTGCCTTTGGCTCTAATCCTATCACAGAGAAAAGTGCTATGTTGACTACTTCTTTCACTTTGAGTTGTTTTGTGAGAAACAATTCTTTTTCTTGTTGAATCTGTGCTTTCTCCTCTTCAAACTTTTTCTGGAGAGAAACCTTCTCCTGCTCCGCAACTTGGCATTGTTCTATGAATACTTCTTGTACTTTCTTCCAGGCCTAGGTGGCTTGTTCTATTTCTTCCTATGTGCGACGAAGGCGAGCTTTAGTCACATCAGTTAGTCAACCAAGTTGGGCTAGCTCATCTCCCAACTCTGGTTCTTCTAACGGTAGGGACGCAGTGGACACTGCGTGACTGGACTAAAGGGCCTATTGTACCCCTTGGAGCTCAACCTCGATTATGTCATACATATCCTCCTGCTTGGCTTCATGTTTCTGCAAGATTTCCAGTGAGGCATCATTTACAACTGTGATGACGAAGTCAAAGTCATCAACAATGAGCACATTCTTCATCTTGTTCAAGGTGGCTCTGGATTTATTTCAGGAAGAGGGTTTCGGGGGAGAAACCTTCTTCTTCTTCAAGGGATCAACCTAATCTCTAGGCGGTGTTACTTTGCCTTTATTATGCTCATATTATTTGCCATTTATCTCTTCTACTTTGTCATCACCCCCTCAGCTAGGTGATACTGAAGCATTTTTTTCTGATGCAATGTTTAAGTCTTGGACTTCTGCGGTCTTCTTCCTTTTGCTAGTTTTGGGTGTGTCATGCTCTTTGTGAGTGGCTTCCGAGCTGTCAATTTTGGGGTTAGACATCTCTACAAGATTAGCGGGGATAAGGAGGTTTGTTGACGATTCCTTAGTTATCTCCTTGAGGTCCTCTTATGTGAACTTGTAGTATGACTGAAGCTCCTCCTTATGTTTGTCTACTCATGCAGTGATATAGATGAAGTGTCAATCTGTGCAAAACTTCATGAGCGGTTAGAACTGTTGTAGGGTGTTTGGCATCATGCGAGGTTCAACTTATATAGCCCTCTTCAGTTGGAGATAATATGTGTGAAAGACTACGTTCAACTACCACTATTTTCCCATATCGCTTGAGTACCAGCGCATGGTGAAATTTGCAGCAAGCGGCTCAAATGGCTCAATGTCTGGGAAGGTCACACCTTCCATTATCTCCTAAGAAATAAATGTGATGAGGATCAAAAGCCAGCTAAAGTGGAACTCGTAGCCCTGATCATGTGCTTCGCCGCAGTCTAATTCCAGCTAATTAACTATGTACTTCTCCCAGTTCATCTGTGGGCCTTCCACGCATTTCCCTGCGAGGTCAATGACAAATCCTATGACATGTGTGGGTCTAATCTTCCTTACTAAATTTCCTGCAATTAATTAGCATGTTAGGTGCACTGTGCCATTCTGGATGGAAGCTACCTTGCAGCCTCGTGTCCCCTTCTCAACAATGTCTTTGGTATCCTTGATCTTCTGTGCTAATGCATGATCTATGGCTTTCCCTGGATAGAAGTTGTTAATATCCAAAGAAATTAATACAAAAGCACCACAATAGATATACAAGAAAAATATAGAAAACCATCACTTTATTATATCAAAACCCTTGGGGTAGGGAAACACCATACAATGGATCCTATTATGGAATGGATCATCTCCTGTTCACTTGCCTCTTCGAGGGGGCATCCTCCTAATGAGCTTCAACTCCAAATAAAATAATTCTCTTCATATCCCATTACATTACTTGAACCCCTTTATATAGTTCTACCATCACCTAAGAACATTCTAGAGGAGGAATCTTCCAGAAGTAGAACCTTCTAAGAAGTCCTCTTACATTTATTGTATCTAATTACCCATTTATTATATCCAAATACCATAGTGGACCTTATTTAATAATATAGTGGACCTAGTCCACCTTACATTGAATGGCCTCCACTATTATCACTATGAGCCCTATGTGTCCCCCCTACTACCTCTCTAGCTACCTTACATTCCATCCCCCTTATGAAAGCGTTGTCCTCAACGCTTGATGTACAACCATATACCAAGGTCCCATGGATAAGTGTGGATCACAATGCTGAAGTAGACTAGAGAACCATGGTCCCATTGAGAAATGGAAGCCACCATGCTGAAGTATTCCAACTTCCATTGTAAACCAGGGTCCCATATCCAATTTCTCCTGTGAATCCCACATGGAAGATATCGGCACCCAATAACCAACTGAAAATGATGCTCCAAAGACTGGCGCCTGTCATGTGGATCCAAATAAGAAGATCCATCCACATAGTGGAAAATGGTCGTAGCAGAATCTGAAAGGAATAATATCACTGTAGAATGTGTAGGATGGTCGTTGGTAATAATCATTGGATCCCAATTTGTCACATTGATACTCTCTACAGAAGGTGGATTAGAGTAATCAAATAAAATATGAAAGTGGTTATCATCCCAGAAATGACAACTATCCATATACCAATCATCACAATTGGCCTCCAAGTCATACCCAGCATATATTTCTTGATTATATTCATCCCTGATGTCCACCATAAGAAATATCTCCTGCATGTTATCCAATGAATCTTGAATACTATGAAAACTATCATTGAGGTAGTTTGTGAGGCCATCCAATTTGACATCCAATGTGTCATACAATTGAGATTTGAATGCCTCAGTAATTTGTAGAATTTATTTGAAGGTTTGAGAGGAAATATCCATATGAGCACCCTATGAACTCTTCAGTCCCACATCCGTCATGAGAAAACCCAAAAATAAAACAATAAGTTACGGCAGAAAATCACAGCTTTTTTTTGGAAAAACCTTGAAAAACTGTTGAATTTAAAATGCTCATAACTTCACTTCCCAGACTCCGGTTCAGCTGATTTGTTTTTTGAAATTGGGTGAAATTGTGAGAGGAACTTGGAAATTTAATTTGTTTGGAAAAATTCGGCCTCCAGATGCTACAGAAATTAAAAAAAAAAAAAAAATGGTGTCGTCGTCCGCAAAAAAAACCCTGAAAAATTGCAGATTTTAAAACTTCAATATCTTGACTTCCCAGACTCTATTTCGGACGATTTTTTTTTTTCAAATTGGGTGTTTTTATGAGAGGAATATAGATATACAACCTGTTTCTGCAAATTTTGCACAGAAATATACCGAAAAGTTCTGCAATGTCGCGGCCCTCTTTTTTTCTTCTTCAAAAAAACAAAACTGTAAAAATAAAAGATATTTTCCCACAATGTCTGCTAAGGAAAGTGATTTGATACCAATTGTTAATAACCAACCACAAAATACAAAAGAACCACAACAGATATACAAGAAAAATATGAAAAATCCTCTTTATTACTATCAAACCCTTGAGGTAGGGAAACATCGTACAATGCATCCTATTATGGAAGAGATCCTCTCCTGTTCAATTGCCTCTTCGAGGGGGAATCCTCCTATTGAGATACCGCTCCAAATACAATAATTCTCTTTATATCCCATTACATTTCTTAAACCCCTTTCTATAGTACTATCATCACCTAAGAACATTCTAGAGGAGGAATCTTCTAGAAGTAGAACCTTCTAAGAAGTCATCTTACATTTATTATATCTAACAACCATAGTGGGACTTATTTAATAATATAGGGAACCTATTCCACCTTACATTGAATGGCCTCCACTA
>JZKD02S1884990.1:1304831-1318194 GCA_000966675.3 Picea glauca
ACCCGCACTACCTCTCTAGCTACCTTACAGAAGTCCTGCGGGTCAGGTCCTTGCATACTTAATCCGATGATCCTATGGATCAGCATCGGATTGACTATGATACGCCAGTCTAGCCATAAGTAGTCATCATGGTAACATGAGAGCAGGAGCATAACACAGACGTTAACCTCTTGGTTCCTTCCAAAGTGTGGGATTTTCATTACATTCAATAGGGTGGATTGTGCGAGGTTCATCGTCCATGGCTGGGGGATTATTTTTTGTTTATTTTCCTTCGTCCTGGTCAAGTATTTATAGAGGGTGAGCATACTATGGTTCTTGTGGTATCCTAGGTTGAATTCGTTGAAATTCAACATTGCGATCTTGTCTTGTTGCACTCTAACTGCGCGTATCCCCTTTGGGAGGTACACAATAACCATGGTGTAATCAAAATATATCAGAAGACTATCACGACTCACCAAGTTGGCCAGAGGCGGGATGTAGTCGGGTAATGTGGTCGGGATTATCTTTCCATTTTCTAGGTCATATCTATGCTTGGTTCTCTTTTCTATGACAACTTGGGATGGTTTGGATCTGCAAGCAATCGACAGAGAGGCTTGCAGTCCTCTCGTCAATGACGCTTGTACACCCACAGACATTACCCTTTCATAAATTACTCTTTCAGTCATGAGGTCGATGAGTACCTCCTTCACAGACTCTTCAACTATGCTAAGTTCTTCGGACATACACGCTCGTGGTTGAATATCTTGGGTTTGAAGAGTAACTACTCAATGCAACGGGATTGGTGGTGATAGATCGATGATCACTATGTGAAATCAACTGATCTGGGGACTCATATAATCATGGTTGGAAAAAGTGTTCTCAGTGCAAGGCTTGACGAAATAAGTAGATAACTAGGCAACTGATCTCTCTAATGGGCAAGAAGCCTTCATTAATTTTGTTATGTCTATTACAGCACAGTCCCAATGGTCTGATGACGATATTTCTGACCATAAATGTTGTTCTACCCATTGGAGGCATCAGTCTAATGGTTATACTATTTCGAATGGCTATATTTCTTCTTCATGGCGAAGTGCCATGTGGCGTTGTTCTGCTATCCCGACGAAGTTCCAATTTTGCAAATTTTCCTTCTATGAAGTTCCCTCTGGAACCTTCTGTAAATTTTCAATCTTTGATCTCTTCTTACTTAGTTTTCTATCCTTATTTCCAATGAGCTTCATCTCGATATTCCTCTTGCCATTCTAATTCTTATATCCTCTTGGCATAGTAACTTCACACTGTTGAGATTCTTTCCTAGGATTCAAGGGAAATACTTCTTCTCTATCTGGGGTAGGTTCTTCAGTCTTCTGTGAGTGTTCTTGTGTTCTTTCAACTTCGACATCCAAGTTTTTGGTTCTAAATATCTTTGATCTATTCTTTTGTTCTTCAATCAAGTGTGTGATCCTCCTAGTCATGAAATATTTCAACTCTTACTTCTTCTGCTCTAAGACTTATTCTTCTTTCCTTCTAGCATGATCCCTTTTAATCCAAGTTTTTTCTAGTAATATAGAAATGGGGCGCTTTTCTCAATAAATTTAACAACCTCAAACTCTTCCTTTGTTGAAGTTCCATGATCACTCATAGATATCTGGGTGAGATTTCAACGTAGGTTTATCAACTTTCCTCTAAATAATCCTACTTCTCCCAATGAAGGAATCATAGCAGGATTTCCTAAAGTTTCCCAAGTTCTTTCTGTCATAATAGTCACCTGTGTTTCTTCATCTGGAACACAGTCAATGTCGAAGTCTCCTATTCTTGATTCTATGCATTCTTTTTCTTTGAAGATCTCTGATAAGTTTATATTCCGATGGTCATTCATGGTTTATTTCATTTGTAGCAATACATCCTCTGATTCTTTCTGGGGTTCTGTCATGTATTAGTGTCTTGACCTTTCTCATGGTCTTCTTGTCTCATATTCATTCTTTCAATTTTAACAATCATTCTAGGACAATCTAAAACTTCATGGTCCATAGCTTTACAACAAACACAACTAGGTCTTCTATCATAACATTCCTTAGAAATATGTCTCGGTCTTCTGCAAATGTAACACAAGATTAATCTTCTCTTTCTCTTAAATGATCCCCAACCTTTCCTGTAGCTAACCTGCAAACAATTATTTCTAGGGTCCTGCATCCATTTGTTAGTCCAAACATTTTCTTTATGCATAGGAATAACATATCTTTCATTATTCTTATCAGATATACTCACATCAAATCTGCTTTCTTCTAGTTGTTCCCTAGCTTTCAGGCTAGGACAAAATTTATCAAACATATCTAGATCCATATTTTTGAAACAAAAATTTCTACTTATCTTACTTTCAGCAGAGCACAAAGCTTCCAAATCTAGATTTTTTTACTATTCTTACATTTCTCAGAGCACAAGGCTTCAATATCTTACCTCTTTTTTTCATATCGGACTTCTCTTCTTAGCGCAGAGTTTCATAATCCAAGTAGAGTACTGCACACCAGGGAAACTGATCTACGCATGGAGCTTTCACAGTTTCAAGTCATATCTTCACACATAGCTTCTTATTCCTCAGTTCCCAGCAATCACATTTTCAGGTCCTAGCAATGGAACCATTTGTTGGCACAAGGGCAGACCCAAGGTTCAATGCTACAACAATGCACCAACAAAACCCTAACTACCCGCCCTTTCAAAAACACCTGTGAAGCAAATGAAGTCTCAACTGAGGTAGAGGTAGGGGTGGTTGCAAGAATCAGATGTCTGCAACCTTATCTGGGACAGAGATATGTGATTGTAACACCTTAACAAAGAAATTAGTTATTACAGTTCGTTAATATTTAGCCTTAGTTCACAGCGTAGCTAAACCCTAAAAACATATCAGCACAGCATTCACACAAATCCAATATATTCAAGCACTAAGCATACCAATAGATATCGTATCTAGCATTCATTCACATTATTCAGCACTAAGCTATCATATCAGATTCACCTATCATCTAACATCGCACTAAGCATTGAATCACATGAACAAAAGAATATCCAAAAAGCACAAATCATTCACAACACAGGATATACATGGTTCACCCCCACCTTGGGGCTATGTCCACCAACTCTTCGTCCTCTTTATTATCTTCGATCAATCTTCTTACATGCACAAAGCCTCAAAATCAGCTCCACGAAAGATAGGAGATCTATGCGCCTCGCTAGATATTCCTTCCTTGAGTTATAACACAAATCCTTCCACAGTCTCTTACAATCACTTGCACTTAGCTCTGCAAGCCTCACACAGTATGCACAAAGAAATTACCACTTAGCACTTAGCACTTAGCACACTTGCAACAGACTAGTCACTACTAGTCACTATTCACTACTTCTTACATCACCTAGACTTCTATTTATACATTAAAAAATAGGCCTAAGCATGGGTAAATCCATGGGCCGACATCCCCATACCCATTACATAATCCCAAAACCCAAAAAGGCCCTAAAAAGGGGTTGAGATCCCGTGATCTCCACTTCATCTTGCGTTGCACTTTCGACGTCCTATTGAAGTCCCAAAAATAGGTCAAACATGAACAAGGATCCTCAAAACTTGGTCAAGGGCCAACACTCAGTCTACCCCCATACATGTGCATTTACTCAGTAGTGAATAGGGAGAATATCAAACTCTATAAGCATTTCATGTTGGATTGGGAGGAAGAGTAGGTCCTACCTTCCATAGAGGACTTATCACCATATGCTTAGGTAGAGTTGGTAAAGGACATAGTTTTTAGAAGTGGTCCATAGTTACAAGACAAGGGAAGCATGAACTTTGGCAGATTGGGTTGAAAGGACAACTTCTAGGAAATACAAAGTGGTACTCTATAGAGAAGCTAGAGGAAAAATTTCCTCACCTCATTCAGTAAATATTTTTAGGATCAAAATCCTCCCTAAATGGGGATGTATGATCTTGATTGGATCATTATATTGTTTTTCATCTTTCTTGATCCTTTTAGAGTGGAAAAAATTGGAGGAATCAAACTACATGGCCATTTTATTGGCAGGTCCGAGTTTGTAAAATTGGGGTCTGAAATCTTCTAGGGCCATTTTTAGGAATCAAATGAATTTTTGTAGTTTTAAAAATTTCCTAGCATATCTTTCACCCTGTGATGTTATTCTACACATTGATACCTTCCCAATGGTGCAAATATCGCGTCAAACAGAGCTCGTATGCAAACGTTATTTCTATAGAAAGTTGACCTACCATGTTGACCACCATGGTATGAGAGGATGCCACACCATCCCCCATTACTCATGCATATGGGGTTGGATGCATATGTAATTTAAAGAAGATTCTAGAAGGTCAAAAAACTTGTCAAATTAAGGGTTGAGGAAGTAAAAAACCTACCCCTAGATGGATATCGGGCTATGTTAAATATTGGGCCACTAGAAGGAGAAGGGGTTCCATTCTATAATATTCTATTTTATTCCATAGCTAAGCAAAGCACTAGGAGTGGAAAAATATAGAGAATAATAGATGGATTTAATGTTTTGTAGCATTCCAATAGACCACAAGTATCAAGTAACTCCATAGAGAGTGCCTTCTCCTTTGTACTCACATTATTTCCATACTAGAGAAAAGAGAGAAAAACAACCTCACCTTTTAGTTGGGTTTTCTCCCATAAGGGTTTCCCAGAGAAAATCTTTGTGTCATTTTGTGGATGGTGTGTGATTGTATTTTACTATTCTCTATTTTCCCCATTTTATCTATTTCATACACAAGTATAAAATTAGTAACTAAATATTATGGAATCTAAAGGAATTTAACCTTCATAATGTAGATTTCGGCTTCAATTATCAAATCTATTGTGACAAACTATTCCAATGGAATATCCATGGACGTTTACAAATTATTCATTAATGATAAACTTGAACTTGTTAAGGAGTTTTTCTAAAATAATTCTTTAAATGAAAAATGTATCACCCCCAGTTGTTGGGCCATGGAATTGTTATCCTTTTTACATCCTCTTTCCCTATTTTTAATCCTTTATTGCTAACCCATAACCTTATATTAATCCATTTTAATTTTTATATGTGGGATTTTGAACCAAGGTGTTTTCCATTGCATTTCTTTCATATTTCAGATGAATTATGGTTAAATATTAAAGAAATAGCATATCTTACATTTATCTTTGAAAGATGGTTGAGCTTCTTGATTGTTGCAGAAATAGTTGTCACTTTCCACTACTCATGTTATAAGTGAAGCTCCATGATGTGGGTACTTGATATTTTTTGTATGATGCTTTATTGAGTCAAAAATTGTTTATCCTAAAAATATCTCAACAACCCATATTTTATGTTTCGAGAAATTAAGTTTTTTAAATTTGTTGTTACTCATGTTTTTTGTTACTCATGCAGTAACAACATCTCTGAAACTTTGTGTATGGATTTCAAAATACAATAAAATCCATCTTCAACCATCAAGATATACCATGGATTTGGACCATCAAAAACCATTTTGGATATGTAAAGAATCTTGGAATAATTAATAAGATTAGTTTGAGTGGTTAGCCAAGAATCTTGGAATTCTTGGGAAAAAAATCTTGGAGTGATCCAGGAGGATCTGAGAATGCTTACAGAGGTCCAGAAAGATATGGAACATCCACAGAGGTCCAAAATGGTTCAGAAATGTTCAAAATTTGATAGTCTCAAATTATCTTGAAAATTCCATCAATGCATAGAGGTTAGTGATAGCTTTCCAACGGCACAAAAATCACCTCAAGCGGAGTTCGTATGCAAAAGTTATGAGCGGTCAAAGTTCCAGTGAAACCGGGTCAAAGTCCACATGGGAAAAAACGGGTGACACATGTCACCACTACAAGGGTGACATGTGGCACATGATGTTTGGTAGCTAACTGGGAAAGGTACAATCCAAGTGGTCCAATTATAGGTTGACAAGTGGTGCACAAGTGGTCCACTCCTATGATGACACGTGGCAAGGATGATCCAATGAAAGGCCACCACATGGTGACCTCCCATTGGCATATAATGGTATGGTTTATTAAAAATTATAGAGTCAATGGGGGTTGAACCCGCAACCTCCATAACCTCCATAAACCTTAACAAAACCCCACTACCAACACCCCATCACAATGTTAATTAACCTTACATATCACTGAATATATTTAAATTGTAATAAAGTTGTAATGGGTAGCAAATAGGGTTGAGGGCTTAAGCCCTCAACCCATAACTTATGGTTGTATATGGGTAATGTGACTTTTCCCCAAAGCACGGGGATATCAACAAATATTTTGCACGAGGGTTATGTTATATATATGTGTATATATATATATATATATATATATATATATATATATAGAGAGAGAGAGAGAGAGAGAGAGAGAGAGATACAAAAACTCCCACCAAAGAACCGAAATATATGGCAGTGGGTGGGGCTCGAATCCTCAACCTTACATATATAATACCATGCCTTAATCAATCCACCTATGGTGCAGGTTTGGTTATAAAACCAATTATTTTATATTTAAAAACATGCCATAATTTTTGGACGTAGGTTAAGGTCTCGCGCCCTATTTAATGGACAAATGGACCGAGGTTGGGGACAACATTTAAGGCAGAGTTTAGTATTGTAACTCATGCCGATGGGTACCAAAGTTTTGACGCTACACCGTAAAGTGTGTCAAATGGTACCTTGATGGAATTTCAATATTTTTATACTCATTTTGCCTGATTTTTCACTAGGAATCCAATGGTGCACTCTGTTTCTGCATTTGAGGAACATGTAAAAAGGCCATTATAAAATGAAAGTATTTGAGCATTAATAAAAGAAGGTCTCTATTGGAAGCAGACCTGGAGAGGTAGCCTTAAATTGGGTGAACTTCGTTTTCCAACTTGTGTATGTGATTTCATTATTTTTTTCCATTTCAAGCTCAATTATTTGCAAGTTATTTTATCATTAAAGTGGATTTTGTTAGATAAGTTCTTCGCATGTAATTTGCATACAGTCAAGCAATGAGTTTATTTCAAAGATCAAGTAGATGATTTTTATGTATTAAAAGGTTAATAAGAATCTACGTATTTTTCGGATCATGGAGTTATTTATTATTTGTTAATTGTTAGCAAAAGATCTTGGAAGTTATTTATTAATTGCTAATTTTTAGAAAAAATCATGGAAACTATTTATTATTTAGGAAATTATTGTAACCACTATGGATTTCCTAAATCCATAAGTGGGTTTATTTAGATATTTGTTATTTCTAGTTTCCATTGAATTTATATATAAAACATAGAACACTCTCCATTGTTGGAGGAAGAGGACTCTTAGAGCAATGTCCAAATGACAATGGAATAATTCATTAATTTTTTATTTTAATTGTGATTTTATAATTTATGTAGTGTGTGATCTAATTAATTTATTTTATTTTCATGTTTGTAATAGATCGATTTCTTTTGATTAACATAATTAATTCAATTGATTTATATTGATACATGGTGTCATGTAGCTTAGATGGCTTCTTTGATTTCTTGTTGTATAATTTAATTATGTATTCGCATAGGATTTATTTTATTTAATTCCATAACTAGTTTCTTGATTCAATTTGTTTATGTAATTAGATTACTCATGTGAGTTTTTTTTTTTTTTGTAAATAAAGTGGATCCTTGTATTAATAACATCTGTAAGCTATACAATGCCAATTGTGAGCCACCTATTCTGCCACAAAAGGGAAACTAGAACAGGCGGCTCTTAGATGCTCCAAGTTCGACACATCATCATGTAAGCTAGAACTGTTTGAACAAAATTTTTCATCCTATCTGCATAAACAAAAATGTGTGAACAATATTTGGGTGGCCTCTAAGACCAGCTATTAATGGGACTGCTATGAACAAAACTACATAAATTGTGTAGGGTAAAAATGTGTGTCCTTCTAGTCTGTTGTGATAGTAAACTAAGAAATTAATTCCGCAACTCGAATTAATGAAGAACAATAACCTGGAGACTTCACTCCATTGTCGAGCCTCATTTTCCATGGATGTTGTAGACCAGGGTGAACTATTGGCCGCATGTTGGGCAACGAGTTCACACAGGATCATTTGCTAGTGCATCGAACAAAATGTCCATTCTTTGTCCAAGGATGCGCTGAGAGTGCATCTGATCGTCCTATTTCTGCCTGATTTCAAAGATGAGTTGAAGGTGCTCCTTTGTGAGGCAATTTGAAAATTTTTGGGGATGCTCCTCCTCTTTTTCCTCATTGACGACCTCTATGGTGTTCTCATTGGAAGCTGCTATGTTTTCCTCCACTTTCCAACTCGGGGGGATTTCCTCCTCCACTATACAACTACCATCTCCATATTAGGGGTCCTATGGATTGAGTTTTGTGGGGGGAAAGAGATTGGTGGCTAGAGGAATTTGTGTGCACAAAGGTGGCGCTAACTCCTTAACTGAGATTAGGCATTGGAGAAAATGAGGGGTGGATGAAGGAATGTGCACGCATGAAGGTGACACTTCCTCCTTCACCGGGATGATGCCATGGAGCTTAAGAGGGGTGGACGGAGGTGCCTCCTATGACCTCTAGTTGGTGTGTTGTGGGCTCGTGAAATGTTCATTAAGAGCCAGTTGGGAGGGGGAGAGTCGATTGTGTCTGGAGAGGGTAATGTAATAACATGCACCCCTCTTGCATTTCCCTCTTTCTCTGGGCATGCTGGGAAGAGTATGGAGGTGTTGGGATATGGGTAGGGAGGCAGAGAGATGGTGTTGGGAAAAGCGGGAGAAGGCACTGGTGGAATTGCATAGAAGTAGCTTGTGAGGGCCGAGAGAGTGTAGCATGAAGAGGGTATCATATCTAACTCGATTGCAAGGGTGGGTGGTGAGAGCGCCCAAGAAAAATACACATAGGGTTGAGAGTTTTATTAGTTGTGAGTGGATTGTGAGAGACCAACCTCTTTTGTGGATTTCTAGCCTTAACTCAGGGGTGACTGGCTGTTGATATTTGGAACAATCATACTATGGTTGGGTGGAACGTCCGTCCCAAGCAATTGGTTGCACAATTGTTTTGAAAATATAAGTGGTTTATCTTGATTTTATGTTAAATTATGTGTTTAATTGTTGTGCATGATGTTGGCCCTTGGCCAAGTTTTGAGGAAAAATTGATCGTGTTTAACCACTTTTGGGACTTTGACAGGCTAGTTAAAGATCAAGTGTCCAAGCGGAGCAGAGATCGCGGGATCTCACTCATTTTGCGGGCTTGTGGACCCAAAAAAGGGTTTACTAGGGTTTATGTAATGGATTATGGGATGTCGGCCCATGGGTTTATCCATGTTTAAGATTTTTTGTAAATGTATAAATAAGAAGTAGTTAAGTGATGTAAGTAGTAGTGTTATCTATGTGCACAGTATGTTTGGCTTTGTGCAAGAGATTGGAAGTTGCTTTGTGCAATCTCGCTATGTAAAGTAAGGCTTTGTGCTATTAAGGAGTTGGCTCTGTGCCTTGACCTAGTTTTGGGAAGGTGGATCTAGTGCATTGTGCGCAGATCACCTGTCCACTGTAGAGTTAGGCTCCGTGGCTTTGTGCACATGAGCAGATCAACGTAAGAATATCGAAGACTAATAAAGAATAAGAAGAAGTTGGTGGATGTAGCCCCACACTGGGGTGAACCACGTATATCTTGTGTCTTGATGTGCTTCGTGCGATGTTGCTTATGTGATTTATGCTTAGTGTTGTTATAATGAATGCATCTAATGTTGTAGCGTAGTGCTTAATAATGTTAAAGATGAATTAATGCTAGATCTAATTCAATGCTATGTGCTAAGATATTTTAAGGGCTTGATCTTGATTATTACTACATTGTTCTGTACTTAAGGTTTGATCTATGATGTGAATAAGACTCATGAACTAATGCATATTTTTGGATAAGTGTTATGTTAAGTGTTATAATCACATATCTGTGTCCCAGCTTGGTTGTAGACACCTGAGTCCTACAACCCCCCTGCCTCTACCTTGGGTGAGACTTCATCTACTTCGTAGGTGTTGCCGAAAGGGCTGGTAGTTAGGGTTTTGTTGGTGCATTGTTGAAGTGTTGAACCTTGGGTCTGCTCCTGTGCCAACAAATGGTTATGTTGCCAGGACTTGAAACTGTGATTGCTAGGAACTGAAGAAAAGACAAAGATTTGTGCGTAGATCTGTTGTTGTAGTGCACAATATTCTACTTGACTTGCGAATCTCTGTACTAAGAAAGAAACCAGATCTGAAAGAAAGAAGTAATATCTTAAATCTTGGTGCTCTAGTAAAGGTAAGATAAGTAGAATTTTTTTCTTTGAAAGTATGAATCTAGGTATGTTTGATATATTTTGTCCTAGTCTAAAAACTAAGGAACAGTTAGAAGAAAGAGATGATCTAAATACATTTGATAGAAATAGAGAAAAATATGGTATTCCTATGCATAAAAAGAATTATCGGACTAATAAGTGGATGCAGGAACCTAGAAAGAATTTTTGTAGATTACAGGTCTAGCACTGTGATCCCAGTGCGCAGTACAGGAGAGGATAGGGATCGTTTAAAAGAAAGAGAGGATTGACATTGTGTTATAATTGCAGAAGATCGAGACATATTGCTAAGGAATTCCCTGGTATAGGTCCTATCTGTCTTTGTTGTAAATTTATTTGTCGTGAGGTTGAGGATTTCCCAAGAATGATTGCTAAAGTTGAAAAGATGAACATGAGACAAGAAAACTATAAAGAAGGTAAAGATACAAAGGATATGTTAGAAAACCAGAAGAGAAAGAATCGTAGAAAGCTCAAAATATGTTAAAAGAAGTAATGGATGATCATAGAGACATTACTTTACCTGAGATCTTGAAAGAAAAATAGTGCATAGTCACAAGAATAGAAGACTTTGACATAGACTGTGTATTGGATGAAGAAACACATGTGAATATTACGCCAGAAAGCACTTGGGAAATTTTGGGAAAGCCTGCTATGATACCTTCATTGGGAAGGATAGGCTTGTTTAAAGGAAATATGATAAACTTATGTGGAAGAGTTACTAAAATACCTATGATTGCTCATGGAACTATGACTGAAGAAGAATTTGAAGTTATTAGGTTTGTTGAGAACAACGCCCCTTTACCACTTTTATTAGGAAATACTTGGATTGAGAAGGATCAAATCAGAAGGAAAGAAGAGGAGGAAGCTACAGAATAGAAAAAGAAAGAATTAAGGGACCTAATAACCAGAAGAATAGAGAAACTAATAGAAGAATAAGAGGATAATTCGAAGCAACGGAGGGAAATAGAACTAGTTGTCAAAGTTGAAAGAACGCAAGAAGACTTGAAGAACCTACCCATGCAAGAAAGAAGAATACCTACCATGGAGTTAATGAGAGAAGAGGTATTACCTTCAAACCCTTTGAGAGAACATCGACAATGCGAAGTTACCATGCTAAGACAAGATAAGAATAAAAATGGAAAGAGGAATCTAGAGACTCGGATCATAGGAAAGAAGGAAAGAAAGCTCAGTAAGAAGAAAGCCAAGTTAGAAAAACTACAGAGAGCTCCAAAGAAAACTCCGTAGGAGATAGACCTACAGAACTTGAACCTCATCGGAATAGTAGAACCACGCAAAATGGGACTTCGTCATGGTGAAGCTATATGATCGTTGGAGGCACCCCGACCATTAGAATAATGCTCTGGAATGGCTAGAAACACAGTTATTGATGGAAAGACCATCGTTGGACTATTGGGACCGGACGGATTTGTATTGATTGAGGCATTCTTGCCCATTGGAGGAATCTATTACAACACTCACTTATTTAACCCATAAAACATTGCACCAGGACCACTTTTTTTCACCCGTGATTATCCGAGCTAAAAGAGAATCCATTGTATCGTGTTGTGACCATGCCACCCATTTGATTACCTCGCTTTTTTGTTCACCTACCTGATCTATTTGATTACAAGTGTGAATGTCGAGCGAACATATCACGTTAGAGAAGTCTTTGGAGGATATTCTTGTAGAACTCATGGCTAAGAGAGTTATGTCTATAGGAATACAGGTGTTGTCAACTAGCAGATTGCAAGCATCCCCATCGACTAGACGACATTTTGGCCACACTACTGAGAAGCGAAGCAAACACCGCGACAATCTGGATAATGCGAAGTAGATCCTGTCGGTCTTGTCAGAGTACATACCACCTTTGGCTGGTGTGGTGAACCGCGACAGTATCCCATGTGACTTTGAGTACACATTGATCACCACGTACATCCCAAAGGGGATATGCATACTTGGACCCCAGTTAGGACATATCCCAGCTTTGAAGAATAATGAATTTAACCTCGGAAACAAGAAGAACTATGTGATGCTCCCACTACATAGGTACTTGATTAAGACGAATGGGAAGAATTTGTGCATAGTCTCCTAGCCGTGGATTAAGGAGCTCGCGCAATCCATCATCTTGAACGTGATGAAGATCCCCCACTTTGGTCGACATCGGGAGGTTAACGTTTGCATTAAAATTATCCTGTCATGTTACCATGGAGGGTATCTATGTATTGACAGGCACGTCACTGTGGATCTGGCATTGATATACCTCATCATAGGACTGAGCATGCAGGGACCAGATCCTCACCATTTCTACCCAGGGAAGACTTTAGATCGCTCCCTATAAAAACACATAAAGGAAGATTATGGAAATGTCAAAAAGCGGAAGCAAGGCTACAAGGTCACCTCCATATAGGATGGCGCAGTGTGCCTATATTGTCATATTATAGCTGGAAATATCATCAGAAATAAACATCCCCCATAAGTCACAGGATTTGTAGTAGACCTCCCAGGGAAGTGCGTAAAAGGAATGCAAATGAACTAGGCAATTTACCTCGTCAACAAGCTGAAGACAGACGGCCGCGAAGCATAGAATCAAGGCTACGGATTCCACTTCATTTGGTTACTGGTATTGATCGCCTTCGTCACTTGGAATATTCCGAAAGGAGCGACATTTCCATAATTTGAGCCATCAGATTTGTTGGCCACAAGGTTCTTGTAACAAACCTACCCCCTTAAATACTATTTTATAGTAGGGTGGGGCATAATAAATTTTTGTTTTTTTTTCCCTCCAACTATCTCATCTCGAGTCATCTCTAGAGTCCTACCATGAGGGGGGAAAGGTCCAATCATCAACCTTTCCAAAATCTGGCATGATCACCATCCAACCCATTGGCTGAGGGAATTTTTGACGTTCGGGTTGTTATCACACGTGTTGGTAAAGGGGGTGTTTTCCTAAGAAGTGACCCCCCTTGGCAAAACAATGGCAAGAAATAGGTCAAAAGCCTACTTATTCTAAGTTCTAGGCGTAGGAGCGCGTTGTGATAAGTAA
>JZKD02S1884990.1:1326196-1358469 GCA_000966675.3 Picea glauca
CTAAAACCTCTTACCACTTGCCCCCCTCTGATATACTGCTTACCGCTTCTGCTTACCACCCTCACCTCCCATTGACACTTTTCCTCAACTCACCTATCCTATCCCCATCGTTGTATCAGTGTCATTCCTCACTTATCCCCATTTTCCATGTGTATTGCACTCCCATCTCATGTCACATCCCTCTTTCCACCTCCGCCTCTCACCTCTCGCCATATTCCTCCCATGTCATCTCCACCTGTATGATTGCCCCCACTCTCCCTTCGTCACCTCACCCTCTTTCCTCACCGCATCGCTGCCACGTCCTTCCTCCAGGACACCTAGCGTGCATTGTATCCTACTAGAGTTGTACCAATCGCCTCTCACATTCCTCCTCGTCATCATCCATGGTCTCCAGCCAATCTTCCCTGTATGCATTCAACAAGGCGCAGAAAGTGAAAGAAATATAGCCACATCTCCAAAGGCGGGGGTCAACTCTGTTCTCTCAGTTCCCGATGAATCAGTTAATGCAAATAAAGAAGGTGGGTCAGACGTTGTCTCCTCCTTTAAATAGAAGACCAGAGAGGGACAAAGCGGAGGTGTAGGCTGTCAGTCCGGACTGACAGAGATCACATTTGACAAGAAGAATGCATGGGCAATATGACCAACATTAGCATGTGCATCCTGCTAGAGAAGCTCATCAACATAAATCCTTGAATGCATGACATGATCACATTTCAGGCAATGGAGCCATTTCTAAGTAAATGTAGGCATTTTTGCCATTTTTGTTGGTATCGATGGTAGAGATAAGCTCCCAATTGTAAATTTTTAGTGAGGCCTTTGTTTCTCTAGTTATAGACTGATATTTGAGACTTCTTGTTTAATGGTAGCCAACCTCTTTTTTACTCTTTTATTCTGAGTCTTAAAGCCCAAGCATGGATGATCCAATCGGGTGTTGTAATGACTATATAATGTAGGTTTGATTATATCGGTTATTGCATCATTTTAAGTTTCTTGGATTTTTTGGATCTGAGAGGATCTCATAGCTCATACTTTTCCTCCAAAGGTTGTTGGAAGACTGGATGTCCAAAGAAGACTTTCATTCTTCTCTTTTTTTTCCTCCACCTACTCACCACTATTAAAACTTATTGGCCTAAGTTAGATCAATACCTCACCTAGCTCTGTATTTCCAACCCAGTTTTCTGAGTTAAAACGATATTGTTCTGAGTTTACTCCCATTCAGTCACCCTTTATAAAAAACCTGTGACATATAAACTGATGGGTATCAGGCTTACTCTTGTTTCAATCTAGGAGTGACTCTTGGTGCTAACACGGAGTTCATGGCCACTTTAACTCACAATCCTCCTGAAACGTGAACTCCAATCTCATGGAAAGGATGGCCAAGGGGATTCCCATAGGATCCATAGATCCATGGTCCAGGTCACTTCACGACTCCGGTTTCGGAAGACTTGGGAGCACTAACACACAATCTCCCCAATGCGTGAACTCCGAACTCATAAATACAATGGTCAAGGTGGGTCTCAGATGATCCCTGGATCTACGGTCCAGATCACATTGCAACATCGGGTTTCATAAGTTTAGTCACACCAACACGCAATTCTATCGATGTGAGAACTCTGATATCGTTGATCCAACGGTCGAGGTGGGTCCCAATAGATCCTTGGATATACGGTTTAGATCACATCGTGACTTTAGGTTTCAGAGGTTTAGTCACACCAAAAATAATTCTCCTGATGTGAGAACTTCGATCTCGTCGATCCGATGGTCGAGGTGGGTCCCAATAGATCCTTGGATCTATGGTCCAGATCACATCGTGACTTTGGGTTTCGAAGGTTTAGTCGCACCAATGCATGATTCTCTCGATGTGAGAATTATGACTCATGGTTCGGATGGGATTCAGGGGTTAACTCCCGCACTCTTTCCCATGGCCAACATCCATGACATCCCTTGGTTTCCTCCAAATGGTTCTCATCCATTTGTCTTTCGGGAAAGGAAATATATTCCCTTCCAAGACCTTCACATTATCATTTTCATGAGCTTTACCCTGAATGGGTTAGGGACTTGGGTCTGGAAACTCACATGGAAAGGGGGTATGGGAGAGGTATCCTCTTTAGATGGATATTTTTAGGGTGGAAAGATATCTTCTATATTGACCCTGAAACTTCTTGTGCCCTAGAAATCCTTCAGAGTTAAGTTGGGCATACAGTCTATCAGTGAGAAGTGTGAGTTCACAAGGGGATGGAAGCATACACATAACATAACCATTTCACATAGAAGGAGTTTATGAATTCATATGTGTGTGTGTGTGTATATAAGACCAAGAAATCAAATATATATAAGACCAAGAAATCAGTCATCATTCTAATTCAACAATTGAAGCAGGGAAAAGACTTATCAAAACTAGTCAACGTGAAGAGAATACTATCAGGGGTGCTTGTTTCCACTCAACCGTAGGCTCAGTCACTCCAAATGGATATACCACTAGCCACCCCTGAGCTATACCAATATGCTTTGGAACACAACCTTTCTTCTTGCTCAGCCACAGTAGGGATAGAGGTTACTCTCCTCTTCTCACAGAATTCCTGGCAATGGTTTACACGATACCAAGCAAGGAGGACTAGCCTCATTTATCATCTTGTATCATAACCTCTGCTGCCATTTCCTATATCTAGAATGCTTAGTTTTAAGTTCTTCCTTGAATCCTTGAGATTCACTTCCTGTCCCTGCACTCTTCGCAGGCGTATCCTTTCTCTACTCTCCACACCTTCCTTTCTCATTTGTTTACCTTTCAAACAAAGGTCCATCGAATCAATATTCACACATTTAAAGTTTGTCATTGTCTCTTGGCCATTTATAGTTATATTTACAAGATGGGGGAAACAAGGTGTTACAATTCCCTCCCCCTTAAAGGAACATCGTCCTCGATGTTCTATCTATTAACATTCCCTATATGTACAAAAGTGAACAAAAATGGATATGCATGTCTCAGGGCATCCTCCATTTCCCATGTGGCCTCATCTGGGCCAAAGTGTTTCCACTGCACCTTGACCTGTGAAATGGTTTGGTTCTTGAGTGGGGTTTCCTTTCTGTCTAATATGAATTGAGGTTCTGGTAGTAATTCTCCCTCCGGTTCCACCTAAATCACAGACCAATCAATTATATGATTAGAATCGTGTACATATTTCTTCAACAACGAAACATGGAAAACATTATGTGATTTTACTGTGGGAGGGAGTGCTAGCCTATAGGCTACAGGTCCCACTCTATCTAGAACTTCAAAGGGTCCACAATACCGAGGCGTCAACTTGGCACAAGATCCCATCCTCGAGGAACTCTTCCTGGGAATAACCCTAACATAGATGTGGTCTCCTCTCTTGAATTCTCTGGGGGTTCTCTTTCTATCGGTATAAATTTTCTGTCTATCCTGAGTGATTTTCAGATTTTTCTTTATCTGAATCACTTGTTGTTCCATTTATTTCAACATCTTAGGTCCAATTGTAATTTTGTTCATGGGATTTCTCCAACTGATTGGGGTGTTTCATGGCCTACCATAGAGGACTTCGAAAGGGCTCATCTTTAGTGATTCTTGGTAGCCGTTGTTGTAGGCAAATTCCACCATGGGCTGGTAATCTTCCCACTTTTTAGGTTGATGCATTACATGCATCCTTAGAATGTATTCTAAGATTTGGTTCACTCGCTTCATTTGTCCATCGGTTTGAAGATGATAGGTTGTGCTAAAAAATAATTTGGTCTCCAGACCAACCATTAAGGATTTCCAAAAGTTTTAAGTAAATTTTGTGTCTCTGTCAGACATGATTTCCTTAAGCATGCCATGTAGTCTGAATATCTCCCTCATGAATATGTTGGCAATATCTATTTCCTTGCAAGTCAATTTGACGAGAATAAAATGAGTAAACTTGCTCAATTTATCCACCACTACCATGATGGCATCATTCTTCTTGGTCAATGTTGGTAATCCGGTGATCAAATCCATGGAGATGGTCTCCCATTTCCATTCCAAAATTGGTAGAGGTTGTAATAATCCTGTTGAGTGTCAACGTTCTAATTTAACTTGTTGGCATTCTAGACATTTAGCTAAATAATCAGCTATGTATTTCTTCAATCTAGGCCAATAGATTTTTTTCCTAGTGGTCGTGACCATCTTCTGATAGCCCAGATGGTCGGTGTATGGTCTCTTGTGCAATTCATCCATCATGAACCTCTTCAAGTCGTCACAACTTGGAATATATAGCCTATTTTGGTAATTCAGAAAACCTCCATCTATCATTTGGTAGCATTCATACTTTATCCCCGTGGGCTCTTGTTCTAGGTAAGAGGTCATGGTCTGGAAGAATGCTTCTATTTTTTGTGCATTCTTGACTCTTTCCCTGACATTCGTCTCACAGGTGCTCACTGCTGTCAGGTGAATTTTTTTCATACTTCTGCTAAGGGCATCAACCAACCTATTTTCATTTCCTTTGATATGTTTGATTTCAAAATCAAACTCGCTAAGGAGGGCCATCCACCTATCTTGTCTAGCATTGATTTTTGGTTGGTCAAACAGGTGCCTCAATCCACAGTGGTCTGTCATAAGTACAAATTTCCTACCCAGGAGGTAATGCCTCCACATTTTCAAAGCGTTCACTATGGAGGCCAACTATAGATCATGGGTCACATAGTTGACTTCATGCTCATTCAATTTTCGAGATTCATAGAAAACTACGCTTCCTTCTTGCATAAGGACACCTCTGAGTACTTCCTTGCAGGCATATGTGCACATGAGGAAGTCATTATCGGGATCAATGATCTTCAACAAGGGCACATGGGTCAGAAGTTGTTTTAGGGATTGAAACCTTTCTTCACATTCTGGTGTCCAAATGAATTTAACCCCCTTCCTCTGGAGGGCAGTGATTGGACAACCAATCTTGGAAAACCCTTTTATAAAACTCCTATAGTATCATGCTAAACCCATAAAGGATATGATATCCAAAACATCCTTTGGGGTAGGCTATTCCATGATGGATCTGATATTTTCAAGGTCTACTACTACCCCTTCTTCATATATGACATGGCCCAAGTAATGCATTTTCTTCTAGAAAAAGTCACACTTGCTAAATTTGGCGTAGAGATGATGTTCTCTTAGCACTTGAAGTACAAGTCTAAGATGTTCTTCATGTTCCTCTCTATTCCTGGAGTAGATTAAGATATCATCAATAAAAACCAATACAAATTTGTCTAGGAATTTGTTGAGTATATTGTTCATCAAGCACATAAAAGTGGTAGGGGCATTGGTTAATCCAAATGGTACTACCACAAATTCGTAGTGACCATATCTTGTCCTAAAGGTGGTTTTGTGGATGTATTCATCCTTTATTTAGACTTGATGGTACACAGATCTCAAGTCAATCTTTGAGAAAATAGAAGCACCCCCCAATTGATCGAACAAATCATCGATTCTGGGTAAGGGGTATTTGTTCTTTATGGTTACCTTATTTATCTTTCTATAATCTATGCACAGTCGGAGTGTACCATCTTTCTTCTTCACAAACAGGATTGGTGCTTCCCATGGAGACATGTTAGGCTGGATGTATCCTTTTTCCATCATTTCCTTGAGCTATAGTTTGAGCTCAACTAGCTCAAGTGGACTCATCCTATAGGGTGTCCTAGACACTGGCACTTCTCCTGGTGAAATTTCTATTGAGAAGTCAATGTCCCTTCTCAGAGGTAGACCCGATACCTCTTATGGAAACGCATCTCTATAGTCTCTTATTATTGGATGGTCTTCTAGGTTTGGTCTATCATCTTCAACAGGTTCCAAAACCTGTATTGCATATAGAGGACATCCCTTCCTGCAATACTTTTTCATTTGAAGGGATGATATTCATCTCACTGAGATAGGTTTTTGGATCCCTCGGAGGGTTATCCTTCTCCCCTCTTCATTTACACATTCCAGGTTTTTATGATAATAGTCCAACTTAGTTTTATATGCAACTAACCAGTCCATACCAATCAACAGGTCATACGATCCTAGGGTTAGTATTTTAAAGGTAGCTTGGGTGGGAAATCCATCCACAATGAATTGGAAAGCTGGTATAACCTTCGCTACTTTCCTTTTGGTGCCAATGGCTAATTGTACCAACCATGGTTTAGTATGTCTATGTGGATGAATTTTACACTTATCAACGGTCTGAGGGGCCACATAACTAAAATTTGAAGTAGGGTCAATTAAAATATATGCTAGATGGTTGGTGATCATACCTTTCATCTCCACCATTGAGGCTTGGTGGTCATCTTGTTTATTATCCTCGACTACATAAATTCGTGGCATACTCATGGCCACATCATTGATGGTGGAAGCCTCTTGGATGTTGTAAACCCTCCTACTATTTTGTTGTTGGTGCGGACAGTCCCTCGGTAGATGTTCTTATCCACAACCCAAACATTTCAAGGGTTATTTCTTTAGGTTGTCAGTCTTTCCTGAGGTTGATCCAAAAGGTTTATTTCCTCTCTAGGGGGGGGGATTCTTCTAGTGTACACTTCAGGTAGGAAAGCTCATCCTTGAATCCTTCTTATATTATTTAAATCTTGGGTATTTGAACCCCTTTTTCTGGAACCCTAAAATAGTTTTTTTCTTCCAGCCCTCGTGAGTTTCTGTTTGAGGCCCAAACTATTCATAACAATATCTTTCCTTTTGGATAGTGTCTTCTAGGGTCTTTGGCTCATCAAACTCAATTATATCCTGGTAGGTCTTAGGTAACCCATTGATGAATCATTGCACCTTTGAATTTTTTGCTTTTATGTAGGGTACATACCTCAACAACTCAAGGAATCTATTGACATATTCCTCTATGGTGAGTTGTCCCAGCTTGAGTTCATAGAGCTCTTTAGTCTTCTCATCGAAATATTTTTCCGACAGATACTTATTCCTGAAGTGTTTCTCAAATCATTTCCAAGGTAGGTCCTCTTCATGGATTCCTTTCACATTCTTAAGGTCTTCCCACCAAATGGAATCCTTTCCATTCAGGTTGAAAGTGGCTACTTGGGCCTTCAAGTTTTCAGAAATCGTGGACTCTTAAATATTTCTTTAGTCCAAGTAGCCAGGCCTCCGCCTCCTCTCCTTTCTTAATCTCACTATCGAAAGAGGGTGGTTTGGCCTTCCTGAATTCTTTGAGATTATGACTTTTGGAATGATTTTGTTTCTTCATTTTCCTTTAAGAGTGTGAACTAGTTCTACTACTAGAAGATCCTTTTGAGTCGTTAGTTTCCTTCCCAAAGGATTCATTCGATTCTTGTCCCCTATCTCCAGGTTGGACCTTTATCGAGGTACTCCTCCTAGTGTGGCCACTTAAAGGACCACATTTTCGTATCTCAGGTGGACTTCGACTCCTCTTTGTCTATCGTCGATCCACATGAATGGTGTCAGGTCCATGTTGTAGTTGTCTCTGTATGTTAGATAAACTCTGCAACAAGACTGCATTAATTTTCGTTTGCTTCTCTAGCTCTTTTATTAGTCTCTCATTGTGAGCCTTAAAGCTCTGTAATTCATCCATGAGACTCCTCACAGTATCATCCAGGTACAGAGGGGTCTTTATTGCCCTCCTCTCGTCAGACTCTTCGTCTCTATTGTGGGAGCCATCCCCCACTTCATGGTGCGTCACCATTCTATATGATTACAGTTTCCTACGGTTGATTGATCAGTTGAGTGTAGGAAAAATACTTGCTATTAGCTAACATTATATTAGTTCATAACCAACACATAATCCATATTTCGTAAATCAATACACACATGGCAATAAGCTATCATTATTTTCTATAATAAGGATTTAACCAGAATTTTTAGGAAGGGAGTACGGTAGGGTGTCGCCCCTTTAATGTGGTTTTTACGTAGCTGGTCCATGAGCCCAAAAAAGCCGAGTGTTGTAACCATGCTCTAATACCAATTTGTAACACACCCACCCCCTTAAATAATCTTTTATAATAGGGTGGGGCATAATAAATTTCCGTTTTTGTTTTCCCTCCAACTATCTCATCTCGAGTCATCTCTAGGGTCCTACCCTAAGGGGCGAAAGGTCCAATCATCAACCTTTCCAACATCTAGCATGATCATCGTCTAACCCATTGGTTGAGGGAAGTTTCAGAGTTCGGGGTTTGTGGCCAATTTAACTCACAATCCTCCTAAAACATTTAGTTTTCAGTTCTTCCTTGAATCCCCGAGATTCACTTCCTGTCCCTGCCACACCTTTCTTTCTCGCCTCTTTCAAAAAGGTTGCATGTGGCTTGAATTCCCAGTCCGCGATCAGTTCTGCAAGCCTTACGGATGAGTTTTATGCCCCATTCCCTCATTAACTCTTGAGGAGGTCTTCCCACCCACCAACATCATTGCTATTCATTTCTGGGTCAGAGGACGGTTCTGGTCTTGAGTAATTAAATCCAGTAAGCACTAGTTTGGTGAAGGTTAACGCAACCATTCATGGTCCGCTTAACCCTCTCTTCATGTAGAATTCGTGGTCTTTACAAGTACATCCCACCTTCCAGTAGTCATGCAATACTTGTCCATTTTCTTAGTAAATAATTAGGTTTTCATTCGTTTACCTTTCAAACAAATTTCCATCGAATCAATATTCACACATTTAAAATTTGCCATAGTCTCTTGGCCATTTATAGTTATATTTACAATTTGAGGGAAAAAAGGTGTTATAGTTCTCTACCTTGTGGTATAAAAATGACATGTCGAAGCAATGGCATTCGAACGTTGTCTTCCATGGTTATTACTAGCAGCTGAAGTGTACCATTGATGCATTTCCATGAATGACCCCGAATACACTGCACTAGTACAGACAGTGAGAAAAGTTATGTGCATATCGACACTTTATCTACATCACTTCGCACAAGGATTAAAGTAAGGAGGAACTACAGTCCTATTATAAGTTGGACGATGAATATATGGTAGAGATCACCAAAGAATGGCCAGTAGAGTTCCTTGTACCAGTGGAAGATGCAGAAATTTTCGACCCCGACATCATCAGAAGTCCCTTGGTCACTCAGGTTGAACATGATGGATAGACTAGTGTGAAGAAAAATAAGAAAAAGGAAGAAGTGCATAACATAGAAACTGACGAGGAGGACAGCACCTCAGAGGAAAGTAGGTCTGATTCACCCACAGGAGGAGGAGGAGACAAAGTGAACCAAGAAGAAGGAGGGGAAGAAGGAGAAAAAAAAGGCAAAGGCGAAGTTACACCGCCGAAGGATCCCCCTAGTGAGGCCGAAACCTCAAAGAAAAGGAAGGTTTCTCCATAAAAACCCTCAGCAAGAAATAAGACCCTAGCCAATAAGCCTCAGTTGAAGAATGTGCTCACAGTGGATGATATCGATCTTATCATCGTAGCTATGGAAGACGATTCAGAGGATATCTTGCAGAGACATGGAGCGAAGAAGGAAACACTATATGAATGAATTGAGAAAGATCTCAAAGACATACAACAAGCCATCTATTTGAGTCATGTAGTACCGACTACACCTTCGTCATTGAAAATTGCAGAATTGGGGGATGATCCCACATAATTACGAAGGCTAGCAGATGCAACAGAGGCTCAACTTCATCGATTCCAATAAGAAAAGGAGCAGGCCATAGAGGCCTTGAAGCAAGAAAAGGAGGAGGTCCTAGAGCAACTTCGAATTGCGTAGATGGAGAAAAATGAAATTTGGACTAAGTTCGAGAAGTACAATGCAAAGATACAGGAAGAAAAAGATCGGTTTCTCACAAAGCAGACTGCAGTCAAAGAGGTAGTGACTAAATCACTTTGCTATGTGTCGAGCTTGGCACAGGAGGAACCAAATTCAACCGATATGCAAGTAGGGAATCTCGTCGAATCCATTCAACAGTTTTAAGCATGGATAATGGAGTGAGAACTTGAAGCAGTGTCGAGCACTCTGCAAGAAGTACATGACCAAAGGGAGGAAGCTAACAGGAATGCAGTCGAAAGAATCAAGGCACTTACCTTAGAGTGTAAGCAACTGAGCGACCGAAGTGCGTAGACCTATGAGCGCCTTGCAAAAGATTTGGAGCTGACGAAACTGGAAGCACAGCTCAAGGAGGTGCAGAAGAAATCATCCACCATACAAGCGCAGATGAAGTTGCTCACTGTAGTCAAGAGGATGAAAAGATCATCGGAACAATGCATAGTCTAGCAGCAAGTTACTACCATCCAGAGAAAATTCATGGAGGTTACAAAGAGACTCCAGTCGGTGTAGGATGAAGCCTGCACTTTTTGAATATATTGAAGGACAAGGCTCACAGCTGGAACAAATGGTTACGACAGTGGAACATCGCCTGGAATGTCCTATTACAGAGAAACTAATTCAGGAGTTCATTGAGCAGGAGGCTCTGGCGAAGAAGCAAGTCGAGGCAGCTCGAGCTAAGCTCGAAGCCTTTGAAGCAGTGTTGCCCAGATCTGAGTGACTCGAGACGAGTCATAGGTGAGTGTTGGGGGTCTGTTGGCCCTTGACCAAGTTTTGAGGAAATATTGGTCATTTTTTAACACTTTTGGGACTTCGATAGGATGGTCAAATATGGAGCACCCAGGTGGAGTAGATATCGTGAGATCTCACTCATTTTATGGGCTTGTGGACCCAAAAAAGGGTTTACTAGGGTTTGTGTAATGGGTTATGGGATGTCGGCCCATGGGTTTATCCATGTTTAGGCATTTTTGTAAATGTATAAATAAGAAGTAGCTAAGCGATGTAAGTGGTAGTGTTAGCTATGTACGCAATATGTTTGGCTTAGGGAAAGAGATTGGAATTTGCTTTGTGCAATCTGGGTATGCAAAGTAAGGCTTTGTGCTATTAAGGAGTTGGCTCTATGCCTTGACCTGGTTTCAGGAAGGTGGATCTAGTGCGTTGTGCGCAGATCACCTGTCCAATATGGATTTAGGCTATGTGGCTTTGTGCACAGGAGCAGATGAATGTAAGAAGATTGAAGACTAATAAAGAAGAAGAAGAAGTTGGTGGACGTAACCCCACACTGGGGTGAACCATGTATATCATGTGTCTTGATGTGCTTCGTGTGATGTTGCTTATGTGATTTATGCTTAGTGTTGTTATAATGAATGAATCTAATGTTGTAGATTAGTGCTTAATAATTTTAAAGATGAATGAATGCTAGATTTGAGTCAATGCTATGTGCTAAGAGATTTTAAGGGCTTGATCTTGATTATTACTGCGTTGTTCTATACTTAGGGTTTGATTTGCGATGTGAATAAGACTCATGAACTAATGCATATTGTTGGATAAGTTCTCTGTTAAGTGTTATAATCACATACATGTGTCCCATCTTGGTTGTAGACACCTGAGTCTTGCAACCCCCCCTTCCTCTACCTCGGGCGATACTTCATCTGCTTCGCAGGAGTTGCCAAAAGGGATGGTAGTTAGGGTTTTGTTGGTGTGTTGTTGAAGCATTGAACCCTGGGTATGCCCCTGTGACAACACATAAACCATGTGTATTTGAAAGTGATTTATATGTTTACGTAATGATTTGTTTAGATGCATTTCATGTTGATTATTAGGATGTTGTATATGCATATATTTTGTGGTTGTAGACAATAGCTAAATATGTTTTAATTCGTAGTTGTAATCTACAGGAAATCAACTAATTGTAAATGAATTAATTAATTATCATAAATTTCTCTTTTAAGAGTATTTTTCATAGTAATGTCACTCGGATGGGTTGGGGAATGTTACATTATGGTATCATATCTTCTGGTTCAAACACTTGGCTTGTATGTGCTTGAACCAAAAAACATTGGTGAAATCTGTTGTTGCAGATTTTGTCTGTGACCAATTTGGGGGAAAAACAAATATTTTAGAGACAAATCCCTAATTTTGTGAGTGAAATATGATTTTTAATGACTTCAAACAATTTGAAATGGTTGATGGAGTAGAGAGGTGAAGTTGTAGATCAAAATTTGAATTGGAATGGTCGAAATTTGAGTTTTAATGGTCGACTGTAGAGCTACAGGAAGTTTGGTGGATCGACGACTGAGATCTTTTTTGAACTCGATATTGACGGCTGAGATTCACTATGATAAATTTAAAAAATTCATAATTTCTTAGCCATTTGAAAGGTTGATAAAATCGATGACCATGATTCATTTTGGAGGATGGGAAATGGATCAGATCAATTTTTTGTATTCATCATGGTTTTGGTTTAAAATTTTCTAAATGTGAGGTTTGAAAATAAAATCCACTAATGGTCGATGGTCAGATCGACGAGTTTGGAAAAGTGTTGGAAATTCACCAAGAGAAAACATCGACGGTCAATGGATAGATCGGCCGAAATGATGAAGAGTTTGGGCCCACCATAATATATGTCTTACTATCGATGGTCGACGGTTAGGGGTTGACCGAATCTGCAAATGTATTTTCATTTACCGATAGAAATTTTCAATGGTCGGGGGTTGGTCAATTTTGTTGAAATGTTCGAATCAAGAAAGATAATTCATCAATGGTTGATGCATCGATGGTTCCGAATCAGCCGAAGTTGGCGAGGTTTTCAAGTTGTCCAAGAGAATTGGTTGATGGTCGATGGGGGAAAGAGGATGATGATGTAATCATGCACGTGTCATGCCATGTCACCCAAGTTAACACCTCAAGATGAAGCTTCATTCCACGTCAGCATCCACATGCCATGCCATGTCAGTAGTTGTCACGTCATTCGATATAAGTGGTCCATGGTCAAATTAGTCAATTTGGGAAAGCATTTGATAGTCATCGAGGATTGTCAATCACCAATTGGTTGGTGGTTAGGCATCGACAGATTTAGCGGAGATTTTTTCATTCACTTGAAAATATCACCAATGGCCAATTTAAGAGTTGTTTCAAAATCAAGGGTCGTGGAAATGGACCGACAACCGATGGTCGGATCGATAGCTTTGGAAAAATGTTTTTCACATCCAAAGGATGATACCAATCATCGATGGACAAAAATTTTAGATAAATGGTTGTTGTGTATCGTGATTTGAGATCAACGGTTGATATTTAAAGAACTGTTATATTAGTAAAATGGTGAATTTTGCATGAAATTTTCTGATTTTTTCATATTTTTGAAGGTCATTAACTTGCAGGGCATTTTTGAGGCCCTAAATGGTATTTTTAGCAATTCAAAACCCACAAGAAAAGAGTGTAAAAAGGTACACTATGTGTTTGCATCTCAAATAAAATAACTCTAAGAGAGATATCCAATGAGCCAAACAGTTCATGAAATAGAGCTCGTATGAGAAAGTTACAGCCAAAACAATGAGGGTAAAATTTTGGCACCGGTATTACTTCCATAGGGCATAACTCTATGCTCATAATTCCGTTTGGGGCACATGAGAAATCGATGGAAATATTATGACCCATCTAAGCTAGCACTAGAGTCATATTTTGGTTATGGGCACCTGAAAATGTGTAGGAAGAGAAATAAGACACATGTAGCATACATGAGTAAATTGAGTAAAACGTCTTAAACTTATCTCGGCCATAACTTTCATCTCGGAGCTCAGATTTGAACAAACAAATAGTTGTTGGAAAGGTATTGAGGAGTAGAAGACATTTGTCCACCCATAATTTTGATTTGGTCAATTAAATTTCTTATAAATTAATAAATAGATTTCTATAGAAGTAAAAAAAAGTGGAATTGCAACATGTAGTTGTTGTAACGTTTCACTCACAATCCAGGTTGAGGCATGAATACAGTCATTGGAAAGTTGTTTTGGGAAGGAATGCATCAAGAAAATCAAAATTTGAATTGGTGCAATTTGTCCTTCATAAATTTATGAAGAAATAACTTGTATTCTATATGATGAAATGTTTTATGCTATGCATATTTTAACAGTAATTACTATATAAACATTTCTTGCAGAATTAGAGGTATAGAAAGAAAATTTAGTTCTTATATGAGGACTAGAGTCATGGAATATGCTCAAGGATCTTACAGCCACAAGGAAAGGATTGAAGGTCTGCATTTTAGCATGGGGAATGTTGAGACATTGTCAAATGAAAGAAGAGATAGGAAGGAGTATGTCACTATGAGAATCATGGATAGGGAAGTGTAGAGATACAGGGATGATAATGAAAGGATTATGAAGGCTCAAGAAGAGATACTTCAGAGCTTAAATATGTTTCATAAGCAATTCAAAAAGGATTTTGGTACCAAGCAAGCAACTAGTGCTAGACAAGTATCAATATCTAGATCCTATAGAAAAGGTAATGATCATGGAAATGATAGGAAGTCAAGAAGCATGAGAAGGAACCATCATTATCTAAGGCATTCCAATAGAATAACTCATGCAATTTCAGGGCCAAGGAGCATCCCAAGTGTGTCTCTTGTTCGAAGGAAAATAAGAAGGTCAAAGGAAGAAATATTGCAAGGTGAACTTAGGAAAATCAGGCCACCTACTTTCAATGGTGAGCACAGGAAAGGAGAAGAGGAAGAGGCTTGGATGTTGGAAATGAAGAAATATACCCAGCTGCATGATTACCCATCCCATGTAGAATATATAATTTCCACCTACCACTTGCAAGAAAAGGCATCCATGTGGTGGGTTCAACTTAAAAAATCCAAGAACCTCGACGAGAAAATGATCTCATGGAGGAAGTTCAAAATATATTTCCAAGAGAAATATTTGTTTGAGGATTACTATGAGAGAAATATGAAAGAGTTATTTGAACTCAAGTTGGAAGCCATGACAATGAAAGAATATGAGAAGCGATTCATTGAATTGTTGAAGTATGTTGACTTCATCAAGGATGAGAAAGTAAAAATCGAAAGGTTTCTAAGTGGATTACCTTCCTTCTATAGTGACAAGATTCAATATGATAATCCCAAGACATTGGAAGAAACCATAAGGAGAGCAAGGCCCCTTTATGAGCAAAGAAAAGGAAGTTCAGTTTTCCAAAAGGCTTGGAATGACAAGATGAAAGGGAAAAAGGATTAAAGACATAAAGGTTTAAGACACCCTTTTTCAGAAATAACTCCCAAGAAAATTAGCAAGGCCAGGCAGCCCAAAATGAGAAAAATAATGCAGATTCATTTGGGAAAATGGCAAGTCAGCAACCTATTCAATGTTGGGGATGTGAGGGAAATCACTTATATATAGACTATCCTCACAAAGGAGAAAGAATTATTACTTTCCACAATATTCAGGGGGTTCAAACAGTAGAAGACATAGGAGGAAGCATGCCAAGGATTTATGCAGTCTTAGAAAACAAGCCAGCAGAGTATCAATCCCACATGATCGAAGTAGAAGGTAAGATTGATAACCATCCCATAGAAATTTTGATTGATTCTCGAGCTATCCATAGTTACATAAATGCTAACATTTTTGAAATATTTCACTTGCAAATAAGTAAGCATAATAAATCTTGGTTAGTTCAGTTAGCCACAGGGGCTAAGAGGAAAATCAATTATTTGGTTAAATATTTTCAAATAGACATGAGGGGACTCAACACAAAGGTATATGTAAACATCATACCATTGGGTTCATATGACTGTCTAATTGGCATGGATTGGTTGGAAAAAAATCATGTTGTCCTAGATTGTTACAACAAGACAATCACATGTCTTAATGAGGAAGGGCAACAAGGAAAGATTCAAGGCATTCCAAGAGTTGTAGTTGTTAGAGAGATTTCAGCTATGCAGTTGAAGAAGAGATTTAGGAAGGGATGCCAGATTTTTGCATCCCATATGGAGGAGGCAGCCAAAGGAAAAGTGGAAAGCATTGAAGAAAATTCGGTCTTGAGGGATTTTGAAGATGTTTTTAGAGAAATCCCAGGATCGCCACAAAAGAGAGACATTGATTTCTCTAGTGATTTGATTCCAAGAGTTGCCCCAGTGTTTAAGACACCTTACAGAATGGGTACAACAGAATTAAAAGAGTTACATATGCATCTTGAAGAACTTTTGAAGAAGGGATATATATGCCCAAGTGTGTCACCTTGGGGAGCCCCGGTTCTTTTTGTGAAGAAGAAGGATGGAACCTTAAGGCTGTGTATTGATTTCAGACTGCTTAATAAGGTTACCCTAAAGAATAAGTATCCTTTGACAAGAATTGATTATTTTTTTGATCAGTTGAGAAGTGTGAGAATATTTTCGAAGATTGACATGAGATCAGGATATCATCAAGTAAGGATAAAGGAAGAAGACATCAGCAAGACAACATTCAAAACAAGATATGATAATTATGAATTCGCGGTAGTGCCATTTAGACTATCAAATGCCCTGACAATTTTTATGTGTCTGATGAATGGAGTGTTTAGGGAGTACTTGGACAAGTTTGTACTTGTGTTCCTAGATGATATCCTCATCTATTATAAATCAAAAGAGGAACATGAGTATCATTTAATAATGGTATTGTAAGTTTTAACATAGCATAGATTGTATGCTAAGCTAAGTAAGTGCATCTTTTATCAAAAGAAGATTCACTACTTGAGGCATATAATACCAGCAACATGGATAAAATTTGATCCTGAGAAAATAGAGGTCATTAGAGGATGGACATTGCCAAAGAATGTGACAGAGGTCAGATCATTCATGGGTCTTTCCGGTTATTACCGAATATTCATAAAATGGTTCTCAAAGATTTCAAGCCCAAACACTTATTTGCAAAAGAAGGGAGTGAAGTTCGAATGGACTTCCAAGTATGAAGAGATTTTTCAATAATTGAATGGAATATTGATAAGTGCACCAATCTTGAAGATTTTAGATCCAAATGAGGATTTTGTTGTGTGCACTGATGCATGCAAGGAAGGACTCGATGGAGTTCTTAGTCAAAGGGACCATGCGGTATGTTAGGAGTCTAGAAAATTAAAAGAGCATGAGAGGAATTATGCTACACATGAATTAGAGTTAGCAATGATTGTACATGCATTGAAAATGTGGAGGAATTACTTTATGTGTAAAAAATTCGAGCTAAATATAGACCACTGTGGTTTAAAGCATTTGTTTGGACAACCAACACTAAATGTCAGATAAACTAGATGGTTGGAATTTCTTAGTGAATATGACTTTGAAATTAAGCATATTAAGGGCTAGGAAAATCAAGTGGTTGATGCACTCAACAGGAGAGCTCATGAAGTGAATATTGCAGCCATCAGCATGTACAGGACAGATCTGAAAGAAAAAATTATTGCAGCAGCGAATTCAGATCAACACTATGTGAAAATAAAAGAAGCATTACAACAAGTTAATTTTCAGCAGAAATTTAATTATTATGATCTGAAAGAAGATGGAATTCTCATGTACAAAGATAAGGTGTATGTGTTGAATTCTGGGGAGATGAAAAATGCAGTGTTGAAGGAGATGCATAATGTGCCATATGCAGGGCACCAAGAATATCATAAAACAATTACAACAGTAAGAAGCTAATACTTTTGGCCGAGAATGAAGAAGGAAGTGGCTAATTACATAGGCAGATGTCTAGAATGCCAAAAAGTGAAGATAGAACATAGACACCGAGTAGGTTTTCTACAGCCATTTCCCATTCCATAATGGAAGTGGGAAGTTGCCATGGTTGATTTTATTACTAAGTTTCCCATAATAGTGAAGCAGTATGATTCCATCATGGTGGTGGTGGATAAATTGACTAAAGAAACACATTTTATTCCAGTAAAGACTACACACAAGGAAATGATTATCAGATAAATTTATATGAGAGAAGTTGTTAGGCTACATGGAGTTCCTAAGGAAATAGTTTCAGACAGAGATTCAAAGTTTACTTCCAATTTTGGGAAGGGTTTGTTCAAGGGATTTGGGACAAATTTAAATCTCAGTACAGTGTATCACCCATATTCAGATGGGAAAGAAGAAAGGACTAACAGGATAATTGAGAACATGCTTAGAATGTATGTGATGGGTCAACCATCAAAGTGGGAATATTGTATTCATTTAGTTGAATTTGCCTACAATAATGGGTATTGGGCCTTATTGAAAATGAGTCTATTTGAAGCATTGTATGGCAGAAAATGTAACACTCCAGTGAGTTGGGATAATCCAACAGACAGAGCAGTTGTTGGGCCATAATTCTTAAAGGAAATGGAAAATCAAATGGCAAAGATAAAGTAGAATTTAAAAGTTGTCCAGGATAGGCAGAACAATTATGTAGAAAGGAGCATAATTTTTAGAGATTTTAAAGTGGGAGAACATCTGTTCTTAAAAGTAAAGGCGAAGAGAAGTTCGATAAGATTAGGAAGTTGCCCGAAGTTGGCAGCAATATATTGTGGGCCTTTTGAAATATAATAAAATATAGGTCCATATCATATATGTTAGTTTTGTCTACATCCATGAGAGTGCATAATGTATTTAATGCATCATTGTTAAATAAATATGTTCCTAATCCTAACCACATAATTGATTGGAATGTGATCCAGGTGGAGGACAAAGGGGATTTTCGGGTGGAACCAGTATGCATCCTGGACAGGAAAGTCAAAGTACTCAAGAAAAAATCCATAGGGAGGGTAAAGGTTCAATGGACTTGCTACGGTCCTAAAGATGCTACATGGGATCATGAAGAAAACATGCAGGAAGAATACCCACAAAGTTTTTACAGTTTTGAAGAAAACATAATGCAAGACTCGATTTTGAGCAGCTAAAATTCTAGAACCACATCTTCGAGTCCTAGCCAACTCCGTTGGGGACCTTGATAAAATAATAGCTCATTCTTTGAGTTAGCCTTGATAAATAGATGGTACATCCCTTGGGTTATACCTGATAAACGAATGGTACATCCCTTGGGTTATCCTTGATAAACAAATGGAGCATTCATTGGGTCGGCTAGTTGAAAGAAACATGAGATTTTGGTTGGAGTTGCTGCTGGAGTTGTTAAATTGCAGAATTTTTTTATTTCTAAGTATTGTGATTTAAATTTTCATATATGTATATCGACATAGAGTGTTAGAAAAATAGGGTCGCGGAGAAATAAAATAAAACAAATGCGGAAATAAAACACAGAAGATACTCAATGCAATAGAGACACAGATATATGTGGTTCGCCCAGTGTGGCCTATGTCCACCAGAGAAATTGTCAGGTCCTTCCTTTATTATTATCCAGCAAATGAAGGATACAACCTACAAAAAACACATTGTAACTTTCTCTTCTTTCTCTCACAGTCTCCTCACACACAATTGTAGGGGAGGGGGAATGTAACATCGCCACTATAATCCCCAGTTTAATTAATGCTTATGTAGATATAATGTGTGGCTACAACTAGAGAAATGTAATATGTGAATTGTATTTCCTTGTTTTATTAATAATAATGTGATGCCAACTACTAAGAAAGGATGATTTTAAGGGCTAAATTTCGCTCATGGGCTGATTTTGCAAGGTTTTTCTCAAAAAAATATTCTCTATTCTAAAAATGATTCGCCCAAATTATATAGGATAAAATTATTTTAACTTAAAAATCGCCAAAAGTTTATACAAAGTATATAAAATCCTTAGAAATTTGAATGTTTTTACAAAATATCGCCATACATTTTATAGTTGGCATATGAAGGATTAGCAAGATTCACCAATGTTTCTACATTTTAAAAGAAATTTTCATCCTTAAAATCATCCCTGTTGCTAAGGGGACATGGACAAGAGATGGGGTTGAATTAATCCACAAGAGGGGGGAGTGTCTAGGATAATGTCCAAGAGGGGTCCAAGGGGGAAATACCCATGTATATTAATTTAACCCATTTTCCTAAATTTTGTTATTTGTATATGAACCTTTCCATTTCTGATTGAATGTTCCCAAAGCCAATAATTGAATACATGTAATAGGGTGGGTGTGAGTGGTCACATCCCAAAGTTATTGGGAGCATGAGGGTTGAGTACAACCAGCTTGCGGAAGAGTGCGAGTCAAGAAAGATAAGCCAAAGAGAGGAAACTCGTATGGGTTGGAGAAGCATATTTTAGACATGGAGTTTTGTTGCAAGAGAGCAAGTAGAGAGAAAGAATTAGAGATTGAAGATGATGCAACCATGGAGGGATAATTCTAGAGCATGTTGGAGCATAATTGGAGTGAATTGGAGCTGGAAAACTGAAGAACTAGGTTGTCAGGCCTAAAGAGTGAACTCTTGTGTGAGTTGAACTAAAACATCAAGTGTATGTTATTGGTTTGTTGATATTTTTCCTGGAAGTAGTTTTCCCTAACTTCCCAGCTGAGAGATTCCTAGCTACTCATACTGGAGAGAGCCTGATAAAATAATGACACATTCCTTGGGTTAATCCTGATACATAGATGGTGCATCCCCTAGGTTATCCCTGATAAAAAAAATGGTGCATTCCTTGGGTTGGACAAGTTAAGAGGAAGAGAGCTGGTGGAAAATCAGGATAGTTGTAGAAAAATACCTTTTGGGTTGAGAGTTTTATGAGTCATGAGTGGACTGTGAGAGACCACCCTCTTTTGTGGATTTCTAGCGTCAACTCAGGGGTGACTGGTTGTTGAGATTTGGAACAATCAGTTTATGGTTGGGTGGAATGCATGTCCCAAGCAATTGGTTTCACAACTGTTGTGAAAAGATAAATGTTTTATCTTGTTGTTATGTTAAATTATGTTTTTAATTATTGTGCATGAACTATGTGTATTTGGAAGTGAATTATATGTTGTTGTAATGAGTTGTTTAGATGCATTTCATGTTGATTATTAGCATGTTGTAGATGCATCTATTTTATGGTTGTAGATAGTAGTTAAATCCTTTTTAATTCATAATTGTAAGCTACAAGAAATCAACTAATTGTAAATGAATTATGTACTTAGAAGAAATTTCTCTTTTAAGAGTATTTCGCACCATAATGTCACTCAGATGGGCTAGGGGACGTTACATTTACTTTCCTTCAAGTATGATATTTACTTTTTTGCAAAAGTGTTCTTTCAATTCCTACAAGTGTGGATTTATGTAAAACCTTTCCAGAGATTGAGAATTGTATATACTTTTAACACAAATGTAATCATTGACACTATGACTACAACACATAGAAATAATAGTTGTTCCTGCATATACATTGCACGACAGTTCACAAGTTCCATATGTACCCTAGATTGATAATTAAATGTAGAGTCTTTCTAACTATATTCTTGAGAAATCAAGGAGGTGATTAAAAGACCTAACATTTTTTGCGTCGTTGTCGAGGAACTTTCGATGGTGCAATATTCTTTCTAGTATCAATTTTGCTTGTTTTTGTTAAGTGCGCATTTCAAATGTTTTCTAGCATGTGTTTCCTTTTATCTTGTGAGGTGTGTTTACTTTTTAGAATTGTAGAACAAAATAAAATAACACCTAAACACATGGTGCAATAAGAGCCACCCATAGTACTAATCTCTCTTTTGCAGGAAGTTGTCAAGAGGAAGAAGAAATTGGTGAATGAGAATTTTACTGAAGAAATTGCAATGGGATACAGAATCCTTCAAGATTGACACTTGTACGATCATCATGGTATTTGGTTGGTTTTCATTTTCATATAAAATTTTAGGTTATTTTGAATATATTACATTGAAAATAACATGCCCACAAAAATATGCAGATCTTATTTCAAAATATATATCATGTTTTAGGATTTGTTGCAGTTGTTGCAACATGTTTTGTAAGTCAATCTAGGCACTCGATGCTTGAAATTTTTGGTATGCGGATTTATTCCATTGAAAATTATATTCTTTCAAATATTCACACCTATTCGAAACGCCATTTGGGATCTACCGCTTGTATATTGAATTTTATGTCATGTTGACTTGGTGAATTCACTGAAAACATAGTCGGGACAATCATATTTTGAGAGAACCAATGAGCATATTTTCAAACCCTGTTTCTATCCTAAATATCCATTGAATTATATTTATATCCCAATATGAAACACTCAATTTGTATCTCAAATGAAAACATTATGACCAAAATATTGACTAGGTATAGAGCAGGTAACTTAAGGACATAGTTGGGACAATCACATTTTGGATGCCTAAATGGATAGATATTGAAACCTTGTTTCTAGGGTATATTCTCCTATGAATCTAGCTTACAACGCAATTTGAATAACTCAATTTTGATATCATATGAGAAATGTTTTCCCAAAATACTAACTTCCTATCCTAAATCAACACTCATAAAACTTTGTCTCCTAGGTTGTTCATTGGCATATTTGACCCATCAGTTATTCTTCTATTAAAAACCTATTTCTATTGGAAATACATATGTGAATAAAATTTCATCTTCAATTTTAATCAAGTCAATCTGACATCAAACGGAAATTTGTACTTGATTTAGTGATTGTTGGTATAGGCAGGAACTCACAAACAACACTAACATGCAAGTTGTTACTCAACAGATTTGGCATATCACCTGAAGAAATTTTTAAAAATTGTTTCTGTTGGAAGTATCCATGTGAATATATTTTCATTTGGATTTTGAATCACTAAAATCGAATGAGAAACAATGAAGTTATCATCAAAATATTTTCAGGTAGTCTAATGCGGTCGCCACTCCTTAACAGATATAAAATAATATTTTGTTCATTCATTTTTCCTTGGATTTGTTCTATAAGCAACTACTTCTTGTGTTTTTTGTGTGTATGTCTTGGATGAAGAGAGCCTGTAAACCTCTCTTCTTCCATGATCTCATGTTTAATTGCACGTATTTTTTTTTTTCTTTTCAGGTCCCAAGATGATTGAGATGTCAATCTATGCACGAGTAACTCTTGAAGACAAATTTCATTCCAAATGTTCATGCTCTCCATAAATCCAATAATGAAGATGCAATGTCATGAGATGTCGTTCCATGTTCAAATATCAATTCCTTAGGAGCTTGGCCCAACAGTGTCTCAACAAGAAGACTTTTTCAAAGTTGTAGATGGATCCAAAACAAGCTGGCACATGAAGAATTGATTTAAAGAGTTTGAAGACCAAAGTTACAAAAGTCAAGTGTCACTGCCACATTCCCCATTGCTACATCATCCATGCCATTGTTGCCAAGGAATCCTTCGAGAAGATATCATGATCATCATGTGCATTCACCAACACCATGGTATGCCCATAAAGTCTCATTTGCTTATGTGGTTATCTATGAAATCCAATGACCTTTACCCAAATATCATTCATATAACCACTACACTTAAATCAAAACTTCATCCTCCACTAGTCCATCACTTCCATGATTTTTTTCTCCACAATGATGGTCAAGAATAAGTGCCTAGGACTAGATGGATTTCCATGTGATTTTTACAAAGATAAATGGGATTTTCTTGGACATGGCCTCCTTCACGAGAAAAAATAAGTCATCAAACATTATGGTCATGTATCAAAAAAGGCCTCATTAAGTTAATTCCAAAACCTGGAAACATTTAGGTGATTATCAATTTGAGGTTGATAGTGATGTTGAATGTCTCATGCAATTTTTTTCTCTTTATGAATCAAGCACACTCTACCTAAGATTAATCACTCAAAGAAAGAAAGCCTTATATGAGACTTCAATTCATCTTACACAATCTGATAGCTATTTGGGAATGCATGAAATGGGATTCATTCCTTGACATGCTCAAGCCTCTGTGATTTGGTCATTTATTTGTCAAAGCTATGGAGATTCTTTTCTTTGTCATTTCAATCTATATGTACATCAATAAATTTAATTCAAAAGAAGTGTTTCTCTTTATATCAATCCATCAAGGATTTCCACATACCCCAACCCTCCATGTAATGGTGAAAAAGGTCCTTGGCTATCTGTTGTCTCATTTACCATTGAGTGGGTCAAGGCTTGATCAGAGGAACCCCCAATATCGAATAGGGAGTTGATATGTTGTTAATGGGAATTTTGTTGATGAATTATTTATGACAATCCTTGAAGACCAATGCTCATTGGAAAACACAATGGAAATCCATTCATTTTTCAATTATGTCTTAGGCTCAAAATCCAGTGGGATAAAATGCAATGTTATATAAAAATATTATAGGATATACTAGCTTGGATAGAAAAATTCCCTTGGCTATCCTATTTACCATTGAGTGGTTCATGGCTTGATTAAAGGAAACTCCCTTCTTCAATAAGGAGTTGAGTAACTATTTAATGAGCATTTTGTTGATGATGTTTTCATGAAAATCCTTGAACACCAGTGCTTATTGGAAAACACCATGGAATTCCTTCAATTTTTCTATGATGCCTTGAGAATTAGAAGCCAGTGGGATAAAATGCAATGTTATAGACAAATTTTACAGTATATACTCACTTGGATAAATCAAAGGAAACCCCCTTCTCAAATAGGGAGTTGAGTAACTTGTTAACGAGCATTTTTTTGATGACTCATTCATGACAATTCTTGAAAAACAATGCTTGTTGGAAAACACCATGGAATTCCTTCAATTGTTTTATGATGCCTCAAGCTCCAGAAGCTAGTGGGATAAAATGCAATGTTATAGACAAAGTTTACATGATATACCTACTTGGATAAAAATGAATCTTGGGATCGAAACCATCCCAATCAAATATTCAAGTTTCTTAGCATCTCGTTTGCATTCCAATCCTATCCCAAATAACTTTAAGCTGTTTTCATCCCAGGAATAGAGAAAATGATTGAGAAATGGATGATAAATCCTATGGTGTTGTACACCAAACTTCATATTCACGTGAAGGTCCTCATCACCACCCATGTGCACTAGTCTTATTGGGTGCCTTCAGCGAGTGCATACTAAAGGCTAGAAAAATCCTTACAAAGTTTTCTCTAGGATATCACTAAAGGAGGAAAATATTTTCATTAAGTTCAGTGGGACTTATGGTGCACCTGTAAGGATTGGGTGGTATGCCTATCATCAAAAAAAACTTATAGGTCCATTGAGTATTGCTTTCCAAGTGGATAGTTCATGCCTTGGAATGGAAATAGGCATGGAAAGTGTCGTTGAGGAAATGCATCTTCATTGAAGGCCCCCTTGGCAAGAAGTCATGGACTTAGTATTTAGAGTCTTATTATTACCCCTATCCAAGAGAAGATAACAGGGACTTTTGTTGTGAAAAGTATTTGAAAGGCTTGGGAAGATTTTAAGCCCAACCTTAGTTGCAAAATCGTGACAAATCCCAAGCAATTAAATCTGGGTTATCCTTCAATGATTACCCCCTCTAGTGATTTCCTACTTTAATAAAGGATAAAAGGTGTTGGCTGAAAATGCTTGATTCTCACCCATTTGATTCTTTAAAGGAGGATTTATCTCCTTGAAAGATATTTATGAATCTTCTACTAGATATTTGATTCTTTTCCCTGAGTTAAAAGCCAAGTTTAGACTCACAAACCTTGATCATATGATCCTTGACAAAATATCAAAAAAAAATCTCTCGTACTCTATTTGTAAATCCTATCTTATTGTATCCTCAAGCAAGGTGGAAGGACTAGAGATAGAATAAAGACAAGGCCTAAAAAATGTACAAGTTCATTGATGGGTACAAATGGATTTGCATAAACCCATCCTTGATGGTTGGATGAAAAAGTTATGGATACTAAGTTCCAAGCAAGAGACTGAGTTATTTCTACTATGAAACATATAATGGAAGCTAGTCATAAATAGACTAAAAAGGCCCTTTTTGATTGGTTTCTTATTTTGGGTGGCTTGGCTCTTGGAAATATGCTAACCCACTTGAGTGTCCCTCAAACTAAATTCTTATTGCATGGTATTTTTGAAAGTCCTAAACATATATTTTTGTTTTGTACCTATGCCAATTCCACTTAAGAGTGGGTCACCATGTTCTATGGTTATCTCCTACCCACATCCATCACTTGGGAAGTTTCCCTTTTAGGAGACAAACTTCATTGCATTATAGAGTTTCAAGTAGCACAACAACTGATCTGAAAATAGTGGGATGACTTGTTATGCTATGCAAGCACCCTCTACTTCATTAAAATAAACTTTACAGGACCTTGCTCCATGTGTCAAAATATGCAAGATAAATTATGTGTTAAGTTCATGCTTCTTTTTTTAAATGCTTATGTGTGAGGTATTTACAAGATTAAATATGTTGTTTTCATAAATACAACAACAAAAATAACTTGCAGCAAATAATAACCAGCAAACACTCACAACAAGAACAACATGATAAAGGAGTTCACCCCTCTCTGGGCTACATCTCCTTGAGCCTCCTTCAATGGACTTGGCTCTCTGGGATTAATTTGTCAAAGATTCTTTTACAAGATGCTGCTCAACTCCAATAGAAAAAAATACTGTACCATTGGGATCAGAATACATAAAAACCCCAAAAATGACTAATATAACTTTCAAAACAGATCATGGCTCATCCGGGCATGACCTCTTCTACATGTGGCCTTAAGCTTCCCTGAGCTTCTTTGTGGAAAAAAAACCTGTAAAAGTCCTCAAATGGATCTGAAACCTATCCCAAAGTGTTCAGAGCATAATAATTAGCCAAAAATGATTATTCAATCACAGAAAACAAATATAGGCTCATATGAGCATGACCTCAAACAATGAGGGCTTCAAGCTCCCTAGAGCTCTCTGAAACTTCAATGGTTAAAAACCTGCAAAAGAAGTCTTCAAATGGCTGTAAAACTAGTGCCAATGGATTCAGAACGTCCAAAAACCCCTAGCTGGGCTTTTACAACACCTCATTCGGCCAAACAATGAAGAAGATAGGCCTCCTGCCATTCTCTTCCTTCAAGCTTGTTGTCTTTGGTTCGCCAAAACGCACCTCTGGGCGTTCTAACCAAGAACGCGCTCCAAATTCGTGCTAAAACCTAGCACCGGCATGTAACCGAAAAACAGACGAAAATGTAGGACGGTTATGGGCACGCCTAGCCCCTAACCGCCAAACTTGTGGGCACATGGGTCGATGTGACCTCGCGCAAATACAAAAGGGCTAAATCTTAAACCCAACGATTAAGCCTCATGTGCATGGTTCGGCGCATGGTCATATGTATCATACTAAAACCGCGGGCTAAAAAAAATAATTTGAAACATGCACGCGGTCTCCGTTTAACAAAGGTCATATGGTAATATGTGCGCGACCGAGGGCTGGGGCTAAGCCCCAGCCCGAACCCCATGCCAACCATAAAACAATGTAATTTTAAATACATTAAAACCCATATACATAACAAGAACCAACGCGTGGTATGTTGGTCGGGCGGCCATTGTTAAAACTTTGAACGGGACAGGAGGTCCGGGGTTCGAATTCCACGGACTCCATAAAATTTTGAACTAACAACCATTGCCAATAACGGGGTGCCACTAACAACCATTGCCAATAGCAGGGTGCCATGTGGCACCAAAACACTTGCCAAAATGATGCCACGTGTTAGAATGTCATTCGCTCTCAGCTACCAATCCAAAACTGCCACGTCATCGTATGTCATTTCAGCGTACGGACCTACGGCCTCTGCCACGTCAGCCTGTACGGACTGCACAGTCAACGTCCCTTTTTTTACCTGTTTAACGATTCGAACAGATCGCGATATCTCTCGCTCCCGACGTTCGTTTGAACCCAAACAAGTTGCGTTGGGTTCGTGACGACGAGGGCTACGCACTCGTTTGTTTTGAGGCAATTCCAAGAACTTCGATTTTTGAGCTAAAATTTGACCCTTGGTCCAGATTTTGATCAACAACTTCTTATAATGCAAGGCATTTTCCCCATTTGGAAAAAATGAAATGATATAGTGCTTAATAAGTCTCAATGTGCTAGAATATATTCATGTTATGATAGTTCGCTAAATTGTTTATATGTATACATATAGATTGTTGTGAAAGTACAAGAGATTGAGCTAGAGGTGACACCTCTGTGCAAAATTATGGACTATTGGGGGAGGGTGTGCCATGCACCATTACCAAAAAGCCTCTTACTGCATCACTTGTACATTTGACTCTCTTTATGCAATGCTAAATTCCGTAAGGGAGTCCCTACCACAACAATGATTGAATTGTCTATGAGTGTAGGGATTACCATCACAACTATGACACATGCTTCCAATTTATATATGACAAAAGGGATCTTGCAATTATAGTTCCAATATTTCCATCAATTACATAATCCAACTTGAAGGACAACAAAACTTAAATAATACTCTTAATCCTATCTATAAAATAAACTTATTATCATCCCATATATCCCCTTCAATTGATGCTAGTGTACTCTGTCTCTTTGAGTAGTGGAAAAAATTCAAAATCTATTGTAATTCCCTTCTTGAATAGTCTGAGGCTTCAAAACAAAGGTTTGTCTACCATAGGCTTCATATTTTCAGTGATAACCAACAACCACTAAAGAGAATGCTCATTATCTGAGAGGCCATACCTAAAGTGATTCCTTTAATCCGGGAGGATATCAGTGGCCACCCACCTATTCCAATTGGTTCAAAACATTTTTTTGGCAACTTACTATTTTTAGCAGTTTTTCAAGTCCCAAACTTCTGGGGCCATTTTGAGGGTCTAAACGGCATTTTTTCATGATTGAGCAACACAATGATATTCAAAGGCTTTGATTGAGCCCCATAAATGAAGCTCCTTGTCAAGACCTTTCCAACGAGCTATCGTGCGCCCTAAACAGAGATCGTATGCAAAAGTTACAACCCCGAGAAGTTGATGTACTAACTTACCCCAACATGGCCCACATGAATGTTTGTGCTTCATCTCCTAGAGTTAGGTTTTTGGATGTCTAGGGTTTTGGCATTCATGTTTATTGTAAAAATGTCTTCATAGCCTCATTGTAATCATCTTCTTGTGAATGAGCGTAGACGTCACATCTCTTCTCAGAGATAAGCTGCCACAATTCTAGCAAGTTTGTTTTCAGTCTGCATTTTACAATTTTTAGCATACTTCTTATTTAATAGAAGTCAAGTTTCACTGTATCTCTGTTATTGTTCATTGTGTCTATGTGTTAATATTATAAATCTGTGTTTTCATTTCGTTCCGCTCATGAATCTGGATCACCCTTTTCCAACACATGAACGATTTTACAACCTTCTATACCTTTCAAACATTAGGGGAAACAAATGAACTTTTCATTTTGATGTGGATGAACAAATTATTTTTACTAAGTTTAGTTCACCCCTTTTTTCCATACGAGATCCCTAAATTGATCAATCTTCTCAACAAGGTTTTCCAAGTTCTATTACCTTCCAATGATCTTATAATCAATTTAGCACAAAGTGGCAAGCCTTAAGTGTGAACATCCATAATTCTAAACACCTATATCTTTGTATACTCAACAAAGGACCTAATTGAATCCATGAAATCATCTCTTTCTTTCAAAAGTGACGCATGTAAAAGATCTCAAAATCTTTTCCAATCTACAATAAATTGTGACCGAGGGAACATGACACAAGGGATAATAAACATACATAGCATCTAGGGAATTCATATAAATTTGATATCTACTAGAAATGACACAGTTTGTAATCCACTTCATCACCTTTCGTTCATGCCATTGAATTGCCAACTTCCACTGCTGATGGGATTTTCCATATAGTTGGTACTACTTGAACCCCACCCCATTGGTTGACTGGAAGGTTAGTTATAGAGAAATAATATTTGACTTCACTACTCTAGGTAAACAAAAACAATCACTATTTCAGTAAAGAAACGATTCAGAGAGGAACCCATGGTCTGCACTCTTTGATGGATCTTCTATGGTTGAATGAATGAGAAAGAAGAGGAAGTCCTTGCTCCATGAATTTTGTGCACAAGAAAAGAAAAAAGACCTTCCTACTCTACAAGTAACAAAACCCTAGATCTCATTTACAAAACTAAGTGAAAACACTTCTAGATCTACTAGGTTAGGTCAATCAAGAAAAGAAAAGCATACAATAAAGAACCTCAAACCAATAATATGCAAATATGGTGGGAGAGGGGGGAGGTGAATCTATGAAAGTAGATAATATTACATCTAATCCATGCATTTTAGTGGTGGGATTTCTTTAAGTCCTTCCTCATTGGGTTCGTTCCCCTCTTCAAGGCTCTCTCATGTCCAATGGTCTTCAAAACCTCCTCCAATAATCCTCTAATGATTTTCCTTAAACCTCTACAAGCAAATTGGGTAGGTGGATACAAAGAGGAAAATTGAGCCTTCCTTTTGCGTGAGAATAAAACCAAGCTAAGATCTCCCCAAAGCTCCAAAAACAATACAAAATCTGTGAAATCTAGAACAAATCTATCCAAATCTAATGCAAATATATGAATACCATATGAAGGAGATCTTTGTGTAGGCTTCGTAGATCATTGTAGGGTTTTTGCATTAATAAAGGTCAATCTCAAATAACCTTGAGATATCCACACTTTGTGCGCCTCACACAATAATCAAAGTAAACTAAATCAACTATTATTGCACTCCTTATCAAGTTTGGCTTTGTCCATGTCAATGGGAAAAACAAGCATTCTAGCCTTGTTCATGGGCCATGTACACAACTTTAGAAGGAAAGGATGCACCCATAAACCCTTTCATGCAATGCTTAGAGAAAGGTTGCACTTAACAACAGGAAAATGATAAATATTTCCAAAGTTATATAAGGACAAATCAGAATAGTCCATACAAAATAAACCATGTAAACTATTATGGGGTTAGGACTACTTAACAAATGCAAGTGAAAGTCCCATGTTAACAATGATAGCTCTTTTGTCAAGGCTCATAAGGCAAAGGGGGCGTGCCCAAAAATTTAAAGACATGTCCAAAATCCATAACCAACCTACATTCTCTAATTAATGTAGAAATTCTCATTATCAGGATTATTTTACAAAGATCTTTGCACCATTCCCAGTGCTTGAGAAATTCAATTATTTTCCTTTCTATGGTTAGCACTGCTCAATTTTCAAAAAGGTCTGATGAAACTTCTGGTGGCATTAAAAACTTCAAACGACTGAGCATATCTTGATTAAAATGTTCATATTAGGTGCCACCATAATCTAAACCAAGTTCAACTAATTTATTATCAACTAATGCTGTGTTTGGCAGCATCTTAAAATATCTAGTCATCTGTTTCAGCAATTTCCGCAGAAAGTATTTTACAGTAATTTCATGTAAATCTTTTAGACACAGAAAAACAGCCCTAAGAAAGGTTTGGCTTCAAATTAGCTTTGAATATTTTCCACCATTATAAAGAATGCTGCAGATTTTGAAGCCCACAATCAGCACAGAAGAATATTCAGCCTTATTTCTGTGAACAACGAATAAGCATTGCCTCAAGTTGATGAAGAAAACTTACAGTAGAACAACTTCAAGTTAATCTGAAGAAGCATTGCAGAAAAAAGGACATAAATATACACAAACCACAAACAGATGCCTTTCAAGCTTAGCCACAAACCACAAACAGATGCCTTTCAAGCTTAGCCACAAACCACAAACAGATGTTTAGTGCCGACCCCATCAAACACTTGAAAATAACTAACAGCCATTCAATATCATATTCACATGCAATATACAAAAATAGAATGAACAAGACTCAGAGGACTTACAAGATGAACAGAAAATCATGCGTGTCTAGGCTCCCCATTCATCCTAAACTATGTTAGGACAGAAAGCTCGACCTGGGGATCTTGGAATGTATCTCTGGTGATATCAAAACAAAACAAAGCACTATAATATTTTTACAACAATGGGAAAAGCAGCAGTAGTCTCTTAACTTTCATTCCTTGTTTTGTCCACATGATGAATTGGAGAAATTGAATTAGGTTCGTCAAGCATTGGATGTAGCAATTGAGGTTGTCTCTGAGGAAATGGTGGGCCGTGCATCCTAATTTTGCTCAACATCATCAAACTTATCCTCCACCAGCAGGCAGGGAGCTGTATACGCCTTCACAACTGATGACAAGCTTGGAACTTCCTTAACATCATTGCAAGCCACCTCCATGGGGGTGATAGAAAAGGAGGTGTAAAAGCATTTTCTACAAACATAGCCAAATACTAGAGATACAAAGGGAAGTGGGAGGAGCAAGGGTGAGTAAATGAATTTTTTGATGGAGAAGTACCCAAACATGGTAATCTGGGAGAGGAACAAAGCTGCCAGAATCCTTGTGTGCATATGAGGCCACATACGCCCATTGCTCTCATAAGACGGAACATACACGTTCAGTGCCTGCACACACAAAAAAGGTGGTTGTAAGCTTACACAACACCTCAAAATTACCGTTTATTTGTTTTACAGCAGTGCATATGTGCTTCTCTCAACTCCTTAGCTTCTCTTCTTATCACATGTCTCTTTCATATAGATTTTGGAAGCATCAATTTCCATTTGTTATCAACAAACAAGGTTGAGAGAGAGAGTCACCTGATTCCGAAGCACAAACCATCCCACAGAAAAGTA
>JZKD02S1884990.1:1358479-1388908 GCA_000966675.3 Picea glauca
GTGACGAAAATAATGTGTAACAATTAGGGAGAAAAGATGGTTTGAAATTAGTTAAGAATGTTGTTTGGGGACTAGATGTGTCACTCTTGTTTTGTAACTTGGTTCCCACCTTGTTTATAAGATGTGTTTTGATTAATTTCTGATAATTTAAATGTGATGATCAATGATTGATGAATTATTATGATTTTGTTAGTACAAATTACAGAATGATGCATTTATTGGATTTATTGTCATGCATGCTTGGTTGTGAACATACATGAATTATACATTAGAGGCAATGAGTATTTATCATTAGTGCATGCACAAGATATGTTTATGCTAGCAACACATACATACTATAACATACCCAAACCACAAGTCTGAGCCACATTACTACGTAATAGCTTTGATACCAATCTGTGATGTACCTAGTACCAATAAAACGAAAATATTTTCTCTGAAACCAATCTATGATGTACCCATCGACGGGAGTACCTCTAAATTTTCCTTTGGGGGGGATTATGAATTATGATACCAATTATTATAATCAAGAAGCATGATAACAACACATGGAATAATCAAGAATCATGTTAAACTATAAAATAAAATAATAGCATGTCATGCACATCATTAACARYAACATGCACATTATAACACATCTAAGAGATAATTAATACGTAGTGGATCATAAAATGAAAGAAAACATAAAGAGTGATTATCTTTTTAAATAAAGATTCACCAACTAGTTACRGACATCAGAGGTTCCACCCAACCATAGACATTGTTGTTCTAGATCTCATTAGCAGGTCACCATCAAGTCATGGATATGAATTCACAAGGAYGGTTCATAGGCCAACTCTAACACACACAACCAACTATCCTAGTTTACCATCTATCTTCCCCTCTAGCCTGCATAACCCAAAGAAATAAACCCCTTTCTCTTGAATGCATCCCTCARGTTGTTCCACTTCTTTTCGAGAKCTCCAATGCTATTGGTMAGGAAATATTAATGCTGGAAACTTTAAGGATTCTCAATTGTGGATGGTTCTTTCAAAACTACCATCAATATCATGCACACATGCATCCATTCCTTTCTGAAATAATCAACAATTACTTACAATCAACTAGAAATGGCTATTTTCCTCCCATAATGCCTTCCCAAGCTCAATACCAAGCCCAATAATGAATGGGGAATGCGTAACAATGAGTGAGGAACCCCCAAACAACCAAAAAAATGGGGTTTATATAATTGCTTGCAATAAATACCACACGGCCTTCACCAAGAATCTCACATAACCACTTTTCCAAACTTAAACCAAGATAGGTGAATAAAATAATAATAAATACTTATCCCCTTTAGCCCCCTTCTCTAGTGGAATCATAGCCCCTTATCTATGTCCTTGTCTATCTTGCAATCAATGATGTATATTATTAATATATTCAAAGTATTACATTTCCTAGGCTCTCCAACCTTTTCAACTTTATAGGCACTCCGACCTTTCATCAAATAACAAAAATGCATTATTAATCTAGGGACTTAAAACCAGGGTATTACACATACACTGTGCAGGGTATTAAGTTGGAAGATTGGAATGGTTGTGGGAGTTTGTTGTTGAGAGGGGTAGTAGCCAGCCTTAGGAACCACCATCTCTTGTGGATTCATAGACCCATCTTGGGGATGAATTTTTGTTGAAAACCAAAACAACAAGTCTATGGTTGGGAGGAATGTTCGTCCTCTGCAACAGGTTTCTTTTAACAATATAAGTGTTCATATTCACTGTTTTTAATTATGCTAAACTGGTGAGTTAATTTCTATGTATTTCCTTCTAATTTTATCTTATTTACTGTTATTTATTATGCCTAAATGACACTTCTGCACATGTGTTGTTATATGATTGAATGTTGTTGTTGTCATTGTGTGTGTGTGTTTATTAGTTGTTGCACATGTTTAATTGATCATTTTACATTTTTAATGGTTATGGACATTTGCATGAGATTGTGTGTCATGCTATGTATTTTTGCATTTAAAATTGGTATCAAGTTGTGTTTGTTCATGTTTAACTGTAGCGGGACCCAACTGGGGGCTAGGTGTGTTACATTGTGGTATTAGAGATGCATTTTTTTATGGAAACATGCCTCAATGAGTATCTAGGTATGTTTCATTGTGGTATCATAGCTTAAGGTTCAACATTGGGCTTGTATGGGCCAAATACAAGCGTGAATTTTGGGTAAATTCAATGTGGTGAAGTTTGATATATGTTGAATTTGGGGAAATTGTTGAAACCAAATTGAAATACCAAAAATTATGAACAAATTCGAGTCTAATTTTCCCTTATAACCATTGAAGAGATGAACAATGGTATCACTCTGTAGGTTGCAGAGTTAAATTTAGCCTCGAAGGTCAAATTTTATGTTTTAATGGTGGCTGGAGAGTTTGATGAATCAACAATCCAGATCATTTAGACATTAAGAATCGACGATTGAGATTCATTTGCAGGTTCATTGAAGTATGATGAATCGATAGTTGAGATCATTTTGATTTAGAGATCGATGACCCAAATTCATCCTAGATTTGGTAGAAAATTTCCAAGTGTCAGAATTTGTCGAAAACCTTATGAAGCAGACCTTTTGTAATTCGTTGATGAAAAGAAATCACTGATCATTGATGGAGTGATTAGGGTTAGACAAAAACCTTATGAAGAAAACCTTTTGTAATTCACCAATAAAAATAAATCCTTGATCATCGATGGAGCAATAAGAGTTTGATGATTTTTTTTATGAAGTAGCCTTTCATAAATGCAAAATAAATCATCGATTATTGATGCAAGATAGATTTTCGATTGTCGATGAAAGGGAAAAGAGGAGGATTACATGACCAAGTCAAGGTATGACAGGTGGATATCATCCATGTGTCATGCCACATCAACATCTAAGTGTCATTCCATGTCAACATCCACATGTCATGCCATGTCAACATCTGAGTGTCATTACACGTTAACATCCACATGTCATGCCACATCAACATCCACATGTCATGCAAAACTAGATAAGTTTCCACATTAACATCCATGTTTCATGCCATGTCAACATCCACGTGTCATGCCACGTTAGATAAGAGAAACACCGATCGTCAATGGAGGTTTCATAGTTTGACAATTTTGCTAGAGATAGCTCATCGAAAGGAAACATCGATCACTGATAATCAGAGTTTGAAAAACTCATTCAATTCTTGTAGAGTGAGTTCACAAAAGAAAATCATCAAATTGTGATGTATTTTAAGAGTTCGACAAGGTTTGGCAATGTTGGATAATGGATGGTCGATATCACATTCAATTTGATGATCAACAATTGAGATTCATCCGCGGGCTTGGAAACGTTAAGCGGATCGATGACCGATATTACTTTCGATCTTGAGATGGAAAACTCAAATTCATTCTAGTTTTGGTTTCAGGGTTTGGATAAATTCATGAAGAAGTGCCTTTTGTAACTCGCCGATGGAAGTGAATAGTCAATCGTCAATGATCGAGATTCAACGAAATTTGACAAAGGTATCATTTTAGTAATGCATATAAATAAAATGATCGTCGATGCAAAGAATGAGTTGATATCCAATGGAGGAAAAGAGGGTTGATGACGTGGATGAATTATGGGGTGATAGGTGTACATCAACAACCACATGCCCTATTGTGATGTACCCATCGACCTAGGTACCTACAAATTCTCCTTCTTGGGAAAATTACAAATTTTTGTTACCATTCTTTAAATCAAGAAGCATGAAACCAATGCATTCAATTAAGAAGAACATGTCAACGTATAAAATAAAACCATAACAGGATATGCATAGAATTAACAACAAATATGCATGATATAAACACATATCTCAAAGATAAATAATACACAATGGAATATATATTACACAATAAACATAGAGAGCACTTACCTTTTCAAATAAACATTCACCAATTGGATGCAGACAATGAATGTTGCACCCAACCATAGAAACTATTGTTCTAGATATCAACAACATGTCACCTCCAAGCCAGGGCCATCAATTCACAAGGACGAGGCCTAGGTCGACTCTAACACACACAATCATCTATCAAGCTCTCATAGTTTTCCCAACCCCACAACAATCCTAATTTACTAGCTCTCCTCCCCTTGAGCCTGCTCAACCCCAAATAAATGAACCCCTTTCTCTACAATGCAATCCCTCGGGTTGTTCCACTTTGTTTCTAGGGATCTAGTGCTACTGGTTAGTAAATATCAATAATGGAAACTCTAAATATTCTCATATATTGCCAATTATTTCACAACTACTATCAATCTCATGCACACAGGAATCCATTCCTTTATGGAATAATAAACAATTAATTACAACCAACAAGCAATGACTCTTTTCCTCCCATATTTTATTTCCCAAGCCCAAACCAAGACCAAGAATGAGAAATAATAGATGAGGAACCAATCACCACCATTGAGGAGCAATCAAATGAAAACAAAAATGATTGAGTAACCCCCAAACAATCCAAAAGAGACATTTATATAATTACATACAATAAAGCACCACATGGCCTTCCCCAAGAAGTTCATGTAACCACTTTTCCCAACTAAATCCAAGATGGGTAAATAAAATATAATAAAAGAACTTAGCCCCTTTATCCCTCCTCTCTTGTGGAATCATAATCCCCTATCTTTGTCCTCGTTCGTCTTGCATCCAACGATGTATTATATTAATATATTCAAAGTATTACATTTCTAGGCACTCCAACCTTTCATCAAATAAACAAAAATACATTATTAATCCAAGGATTAAAAAATGGGGTAACATTATGTTGACAATGTTGAATGGCCAAACAACAGTGAGGGGTACTCCCAGATACAAAGTCCCAATTAGACTATGCATTGTTTGTTTTAGGAGACCCATCTAGATTTTGGTCTGGCTGCCATTACTGGTTGTGAGGGTGAAGATGGATGGTTATGTATTGTAGATATGTAGATGAATACTTTGCATGAAAATACATCTAGTATACTTCTATTTTATTCTATTCTATCCTATCCTAGCTAGGAGTGAGTTTCCATAACTGAATGAGTTGTATTGAAACTAAAATTGGTTGGAAACTTCACTCGGATAGTTGTAATGAAGATGCAAAGTTAGAAACACATGCATACAATATATATAACCAGAAAATTGCAAAAAATATTATCCACATACATCACAACTCATATACACACGACATATCAAACATAAAGGGAATAAAAAGACTATAAAAGAGATATATGTTGCGTTAGATTAGTCTATAAGCAAACACATCCTTACAATCCATGTGAACAACATACATTCAGCCTGAAATAGTTCACAGAAAACAACAACATATGCAAGTTGTTCTCCCTTTTATAAAGTTGGCCCCGAGGGATTCTCAATATTCATTAACCAAGTATTCTCTCCAAAACAAGTTCTAGAGTGTATACAAAGCTTGAAGATCCCTTTCAAAATGAGTCCCTTATATTTATATAGTTTTTCCATAGTATGGAATTTAGTAGGTTGGATATGGTGTTTTTTTGTTAAGTCCATTGTTACTTTGGTGGTTGACTTGGTGACCTACCATCTACAACTTGTGTTGTCTTGTATATGTCGATCAACTCCTCCATTATGAGGTTCTTTCCAAGCTCCTCTAACTAGGGAAGTCAACATATCTTGATCAATTCTTGTGCTTCCTTGTGCAAGCATGAACAGATCTCCATTGAGCTAGTTGTTTCTTTGTCTTCCCTTTGTCCCGCTTGCTGACAATGTTCCAATGCATTGATGTCTATTTTTATTTCCCTGGATGAGGGGCGATAGAGCTCAACTGGGTCATTTGGGTTCTTTGCAATCCATGTGTTAATATTGTTCATGCCTTCCCGGATAGTGTTGAACTGTGTGAGTTTACTCTTCACCATTCTATGTTGCTCTATGATGGTGGAGGCTATATACTGGAACATGTATAGGTGGGCATACATGTCGATTATAGATTCATCTAACTCTGTTATGATCTTTTATGTGATAGAATTGAAGATTTGTAGGTTTCCTTCATCAACCTTTACTGATCCAAAATGGATCCAGGAAGGCCTAAAAATCAAAGTTCTCGGAATCAGACGAAACCAACCCCATTGTGTCCTGCTCGTCGCATTGATTACGACTATATATTTGTTTTTGCAAATGAATGTTGTATGTGAAAGGTATCGCGTTCTGACCGATTTCCCAAATAGGCAAAAATTCAACAGGTCATACTGCTAACGTCAGTAGTATGATAAGTGACATCAGCATGATGTCATGATGACATCATCATGTTGACATGGCATCACTAGGAGGTGACACGTGTCACTCAAATTTGGCATTTTCGGGCTAAGTTGGTATGAGTACGGATTTGATACATGGCACTATACAGATGACACATGACAATACATACATGATGTGGCCCAATGACAGAATGACATGTGGCAGTACGGATGAAATTTTGGTTGCATGGAAGCTGACATGGTAGGATGACTATGATGTACGGAAGTTGATGTGGTAGGGTGACTAGGTTGTATGGATGTTGACGTGGCAGTTGACTGGGATATATGGAGGTGACGTGGCACTGAATGTACGCTGACTATGTGGTATAGATGAATCATGAGGTGACATGTGACCCAATCAGAGGGCACCACGTGGCACCCCTGATTTTGCTAATATTGTCTAGTTCAAAAATTTGTTATAGCCTCCGATGGATTCAAACCCTTAACCTTTGGATGAGCCAACGATTTCGTGAAAGGGGGCAGACTGACAAGTCTATTGTGGGACTTGTTACAACACGTCACCACATTTGGTTTTGAATTGAAATTTTGGCGGGGTTTGGGCTAAGCCCCGGTCGATGGGGGCTAGCGCAAGGCCATATGGCACCCCACGCGACTAGGGGCTAGGAGACCAGGGACTAAAGACCAGCGTGCCAGCTAGCTCGTGAGAATATGGAGCCTCCCATATGGCTAAGAGCCCAGAGAAAAGGGGCTGCACACCCAATTTTTTTGCCAATGCGGGTTTTCTTTCTATAGTTTTTGGATTTTTATGATTAAAACCCTGGTTTTTGGTGATTTTTGCCCATTTTGGGGGGATTTGGAGCCCGATTTGAGGCCATATCTTAGGAGGAAGTTGGGAGGTTGACACCAAATCCAAATCTATATAAACCAGGGTTTCTTAGTAGCATTAGAGAGGTTCAAAACATGATAATGTTTTATGAATTTGAAAGCCAAAGCCATTTTTATGTAGGGAAGACATTGAGGAAGGGAACTTTGCGAGCCAATTCCGGGAGATACGCTCAATCGTTTTTAGTGTTGTCAGTTATGTTGGATTACGAAGGTCGAGAAAAACACAACCAAACTAGTTTGTAATCATTTTTACACTTTTTTGATGTACTTTTGAAGCATTGAAGAGAAATAAGAAAGCCTCACCCACTGAGACAAAGGCCTAGAGACGCATGCAATCTTGTCGAACTTCGTAAACAATTTTGTTGTTATGGTTTGTTGATCTTTGTGCTTACATTTTGATATGCATTTATTATTATGGATACTATAATATCTCATTAGTTTATGCTTCTTTCAACAATTTCTAATTGGTAAATGAACTGATGCTTTAAACTTAACCAAGTATTTAAAAGATCATTTTAGATCATTTACCTATTGAAGTTTTTCCTCAAGTTCCTTGATTATTGATTCCTTCTCCATATTCTGCTAGAATAATTTTCATAGGTTGTCTTATATGGCACTAATGAAGGAAGAACCATCGAAAGCTATGGCGATGGGATCTTCTCTGACATCTCTGATTACAAGGGTTTGTGTAACAACCGAGATTGGGTTTCCTCCCATCATAGGAACCTTCTTCAGTTGTTCTTGCACGATTTTTCCCAAACCCTTATTGTAGGTGAATTTATTCAAATTGGGGACCTCTATTTCTTTGAACAGGGGGTGGAATCCAAGATTCATCCCACCAAATTGAGATTGACCACTAGTGCCAGCCGTGAATATCTTTGGCAGGTCGGTGTCCATTGGTACTGTCTCATTGTTTCTATCTTCTTCAACCTTTTTACTCTATTCTTCTTCTGTTTCTTTGTCAACAACTTCCTTAACTTCCTTTTTTGATGCCTTTGTCACTATTGTAGCTTCTACTTTAGTTCTATCAGATTCTTCCTTTTCAATTGTTTCCTTTTGTTTGAATTCTTTTTGTGCGAATGCCTTTTTTCTTGCCTCTACTTTGGCTATTGTTGTTGCTGCTACATCGAATTTGGATTTGGATTTAGCTTCTTAAAAATTTTCCTCTTTTTCTCAACATCATCATTCTTTTTCTTGTGAAATTTCTCTTTCTTCCTCCTCTTTTTATCCACTATTGTCTCTTCTTCTTCTGCAAATCTCAACTGTGCCACGATTGTGCAAATGTGGCAACAACAGATTCTTTCTCTGTTGCCTCTTCTTCTTCTTTCTCTCTGGCTTTCTCTAATGCCTTTTCCTCATCTTCAATCCTTCCTAAGGGCCTACCTCGTCTCTTGAAGAGGACGTCTGTAATGTTCTCAAGCCAATTTTTTCCCAGAAACAAGGGTTGTTTAACTGTTTATTTGTTGTTACTTGTGTGTTTGCAGGTTTACTTCATGAAGTTGCACATTTAGGGTTTTTACTAAGAATATGATAGCATGGAGATATATATATGAACATATAGCATAAGGAAATGAAAAGATACAAGAAAGTAACACCAATATAGAACCAATAACTTTAGATCTGACCTTTATTTAGATAATATAGTGATCCCGATACAATAGATCTGCAGATATGGAAGAATACCATAAGAATAACCAAGCTGGAATAATAGTTGCTACAACAATGTCCAAAACTGAAGATAACAACCTCCAAAGGCACTACAATAAAATGGTGAAAGGGACAAGATTGGTTTCTTTTCCTTCAAGAGCTAGATCCAATCCTCCTAGTTGAGTTGTGCCCTCCTAAATGGTTGTAGATGCTCAATATTTCGGCCTCCCTCCTAGAGACCTCCAAATTCCACCAAAATCACTAGAAAAGTAGATCAAGGCAAGACAAACCCCCTAGAAAAGTATCAAGATGAATGATGAATATATGACCCTTCAGATGGATGAAACCTCTTTTTGCAGTGCATCGTCCTTATCTCCAAGTCATGCCAAGCTCTAATAAATCATCCGATAGAGAAAATCCCTCTATAATGGGATAGAAAGGGTGCCCTTGTCCATACATAGAAAATACAGAAGTCCTTATGCCCGAAGTCCTTCTCCTCTTCCTAGATCGAACTATTCTCCTTCAGAGGGTGCACCCTCCTACTAGAAACCCCCCGAGGTTGTGCATTCTCTCTTCCTTTTCTAATGGATATGACTTGTACCTGATGTAGAATGGTGTGGGAGGCGTATTTCACCCCCGAGACCAAGTGTGTATCAAGATAGGTGGGATATTTCACCATCGAGTTGATCTCTAGGGTTTGTAATCTCAAAACCTTCAAAACGTCATTGTGCTCAAAAGCCCAAATGAAAAAGTAATAATAATCCAGAATGAGTAAGAGATGCGCCATCCTTTTCTTTTATACCCTCATCTAATTCTTTGTTGAGTTAGTTAACCAGTTCCTGGGGTTAACTCCTTGCTTTTCCACTTATGGTATTTTCCTTTCTTCACTTTATGTTTTTCTCCCAAAGTCAACTTGAAATTATAACATTTTTATTAGGTATGTGCTTTGGGTTTCTTGGTCCCCATGATTCATGAGACTATAGTCTAGTGGGGAAAACTAGACTACTAAGTCTATCACACCCTCTTCATCAAGAGGTTGGGGACATTACAGTCTCCCCTACTAGAAATTGTTTTCCCACAAGTAATTTTGATCCTGTCTCCTAAAGATCTTGTTCACTTTCCCAAGTAGCATCTTCTATAAGAAAGTTCTTCCATTTGATTAAGTATTCCCTGATGCTCCTCTTTCTTATCATTTTCTCCCTTATTTATATTATTTCTTCCAGAATCAGTATCAATTTCACCTCCTCATCCAAAGGGGGTAGTTCCTCAATGGGAGTGATCTTCTTCCCTATGGCTCTTTTTAATCATGATACATGAAATACATTGTGTATTTTTCTACCCCAGGGTAGATCAAGCTCATTTTCCATGACCCCTACCTTCCTGCTTACCCTGTATGGTCCAAAGAAGAGTGGTTGGATATTTTCTGTGCTACTTCTATTAACAGATGTCTGTCTGTATGGTTGGAGCCTCAAATATACCAAGTCTCTAACCTCAAATTTGCGCTCCACCCTGTGCTTATCTGCTTGTACCTTTTGTTAATTTTGTGCCCTTTGTAAGTGGTATTTAATCTCTCTGAGTATATCCTAACTCTACTGAATCCAATCCTATACCATACGAGCTCTACTGTCACTGAAGACAATCTCCACAAAGGTGAGAGCATCATAGTTGTATAAGGCCCTGAAAGGTGATATACCAATAGACATGTGATAGATGGTGTTGTAACAATAATATCCCAAATGAAGACACATAACCCATGGCTTTTGTTTTCTTGAAACATAATTCTAAAGGTAGCCTTCAACCCATTTGTTGACTATCTTGGTTTGTCCATGAGTTTGAGGATGATAGATTGTATTGGGGGTCAAGTTCGTACCTACCAACCTAAATAGCTCCTGCCAAAAGGTTCTCATGAACTTGTTGTCCTTGTCACTCATAATGGTTTTGGTTAAACCATACAACCTGAATATATCTTTGAAGAATAAATATGCAACATGTGAAGCACTAAAATCTATGGCAATGGTGAAGAAATGAGAAAATTTGGTTAATATGTCCACAACTACAAAAATTAAATCATTTCCCTGGACCTTGGGAAACCGTGTGATGAAATCCATGGATATGCTTTCCCATTTCTACTCCGGGATGGGGAGTGGTTGTATTAAACTGGATATATGAGCGTGTTCATTCTTTTTCTCCTGACAGGTGGAGAACTCCTTGATGTAGTGCTTTGCATCCTCCTTCATTCCCTTCCATGAGAATCTCTCCCTTATCTGCCTGTATGTTTTGAAAAAACCCCGATTCCTTGCTAATGGTGAATCATGGCATGCCTATAATACTCGTCTTTTGAATGTTGACTCAAGAACTAGGAAGATTTATCCCTTGTTGTATATGATGTCATCCACAACCCTGAGGTTATCATCATGTACCTTCCCATACACCAACTCACAAGAAAACCTATTTTTTGAATATTCCACCAAAAGGTGTGATTTCCAGTCAACTAAAATATATGTCATACATAGACTGAGGGTCTTCTAGATAAGGCATCAACCACCACATTATTTTTCCCTTTGACAAATTCAATTTCAAAGTCATAGGCCTGGATCTTGCTAACCCATTTCTTCTATCTTTCATTTAAGTCCTTTTGATCCAAAAAGTACTTGAGCCTATTGTGATATGTCCTCACAACAAATTTGGCCCCAACCAATTATTTTCTAAATTTCGCCAATGCATACATGATAGCTAACATCTCTTTGTCATAAATGGTATAGATAATTTCAGGGCCCCTCAATTTTCAACTGTCATAGGCAATGGGGTACCTATTCTGCATAAGTATTGCTCCAATTCCCTCTCCTGAGGCATCACACTCCAATATGAAGGGATGTGTGAAATCTAGTAAAGAAAGTACTGGGAAAGTGTTCATTACCTTCTTCATCCTATCAAAAGTCACATGTTCCTCTTGGCTCCACTCAAATGTGCCCTTTCTAGTCAAATCTGTCAAGGGTGCGCAAAGCTGGGATAAGCCTTTTACAAACCTCCTGTAGTAGCAACAAATGTCAAGAAATCCCTTCAACTCAGTAAGAGTCTTGGCTGTTGGCTAGTCAAGTATGGCTTGTATCTTCTCTTGGTGCACCTATACTCCTTTCATTCCAATTATGTTCCCCAAATAAAGAAATTTTGTCATTTCAAATTCACATTTGGATTCCTTATCATATAAGGAGTGTCCTTCGGTGATGAAAAATATATGCTCTACATGTTGAAGATGATCCTCCCATGTTTTTCTATCTATCAACAAATCATCAAAGAATACCAAGAAGAATTTCCTCAACTACTTGTTGAAAACATGATTCATACAATATTGTAAGGTGGCTGGTGCATTAGTTAGCCCAAAGGGAATAACCAGGAATTCATTGTGACCATAATGACATCTGAAAGTTGTTTTGGGCACATCTTGCTCCTTCATTTTGATCTAATGATAGAGAGAACACAAGTCTATTTTTGTGAAGTAAACAACTCCATGAATCTCATCCAATAGCTCATCAATCCTAGGGATGGGGTACATGTTCTTGATGGTCTTTTTTTCTAGTTCCTTGTAATCAATGCACATCCACATTGTCCCATATTTCTTCTTTACCAACACTATTGAAGATGCAAATGGACTAGAACTTGGCCTAATGTGGCCCATGTCTAAAATCTCTTTGATAACCTTTTCAATTTCATCCTTATACCTTTTTGGGTGTCTATAAGGAGTAGTAATGACATGTGTTTCTCCTTATTCCAATTCTATCATATGCTCAAACCCTCTATCAGGTGGTGCCCTTGGTGGGATTGGCTCAAAGACCTTGTTGTGCCTATCAATGATTTTCTGAATATCTGGTGAGTAATGAAGATGCCCTTTCTTGTCTACCTGTAATGAGATTCTGCACTTTGTTGCATATACAATGTCTTCTCTTTTTAAAATAGCTTCCATGAGCTTTGTTTTCACCACTCTAGGTGTATTTCCTGTCATCCCTCTAAGCATCACCTTTTTTCCACTTTCTTCAATGAAGGACATTTCCATGGTTTCATAGTTGGTGGTGATGGGTCCCAATTTACTAAGCCATTGAACTCCAAAAATGATGTTATTATCTGGTAGGTCCATCACATAAAAGTCCTATTCCAATTCATGCCTTCCCAAAATGAACTTCATCTCTAGAATGTACCTGTCAAAATGCATGGTGTGCCCACCTTCTACCTCCACACAAAATCCCTCAAAATCCATTGTAGGTATATGCCTTATTTTCAGTAAGGATGAATCTATGAAGTTGTGTGAAGCTCCACCATCAATGAGTACTGAAACCTTCTATCTTTGAAGCACTCCTCTCATCCTAAAGGTATTGAATTTAGGCACCCCACTGATGGGTGTTTTTGTGACCTTCTTTTTTGCTGCAAGGCCGAAACATGCTTCTTCCCGTTCTTCATTTTTTGTAGGTTCCACTCTAGGTGGATTTGCTTCTATGTTTTGGATATGACCGAAATCGTTTTCTTCCTCATCATAAAAAATTACCTCAATATAATGGGCCTTGCCTTTACCCATGCATTTTGTGTCCTAGATCCCAAGGTTCCTTGCATGTGAAGCATAACTGCTTCCTCCTCAGTTATCTCCTAGTAGCCTCATCCATTCTACCCTTACCTCTGTCAACCCCCATTTGGTCTCTTCCCCTTTGGTTTATGGGTGGTCTAGGGGAAAACTTAGTCTTTGTTGCAGATCCCATTATGTCCCTAGTCCTACATAAGGCCTCATGTAAGTTGGTAGGCTTAATCTCCTTGAACCAACCTTTTAGGGATTCCATCAATACCTCTGTAAAGAGAATCATTAGTCTCACATGAGACACATCTAGAACCATCATTTCTACCCTCTGAAACTCCTCTATATAGATCTCTGGTGACCTGGTTTGTTTGATTTGTGTGAGTTCATTGAAATGTAGCTCTGGATATCCCTGATCAAACCTGTCCATAAGTCTCTGAGTGAACTCTGTATAAGTAGTGATATGGTTATGACCCAAGGTGGTCAAACCATGGTACCACCAATCATGAGATTTTCTCTCCAAGTACATGGTGGCAAACTTGATGGCATCCATCTCCCTCATGGGGTTAAGTTGTAAGTAGGTGTCTAGATTTTGTACCCAAGTTTTCATTGATACCTTGGGAGACCCATAAAAGTATGGAATCTCCATTTTACCTGCCCTATTCTCCAACTCATTATTGTTCCTTTGATAGTTTTTGGGTTGACCTATGAATTTGATACCAAAATATTGGTCCAATGTCACCTATCTCCTGAATCTTTCACTCAAGGCATCAGATTGCCTAGCATATTCCTCAAAGTGGTCTTCTAATTCATTAAAGTGGTTACCATGTGGCTGGACATCCAAAAATGTCAGCATATAGGGTCTAGTATCAACCATATTGTGTGATTCCCCCTTGAGGACCCTCCTCTAAAGCTTCGTCCCTCTGCATGGTAGTGAAAATCCTGGTCGTGATAATGTCTATTTCCCCCATGGGATCCACTAGCTTCCTTGTTTACATACATTCTTGGACCATTCCCACCATGTTTCATCTGGAATAGGAGTGATGGAATTTTCTCCTGATTAACATATATTTTTTCCAAGGTTTCCTTCATTTCAACCTATCCCCTACACATTGTTTCACCATTCTCCTAGAGATGAAGATCAAGTGTAAACTGTGTCTGTTCTGTTAGCACTAGTATTCACCCTCAGGTTTCATAGAAGGTAATATCGGTACCCATCAGTTTATACAGTAAATGTAAATGCGTTTTAGGTGATCAAATGGAGAGGACTCAATGATAATAACGTTCTAACTGAGAAATATGGACTAGCATGCACAAGCAATTGAGGTCTAGAATCAACTTCAGTTAGTAAGTTGGAGTAAGGGTGAATAGAGGTAATAATTTGGTGAGGAGAGTGTAGAGGTCTGTCGTGGACATCAGGTCTTCCAACAAACTAAGGAGGACAAAATTGAACACAAGATCCTCTTGAATTCAAATATCAAAGAAACCGAAAGAAATTATAACAACACTATAATCAAACATTCATCATAATACAATTACAACAATTCATGTGAATCAGTCATTCATGAACTCTCTCAGTATCAGAGGAAAATAAAATGGGGTAATAAAATTGACTTATATTAATCAAGAAGTCTCAAATCAAGTACATAACTAGACAACCACTGTTCTGCATCAAAATATTACAATAGCAGGGAGCCTAGCTCAACCATTCCACCCCTTAACAAAATATAAAAATAACTACTTATACTCATAATTGTCCACAACCACCAAGGGCGCGCTCTGGCCACTGCATTCAAGTCTTGCCTCTGTATCTTCTTTGTCAGACTGTGTAGGCATTCTTTTGTCAGATGCTACCTCAAATCAATATGAGATTTGTAGGAAAATCCATCCACAGGGGAACTTTGGTCTGAAAGTCTACCTCCACGGCCATTTCTTCCATGATTTCCATTTATGGGGTGAGACGAGGTCTCAACCACCGCCCCCATTTCCATTAGATACCTTCATCAGGATCAGGATGAGGCCTGACACCCATGAATGTTTCCGACAATGCCCACGACTTCTTCAAGTCAATCACAGCACCTCGAGGCCATGCATATATTCTTCTGTGACCAATACGAGTGATTTCAGCCTTTGGCACAACTCCTCTTCATCACTCCATCCTACAGGGGATGGCATGCTCCCTGCGAGCTACCAAGAAGAAGTAGTTCCGGTCGCCTTATGCATTGGGCTATGGAGTCATGCTCAAAAAGAAAAAAAAGAATCCTACTCAGGATTAAAGGATGACAAGAACACTATCCTAAAAATGAAATAAAAATACATGGGATCTAGGAGGAGTTTAATTATGTACATCCCTAGACGAATTTATTTTTACAATGCGCTAGGTGAAAGAAAACTTCCACCATATCCATTCAAGAAAATCCCTAGCTGCAAACTTGTTTACTATGTCACTGATCAAATAAAAACAATGCAGTTGTGACAACAAAATGATTACCTTTTTCAGCTCTCCTCCCAGTGCTGAAGTTAGGATAAAGCTGAGTGGCTCCAAGACATGAAGGAAATGCAATTCCATGTACTCCCTTACAGGTTCATAGAGCAAATGAAAAAATCCACTAGGCTGGTGACAGAAAACATGCTCTGTCTTACAACATCTCACACATGGATGAATGTCTCTGGCAAGCATGGGTGAGAAAACGAATGATGCAGGCTGACTGATCCTAGGTGATGGTTGCTCATTTGCAGGCTCTGGGAAGGATATGAACTACAAATTTGGTTCTCCCTCTTCTTATTCATGACTCTCCCAAGGATCATAATCATAATCATCATAAACAAGAACCATGGGAAAGCTATTCTCTTTGTCTTCTATACGCACAAAATGGCAGATTTCCACACAATGTTTTTCCTCAATGTATAAAGGAAAAGGATCTGTGGTATGCTCTTGGAAATCCTCAAAATATAAAACATACGATTCCATGTGTATAGCCATAGGATCATGAATCCTGTGAGAGAATCCTGGCTGCTTTAGAAGACCAGGCTGCTCCTTTGTAAATGCCTCTCTACTTGAAAATAGAAAACCTCCCTGCTCCTTCGAAAACAACTCTCGATCATCAGCAGCTGCAACCTCTTTTCCTTGTTGTTTTTCCATCTCCGATTCATAATCACTATATTCTTGCTCATAATCTGAAACATGTTGTTAGTCTTCTTCCTTAGGCACATGCAATTTTTCAAGATATGCTTGCATATGAATCCCCTTGCTACCCCGGATGTTCTCTTCGACTTCTTCAACATATTCAAACATGTTTCTTAAAGATGGATATTTTCTTTCTCTCAGGAGAAGGACAAGCTCTTAATGCTGAGCCATGACATAGTATACCATGGAAACAGTCTCTGTGGGTCTTATCTCCACAGGCATACTATGATAAACACTGTAAAACCTCCCGTTGAAGACATCAAAGGATTCCTCTTCCCCTCTCCTCAAGGAATTAAAATCAAACCAATATTGATAAAGGGACTTGTTTTCACCCCAACACTTTAAAAATGCATGTCATAGCTCGGTCTAGGAGCCAATAGAACCAGCTTCCAGACATCTAAACCAAACAAAAACATCTCCAGACAGGGATTGTGAGAATGGCCTCATGGAAACATCATCATGAACAATCTCAAACTGATCGACAAAGTTCTCAAAGATCTCCAAATGCCTCTCAACTGTAATATGATCCTCTCCAGAAAATCGAGGAAGATACTCAAAGGAATAATGAGGATAAGGATGAAGGTCATGTGGTAGCCTTAAAGTTTTAAACAACTTATTTATGATTTTAATTTGAAAAGCAGTGGGATGATCATGAGGATTAACGAGTTGATGGCAAGGCTCAGTAGGAATAACCGAGGGTAATGAGATTTGAGAAGTCTGTGAATTATTTTCAACCTCCTTAGGGATACAAGGGTGATCAATTTCAAGAGGATATGCAATACAAATCTCACTTTTATGAATAGGCAGAGGTGAATACATGAGATTGGTATTAAAACACAAGAAGAGGGCATGTTTTCTTATTCCAAGGATGGATAAATAAAGGAAGGCCTATTATCATATGAATAGACAAATCAGAGGATAATAATCTTTATATGTGAAGGGAAAGAGAGAAATGAGATGATAAACAAGAACATGATTTCATGAATAAAGCTCATAAATTGATACCTGTTCTTCCGCTTTGGTATGGTCATCTTTCTGTTAGCAGGATCCTCCCCAGTGGAGTCTTCGATAATGGAGTCGCTAGGTGAAAGTTGCAATCTTCAATGGTTCTGATGTCTGATGCACCTTTAGAATCATAAGCTTGTTGTCGTTCTTACCCAGGGAAATGTCTTCAATTCGTTCCCTGACAACGACACCAAAAATATTAGCACTAGAAGTCACCCTCAGATTGCATAGAAGGTAAGCCCAATACCCATCAGTTTATACAGTAAATGTAAATGAGTTTTAGGTGATCAAATGGAGAGGACTCAATGATAATAATGTTCTAACTCAGAAATCTAGATTATCATGCGCAAGCAATTGAGGTTTGGAATCAACTTCAGTAAGTAAGTTGGAGTAAGTGTGAATAGAGGGAAGACTTTGGTGAGGATATTGTAGAGGTTCGTCCTGGACATCAGGTCTCCCATCAGCCTAAGGAGGAAAAACTAGAATGAAAGATCTTCTTGAATTCAAATCTCAAAGAAAATGAAAGAAATTATAACAACACTATAATCAAACATTCATCATAATAAAATTACAACAATTCATGTGAATCAGTCATTCATGAACTCTCTCAGTATTAGAGGAAAATAAGATGGGGTAAGAAAACTGACTTAGAATAATCAAGAAGTCTCAAATAAAGTACATAACCAGAGAACCAATGTTCTTCATCAAAATATTACAATAGCAGGGAGCCTAGCTCAACCATTCAACCCCTTAACAAAATATGAAAACTAACTACTTATACTCAAAACTGTCCACAACCACCAGGGGCGCACTTTGGCCACTTCATTCAAGGATTTTCGTCTACATATTCTCTGTTAGACTGTGTAGGCATTATTTTCTCAGACGCTACCTCAAATAAATATGGGCTTTGCAGGAAAATTTGTCCACAGGAGAACTTTGGGCTAAAAGTCTGCCTCCATGACCATTTTTTCCATGCTTTCCATTTATGGAGTGATATGAGGTCTCAATCACTGCCCCCATTTCCATTAACTACCTTCATCGATATCGGGACGAGGCCTGACACCCATGAATTTTCCCGATGCTTCCCACGACTTCTTCGAGTCAATTTTGGTGCCTTGAGGCCATGCAAATATTATTATGTGACCAATACAGGAACTTTTGGCCTTTGGCATAGCCCCTATCCATCACTCCATCCTACACATGACCTCGAGCCATGACCTAGGGCTCATATCCAAAGGTTCTTTAGGATTTATTCTTTCAAGAGTCTCCACTTCACTTGATTCCAAAAATCGCAATGACCGAAATTGTGAAGCGACCCTATTTAGATCGATGACCGGTATTGCTTTAAATTTGATGGCCACCATTGCTTCCTGGAAAACCCCAGTCGCTAGCCACTCAATAGGTGCTTACCCTTATTTATGGCCCCACTTTCCATATGATCACATGTTATGATCATGGGCCAATTCCTGGGCACTTCGTGATTTCTCACTTTGCAAAATTGCAYTGTGCTCCATGCTAAAACTTCTGATTCRTGAAACKRCGACTTCTCAKATCTRGCACCATGCRTCCCTCTGAATCAGACGACTGAGAYTTACTCTGGGCCTTCGGGCTTCAGGTGTTTGGGACTTCGGGCACTTCGGGACTTCGACCACTTCGGGCCTTYGGAYGCTTTGGGACTTTGACKCTTCGAGCCTTTCGGGACTRCTMTGAAAAMTATGCTTTAAYGCTTCWTGTGCAGGCYGAGAACTTTAACAACCTGYTGCCCTTGAAAACTATATGTGATAACATGTTCTATGGAKCTTTKCAGATCYTTTTCTATACCTACTAATACCTGTGGCTCACTTTCCTCTCTTTAACCTTCCATTTCTTCYTATGGTTCACATGTYTGTCTTCTGTGCCTTCTCATATAGATACCACTGAACTTTTGCATGCRCAAATCCCCACAAGCTGGGAGGATTTAACGCTCTGATACCRCTGTAWTGTTCCCAAGCCAWTTTTTTCTCAGAAACAAGGGTTTCTTAACTGTTTATTTGTTGTTACTTGTGTGTTTGYAKGTTTACTTCATGAAKTTACACATTTAGGGTTTGTACTAAGAAGATCATAGCATGGAGATATAGATATGAACATAAAGMATAAGGAAATGACAATATACAAGAAAGTAACACCAMTATAGAACCAATAACTTCATATMTRGMCTTTATTTAGATAATAGAGTGATCCTGATACAATAGATCTATAGAYCAGGGAGAATACCATAAGAACCAAGATGGAATAATAGCTGCTACAAAAATGTCCAAAACTGAAGACAATAGCCTCCAAAGGCACTACAATAAACTGGTGAAAGGGACAACATTGGTTTCTTTCCCTTCAAGATCTAGATCTAATCCTCCTAGCTGAGTTGTGCCCTCCTGGATGGTTGTAGATGATTAATATTTTTACCTCCTCCTAGAGACCTCCAAATTCCACCAAAATCGATAGAAAAATAGATCGGGGCAAGAAAAATCCCCTGGCAAAGTATGAAGTTGAATGATGAATATCTGACCCTTCAGATGGATGAAACCTCTTTCTGTATTGCACCCTCCTTCTCTCCAAGTCATGCCAGTATATAATAAATCATATGATAGAGAAACCCCCTCCAAAATGGGCTAGAAATGGTGCCCTTGGCCATACAGAGAAAACCCATAAGTCCTTATGCCCAAAATCCTTCTCCTTTTCCTAGATCGACCTGTTCTCCTTGAGAGGGTGCACCCTCTTGCTAGAAACCCCCTGAGACTGCGCACTGTCTCTTCCTTTGTTGATGGATATGACCTGTACCTATTGTAGAATGGTGTGGGAGGAGTATTTCACCCCCGAGACCAAGCTTGGATCAACATAGGAGGGATCTTTCACCATCGAGTTGATCTCTAGGGTTTGTAATATAAAAAACCTCAAAATGTCTTTGTGCTCAAATGCCCAAATGAAAAAGTAATAATAATCCAAAATGAGTGAGAGATGCACCATCCTTTTCTTTTATACCCTCATAAAATTCTCTGTTGAGTTAGTTAACCACTTCCCGGGGTTAACTCCTTTCTTTTCCACATGTGGTATTTTCCTTTCTTCACTTTACCGTTTTCTCCCAAAGTCAACTTGAAATTATAACATTGTGCTTAGGTACATGCTTTGGGTTTTTTGGTCCCCATGATTCATGAGACTATAGTCTAGTGGGGCAACTATAATACTAACTCTCTCATGCCCTCTTCATCAAGAGGTGGGGGAAATTACAACATCATCACAAGTTATGACATTGTAATGTATCTCTTCTTCTTCCCACACTTCTGACGTGTACTCTCAAGGCAGGCCTATCTTGTTCTTTTACTATATTTTTGGAGCCGTGTCTCCTGAACCTCTTGTTGGCACAAAAATAGAGACCAATGTTATCTAAGTTTTCCAACAAAACATAACGTTGTATTTTAGGGACGCTGACATATTCAACCTTCTTCAAGGGAAGGAGGTCTCACCTGAAGTGCAACTGAGACATGTGTGGTGAAGCGAGTCAAGGAGAACATGTCATTGGATTTGACATTACCATGTTTAGATTCATACATCAATATGCACAAACATTCATATATAGTGACTAAATGCTAAATACACATGACAAAAGTAATTACATAGCATAACAAACAAAGATTCATACACAGTATATTTAAAATTTTAGGGCCCAAATAATCCTTTATATTATCAGTGCCTCAAAACTATCATGCAAAGAGTACATATTTCATATAATAGCTTATGCAACAGAATCTATTCCYAGGTACCTATTACATAATTTACTCTATTGTGCAAGCCCAGTAACACCCACAACACCCATTACAATAATGTCATGCYAGTCATAACTGGATCCCAACCCAACCAATAGAAAAAATTAGAGTAACTCTTTTGCATGCTCATTCCTCAAATATAGAACTCTCTCTTACGAACCAATTATCCAAYTGACTAACCTTGTACYTCTTCACACTTCCTTCCTCTTTATACCTTTCCCTCGACCACTTCTTGGAATTCTTGTTTCATTACTTTTTCGACCCTTTTYTGCTGGCATCCRATGTTTTTTCCACTTTTCTAACTGYTTGTCYATATGKCATATGRTAATCTTTGTTATCTCTGCTTCTATTAGACTTTMAATTAGGTTTTATCTCTTCTAACTAATTTATGCTACTATMTGTTTTCCATATGGCCATGCAAGAATTTCCTCAAAAMTTCGTCCTTTSCCCAAAACAGACAATTCTAAAAAACAGAGGGCCCAACAGGYCCATACCACAATCGTTGACCCTAAGTCAACCTTCTGCTTCCCTCCCATGGCCTTCTACAAATGGAGGGCCTAACTCRRGCACAATTGTAAGGGCTTGTTGGCCAAAATTGTCATAGTTCTCCACACGATCCTRCCATTTTTTTGGCTAAAATTGAGGCTCTYGCRACAAACTCTTGTGTTGTTGTCACATTGGGATCCTCGGGCTTRGTATCCAACAATGTAGTCCATTCAGTGTCTCCAACTGAATAAAAATKTTGCATCTGGATATATCAACRTTCATCATAGGGYGAAAGTCTCTAGGYTCTTTCTTGGATGCTTGGGCATACTCATCCAGAGCATCCAGTATTTCATCCACAACTTAGATCTCCACAAATTTTTCTTCCTTCTTGACTGRGTCAGTGATGGATTGGGCTTCTACATTCATCTAGTTGAGTTGGGAATGCAACTCTTCTACTAGATTACTTCATCATTCCAAAAATCCGACCCAATSATTAACCATGCCAAAGAGTTGKCGACATTCATCTATGCAGACATGAAGAGAGGACCAGATGATATTTCCCTCCACGTTTTCATGTGTGACCTTATGCATCATCTCTTAGGGATGSTCCTTTTCCTTCAACTTTATTGCATCCATCTCTTGTTGAAGGTTGTCATTCCTTGTAGCTAKTTGTGACTAGGCATCAACGATGAGCTCAAGTCATTCCGAAGGCACAACTGGGGTGATATCCTTAGGGATCTCAAGAGMAATATTTMTGAAGGTAGCCCAAAATTGGAGAAACTGATAAGAAACAACTGAAATATTGAACTCGACCTATGTTCACAACTCATGTTYRTGATCCATGGCTGAAGTGGCTACAATGGTGGCTTGGTGCARCTATTGTGACTATTTTGTAAGATCTTCATTCATCTATTTTGTAGTGAGAAATCTGATCAAGTTGATCTATGGATKCTCTCATAAGAGTCATGAGTTGTTGTGTAGACCAAGATGCAAACTTACCACTGGTGAGGGATGGATCCAAGGGAAACTGTGAAGCCAATGGTTGGCCACTAGCGATAGATCACTCAAACATACTAAGGGTTCCAACACCGTAAGGATTAGGATAAGTAGTGCATAGGATACATGTGAGCCTATCCTGGACCTATAGAGGAAGTTTCCCAATGACGTATGTGCGCTCTAGGAACAATTCCAAGATTCCACGACACTGTTGTGGATGCTGTAGTAGTGTCTCAATCTATTCCTTAACCGAAGTAGTGCTATGCACAAAATGGGTGTCCTCCTAGGTGTCCATCATGTCAATGTGAGGATATGGACCCATCTTCTCTGGAACTGTTGGCACAGGGGCAGAACCAGGGTTCAATGCTACAACATCGCACCAACAAATCCCTAACTACCAGCCCTTTCGACAACACGAAGCAGATGAAGTCTCACCTGAGGTAGAGGCAGGGGTGGTTGCAAGACTCAGGTGTCTGCAACCTTAGCTGGGACACATATCTGTGATTGTACTACTTAATAAAGAAGTTAGCACCATCATTTACTCAATATACAATCAATAATCACTTCGCTGATAAAACAGGGCTTCACAACATTCACACTGGTATAATGTATTTAAGCACTTAGCATCAATAGATAAGTCAGATCTAGCAGATCAAGAACTCAACACATTCATATAGATCAGATCTAACATTACTATACATCATTAGCACTAGCATAAGAATATCTATCTCATCATCTTAAAGCACTTAGCAAAAGAAGACATAAACATATTATGACAAGCACAAAGAAAGACAACATAGTGTTTACATGGTTCACCCCCACCTTGGGGATATGTCCACCAAATCTTCTTCTTTATTGTCTTCAGTCAATCGGTTACAAGCACAAATCCATCAAAAACCTTACTTTGCACATGACAAAATATCTACGCAACTTGCTAGATCCTTCTTCCTTGCGTTACAACACTCAACCTTCCACAATCTGTTACAAGGACCTGCACTTAGCTCTGCAAGTCTCTTACAGTCATGCACAAAGCACTTACAGACTCTACTCTCACTTAGCATACATTCACATCACATAGATGCACTATTCAACTACTTCTTACATTGCCTAGCCTTCTATTTATACATACAAAATAGGCCTAAACATGGGTAAAACCATGGGCCGACATCCCATTCTCGTTACATATTCCCCAAAACCCAAAAAGGATCCAAAAGTGGGCTGAGATACCATGATCTCTGCTTCATCTTGTGCTCCTCCTTCGACAGGCTATCGAAGTCCCAAAATAGGTCAATATGACCAAAAATCTCCCAAAACTTGGTCAACGGAAAACATGCCCCCAACACTCACCTATGACTTGTCTCGAGTCACTCTAGTCTGATCAGTTCTACCTTGAACGCCTCGAGCCTAGCTCGATTTGCTTCGACCTATTGCTGTGCGACAATTTCTTGCTCGGTGAATTCTTGGATCACTGCGTTGTTCACGGGCCCTTCTAGGCGTTGTTCTGCTGTGATGAAAACCTGTTCTAGCTCTGCTCCTCGGCTTTCAACCTCTGTGAATAATTGGCATGCCTTATCCTGCACTGGTTGAAGCCGTTGAGTAAATTCCATCACTTTTCTTTGAATCGTATGGATCTACTGCTGGGCAGTGCGTTGCTCCTAAGACCTCTTGATTCTTTCCACGACCGACAAGGCCTTCAGCTGCACCTGTAGTGTGTTTGTTTGATGCTTTACTTCCTTGCGCTGTGACTCTAATTCCTGTAACTCTGGATTCTCGGTGAGGTTCTCATATGTTTGGGTGCTGTGGTTACTCAGTTGCTTGCACTCCAAGGCAAGAGATTTTAGTTTGTCAACTGCATTGTGGGCCGTTTCTTCCCTTTGGTCTCTTACATATTGAGGGGTCTCGGGCACAGTGCAGAGCTCCAAGTCTACTATGTGCTGTTGGATTAATTCTTCAAGTTGTGCCACCTGCTGTGCAACTCGCTCTTCGGTCTTTATTGCTATGACTATCATAGAGAGAGGTTCTCTGTGAACCATTTCTTTTACTTTGAGTTTCTCTGTGAGCAAATGTTCCTTGATTTTTTGCAGTTGTGATTTTTCTTCATCGCACTTCGCTTGCAGAGCAATATTTTCCCATTCTGCAGTACTTCATTCTTCTAGAAGGTCTCCCTATACTTGTGCCAAATCCAGGGTATGTTGCACTATTTCTTGTTGAGCTCATCGAAGGAGAGATTTGACTGTATCAACGATGCGGTGGAATTGATCTTTCTCATATCCCAGTTTTGATGTTCCTGTTGACAGAGGCACAGTGGAGACTACACGGCTAGATTGTAGTGCCTGCTGCACTCCTTGGAGCTCGTCCTTAATCCGATGGAACACCTCCTCCTTCTTAGCTTCTTGCTTCTTTGATATCTCCAGTGAAGCATCATTCAGGGATGCTATGATGAAATTGAAGTCGTCGGAGGTGAGGATGGTCTGCATTTTGGTCATGGTTCTTTCACTTTCTTCTGGGAGGAGGGTTTTGGCAGGGAAACCTTCCTTTTCTTCGAGGGATCCTCCTCATCTCTAGGCGGTGTAACCTCGCCTTTCTTCTTTTCAACTTCTGTGCCATCTGTCTCTCCGCCATATCCTACTTTCTCTGTTGATATGGAAGTGGTCTTCATGGATGCACTGTCTAAATCATGGACCTCTTTGGTCTTCTTTATCTTGCTAGGTATGGGTGTATCCAACGCACTTTCTAGACTATCTAAATCAGATATCTCCGCAGGGTCTGCTGGAATGAGGAGGTCCACCGACCAGTCCTTGGTGATTTATTCTAATTCCTCCTCTGTCAGCTTGTAGTAAGATTGAAGTTGTTGCTTGTGCTCATCAGCGCGCGCTGTAATATAAATGAAGTGGCTGTTTGCACTGAATTTCATTAGAGGCCAAAACCTATGGAGGGTATTTGGCATGATGTGAGCCTCAGACTGGATAGATAACTTCAGTCGATTTTAATATGTGTGGAATACAAAATTTGACTTCCATTACTTGTTCATGTCATTGGAATACCATAGTGTACTGAACTTTGCGTCCAAAGGTTCAAAGGGATCGATGTCCAGGAAGGTCGCACCTTCCAGCATCTCCCATGCGATGAAAGCAATCAGGATTCGAAGCCAACCGAAGTGGAACTCATATCCTTGATCTTGAGCTTCCCTGTAGTCTAGTTCCAACTGGTTCACGAGGTACTTTGCCCAATTCATTTGTAGGCCCTCTGTGCACTTCCCTGCGAGGTCGACTACAAAGCCAGTAACTTGGGTGGGTCGATTCTTGCGGACCAAATTTCCTGTGATCAATTGACATGCTAGGCGCACTACACTTCTTTGGATAGAATATACCTTGTAGCATCGTGTGCCTTTCTCGACATCGTTGTAGGTGTCTTTTATCTTTTGAGCTAAAGCGCGATCCATGGTTTTTTTGGGATAAAAATCCTATGGGTTAGGGACTTGCATACTCAGCCCTGTGATCCGATTGATCAATGTTGGATCCACTATGATAAGATGGTTTAACCACAAGTATCTTCCATGGTAACAGGAAAGAAATATCTTGACGCATGCATTCACTTCTTGGTGCCTTCTGAAGTGAGGAATCTTCATGATGTTGAACAATGTGGACTGTGCGAGGTTATGGGTCCATGAATGAGGGATGATCTTTGAATTATTTCCTTTTTTCCTGCTTAGGTACTTATGTGGGGCGAGCATGCTGTAGACCTTCCTGTCACTAAGGTTGAAGTCGCTAAACTTCAACACTGCTATCTTTTCTTGATCTGTGCAAACTACACGTATCCCCTTCGAGAGGTACATAGTGACCAATTCATACTCAAAGTCTCTGGGAACACTGTCTCAATTTATTGCTCCGCTCAGAGGTGGTAGGTAGGTGGGAAATATGCTCAAAATCAAATTAGCATTTGCGAGATCGTCTCTATGTTTAGTTCTCTTTTCATTTGTGTGACGTGATGGTCCGGCTCGAGCAGTGGACAGAGAGACCGACAATCCTCTCGTCGATGCTTCTTGTATACCGATAGACAATCCTCTCTCTGACATGACTCTTTTAGTCATCAAGTCGATGAGTACTTAGGCTACTGATTCTTCAACTGTGGCCAGCTCGTCGGACATACACGCTCGGGATTAATAATATTGGGTTCACAGTTAACTTAGATATTGTGCTAGAATAAACAACAAGAGGGAAATGATCATTGTATACAATTCACTTGGTCTACGGGCTCAAATTCTTGGTTTATCAAAAGTGTTCTCCGTGCATGGCGCAATGGGATAAATAGGAAACTCAACAACAATTCACTTGTAATGGGTATGAAGCCTCATTAACTCTTGTTCTGTCCGTTATGGCATGGTCCAATAGTCTGGTGTTGAGCTATTAATTTTTTCCGACCCGTTCGGAGTGACAGTCGAATGGATATATTAGTCCCAACGACTATATTTCCTCGCCATGGCAAAGTGCCATGTGTCACTGTTATGATATCCCGATGAAGCTCCAATTATACAAAATTTCTATCTGCAAAGTTCCCTCTGGAACCTTCTGTAACTTTTCAAACTTATCTCTCTTCTTACTTAGCTTTCTAGCCTTCCTCCCAGTGAGCTTCATCTTGGTAGTCCTTTTTCCATTCTGATTCTTATCGTCTTCAGACATAGTCACTGTGCGCTGTTGATATTCTCTCCTAGGACTTAGGGGTAACACCTCTTCTTTATCCGAGATAGGTACTACAATATCCCTTGAGTCTTATACTATTCTTGCAGCTTCGACATCTGGGTTTCTAGTGTTAAATAACTTTGATCTATTCTCCTATTATTCAATCAAGTATGCGATTCTTCTAGTCATGAAATATTTTAACTCTTGTCTCTTCTGCTCCAAAACTTCTTCTTCTTCTTTTTGTCTGGCTTGATATTATTCGATCCAAGGTTTCCCTAGTAACATGGTAAATGAGGCATTGTCCTCAATAAATTGAATAATCTCAAAATATTCTTTTGTTGAAGTTCCATTTTCATTCATAGGTATCTGAGTGAGCCTCCCACATAGGTTTACCGGTTTTCCTTTGAATAACCCTATTCCTCCTAATGAAGGAATGATAGCAGACCTCTCTATATCTTTCCAAGTTCTCTCTATCATGATATTCACATGTGTTTCCTCATATATAACACAATCAATGTCGAAGTCTCCTATTCTTGATTCAAGGCATTCCTTGTCTTTAAAGATCTTTGATAATCTAACATGTTGGTGGTCATTCAAGGTTTCTTTCATCTGTAGCAATACCTTCTCTAATTCTTTCTGGGGTTCTGCTATAGCCTTAGTTTCTAGATCTACCTTAGGGTTTTCTTGTCTTATGTTCATACTTTCAAGCTTAGCAATCATTCTAAGAAAATCCAACACTTCATGGTCCATATCTTTGCAACAAAGAAAACCAGGTCTTCTCCTAGGGCATGCATTCACAAGATGTCCCAGTTTTCTATAGCTGTAACAGAGGGTTAATACTCTCTTTATTTTAAATGATCCCCAACTTCTCCTATACTACACGCTAGGATCATAGGAGCTAACCTGCAATAAATTCTTTCTAGGATCCTGCATCCATTTGTTAGTCCAAACATTCTTTCTATGCATAGGTATAACATATCTTTCACTATTCTTATCAGATCTACTCATATAAAATATTATTTCATCTATTAATACCCTAGTTTTCAAAGTAGGACAAACTTTATTAAACATACCTAGATCCATACTCTAGAAACAAAAATTTCCACTTATCTTACTTCTACAGAGAATAAAGCTTCCATATCTAAAACTTTCCACTATATTTACCTTTATCAGAGCTTACATATCTTACCTCTTTTTAATCAAGAATTCTCACTTTTACCTTTCTTAGGGCACAAAGCTTCTGGATATTGCCTCTTTTCTTCAGATCAGACTTTTTTTCCTTAGCATAAAGCTTTTCAAACTAAGTAGAATACTATGCACAAGAGAAATAGATCTATGCTCGGAGCTTTCTCAGTTTTAGGTCGAATATTTGCACAAGCTTCTTCTTCCTTAGTTCCCAACAATCATAGTTTCATATATCAGCAATAGAACCATTTGTTGGCATAGGGGTAGACCTAGGGTTCAATGCTACAATAGCGCACGAATAAAGCCCTAACTACTGGCCCTTTTGGCAACACCTGCGAAGCAGATGAAGTCTCACCTGAGGTAGAGGTAGGGATTGTTGCAAGACTCAGGTGTCTACAACCTTAGTTGGGACACAAATCTATGATTTTACTACTTAATAATGCACTTAGCACCGTCAGTTCCTCAATATACAATCAATAATCACTTCACCGATAAAACAGGGCTTCACAACATTCACACTAGTATACCGCATTTAAGCACTTAGCATCAATATATAGGTCATATATAGTAGATCAAGAACTCAACACATTCATATAGATCATATCTAACATTCTTATACATCATTAGAACTAGCATAAGTAGATCTATCTCATCATCTTAAAGAACTTAGCAAAATAATACATAAACATATTATGAAAAGAACAAAGCAAGACAACACAATGTTTACGTGGTTCACCCCCACCCTGGGGCTATGTACACCAACTCTTATTCTTTATTGTCTTCAATCAATCAGTTACAAGCACAAATCCATCAAAACCCTTACTTCGCATAGGACAAAAGATCCGCGCAGCTCGCTAGATCCTTCTTCCTTGTGTTACAACACTCAACCTTCCACAATCTATTACAAGGACCTACACTTAGCTCTGCAAGTCTCTTACAGTCATGCACAAAGCGCTTACAAACTCTACTCGCACTTAGCATACATTCACATCACATAGATGCACTATTCAACTACTTCTTACATTGCCTAGCCTTCTATTTATACATACAAAATAAGCCTAAACATGGGTAAAACCATGGACCGACAAGCCATTCTCATTACATATTCCCAAAAACCCAAAAAAGATACAAAAGTGGGCGGAGATCTTGTGATATCCGCTTCATCTTGTGCTCCTTCTTCGACAGGTTGTCGAAGTCCCAAAATAGGTCAATATGACCAAAAATATCCCAAAACTTGGTCAAGGGCCAACAAGAACCTGTTGTGGCTCAGAAATGTCATATTTTCATACATGTTTCCCGTCATCATTCTTCACATTTCATTTCCCCATTAACCTTTCATGATATCATTTCCATAAATATACTTGGGTTTCACCTTATTATTCTCCATTTTAGTATTTAAAAGGAATTTGTGATTAAATGTAAGAAAATCAACATGTTTCATATATATCTCAAATATGTGTGAGCTTTGTATTGTTTAGGAATATGTGAAGGATTAATTCAAAGGACTTCTTGAATACTTCCTCCACCATTTCAATATTTGAAGAGATAATTCAAGGCCCTTCCAAGGAGAAGATCGTGGAGATTTGGTTGGAATATCTTATCCAAGATATATGAGAGTTATGTGTGAGGATTTGAAGGGATTATATTTTGTAATAATGGAAAATAGGTTGAGAGAAAAGTGGATCTGTAATAATGAGATGGTTATCTTATCTTCAAGGATCTCATGTATAAAAGAGAGTGCTCTCTCTT
>JZKD02S1884991.1:13200-27842 GCA_000966675.3 Picea glauca
ATATTAATGATGAGATGTGATTGACATTGCTATGATCCCTATGACTAATGAGCCCATGGAGGGCGTAGCTTTTGATGTGCAGGACCATGCCCGACGGACAGGTACCATTTGGACCAGTACACATGGGGAGATGATCAGTTCGGACCTCCATGGGGCTGAAGAGCCCACCAGATGGATGTTGAGACCCCATCAGGGGGCAAAGACAGGACACAGATGGATCAAGGGCTTTGTACTGGAGAAGAAGAGAACATTCCACCAGAGGCACCCCGACACAGCTTGACCTAGGGGGGATGACCCTTTCTTAGAGGAACGTTGGCCTTTGGAGACCTAGGACATCACCACCTTGACCATGACATCACCCAGCATCATGGACGTTTGGGGCAGGCAGACTAGGCAGCAGTGGCATGTGTGGCAGGTTGGAGAAGCCCAGGGAGGGCTAACGTTTTGCTCCAGGACGCCCCATCTGCCCTAAAAAGGGATAATGTCTCCCTTGGAGGGGCTTTTACTCTCCTTTCAGCTTGATTTAGGGTTTTAACTTGACTATTCAATGTAAAAAAGTATAATTTGATATTTTGGCCTTCTCGGCCTTTTTACCTGACCTAAAATGTAAAATTAGGTCAAGGTTTTGTATAAATGGGAGATTTTCACTCTCATTTTTTCATCATCACTGACTCACCACTCAGTGAGGTCTCAAATTTGCGCCCTATCTTGGGTTATTGGCTGATTTAGTGAGGCGCACTTGTTGAAGGAATACTTTTTGGCATTCTATGGTGTTTCTCTTTAAGGAAGGTGTTACAACTAGGGTTTGCATGGTTATTTCTTGATGAATTGTAAGTAATTTTCTGCAAAACTTCTTAAATCAATGGTTTTAGTCTTATTTACTTGCATATGTTTATAATTTGTTGAATCAAAACCCTAGGTGACAAGCACACAAGTAGGTCCTTGTCTCATGCCCCCTGATAGAGAAACTTTCAGCCATTGAAGAAGAAAAAGAGAGCCTAGCCGTAGCTACACTCCTTTTTCTTCCTCTCCTATGCTAGTCGTACCATTTAGAATTCAAGAGGAAGAAGACGTCCCAAGCCTAGGTTATCTACACTTAGGGCCAGTTTTTTTTAGGGTTTTATGAAAGAGCCTTGTTGTAGCAACACTCTCCCTCATTAAGCCTTCTTGTCTTGATTTTGTGCTTCATTTGAGCTAGCCGTTTTGCCAAATTGACCTAAGGAAGGAGGAGAGAGCACGAGGCCTTGCTGTAGCAACACTGGAGTGAGCCTCTCTCCCCTAGGGTTTTGATTTTGAGGCCTTGCCTTAGCAACACCTGAAAACTTCTCCCTCTTGTCCTTCGTCTTTGCCTCCTTCAACTCTTGTGTCCTTCATTATTGACTCCATTAAACCCTAAGGCATTGATCCTAAGACCCCCAAGCGTTGAAGTAGAACTTGATCTAAATACTCTCAAAACTCTTTGAATTTCAAACCCTAGCCTAGATTAACCTACTAACCCTAAGTTGTTGACATCATCATTGGTTATTTCATCTTTAATACAACGTCTTGTTTTAAAAGCAAGTGAATGGTGGTTTAGGCATTAATTGATGAAGTGTTAACTGGTTGCATTGAATGCTACATTGTTCCAATATTTATTGGTGAAGTTGTTGGCGTCAGAAGTCATTCCTGGATTGCGACAGGAGCAGAGCCCAATGCCCATCAGTTTTATGTCACAATAAATTTAATAGGTGATCAAATGGGTAGAGACTCGGGAACGTATCACTCTAACTAAGGGACTAGATCTGGTTTGTAAAGAACAAAGGAGGTCTTGATCCAACTTCAGTCAGTGAATGATTGCAAAATGAGCAGGTGGAAGACTTGGTGAGAGGGGTGAGCAGAACTACCTCGGGCAACAGGCCTTTTAGCAGTTTGCAGAAGAAAAACTTTGAATGCAAGATCCTCTTGGTTTAGAGTTTCGAGGAACTGAAGGGGTGACTTGACTGGATCCATCAATTCCAAGTCATTCAGCATTGAGAAAACCACAAGGACCGATTAGAGACAATCCAACTGTTACAGTGATCCAACCTACATCATCCTATAACAGATACAACTCGACTTGATCCTCCAATTCCGAGTTGTTCTAATACAGTATAAACAAAGACATGGAAAGAAGTTGACATTCATAAGGCAAGAAGTCTCAGATGTTAATACATAACCAGAATAACCAGTGCTTCGTTAAAGCTTTTACAATCGAGAGCCTTGCTCAACCATCGATCCTTCAAAAAATATCAAAACTAAGTACATATACTCCTAACATTTGCCCAACAGAGGCGTCCTAGTCTTTCAGGATGGGGCGTCTCTTCAATCAAATCTGGCCTGCATTCCTCCGTCATACGCAACCTTAACTCTGCATGGCTCATGCCAGGGGGTAGTTGAGCCCTTAAATGCCGAAATAGTGTGTGCAAACTTCCCTGGTGAGTCGAGGACTCTGCATGACTTTTGTAGGAAAAAGAAAGCACAGAGGACCATCTTACCTCTTCATGGCTCATGCTAAGGGGTAGTTGAGCCCCTTAAATGGCGAATTTAGCATGCGCAGAGTTCCCTGGTGAGTCGAGGACTCGGCATGGCTTCTGTAGGAAAAACCAGTACAGAGGACCACCTCGGGCAGACTTCCTGCAGGGACATCCATACCTTGCAATTAATGAGTGAGGCGAGGTTTCAACCACCCCCTCTCTTCTTCATTCACTCCGAGCAGGTATCAGGATTCAGATCAAGTCGAACTAGCACCGGGAGAACACGGTGCCCCCCTTCTGAAACTCAACTCGGCACTTTTGGCCCCCTTTGTACAGCACTTTCCTTTTCCCCAAGTGACCACGGGCCGCGACCATGTGCTTTTCCTCAAAGGCGCTTCAGGGTTCGGGCTTTCGAGATGTGAAATGCCAAGGAGCCCTTACCCCTTGAACTCCCAAATGCCGACATGACTTGATCGCGCACCACGCGTCCTTTTGGATGGACGGCCAAGATTACGTCTTCGGCGCTTTCACTATGAACATCCCAAAAGACCCCACCTGTGGCTCAGATCTTGCACCGCGTGTCCTTCTGATGAACAGTCCCGATCCTCTCAGCAATACTGTGGGCCCGGGTCCTGGATGCCTTCGAAATTTCGCATCTCAGGGCTAGGAAGAGGCTACTCCTTGTGCTTCAAAGTCGCGAAATGGTTTTGCTGATACAGAACCTGTCCAAATTGACAAGCCTGTGGTTAGTGAAACTAAGGTCGAGCCACCCGTGCCTTTCCATGCCCTTCTACCCTCTCCTAAACCCTCAGCCAACCCTGATATTGACCTACCCGACGTTATAACTGAGAAGGTTGAGGCTGTAAAAAAGCCTGTGAGTAAAAAGGTCAAGGGAAACCCTACTGTCGACGGCAAAGGTAAAAAGAATGCTAGACTCATATCGAGATTAGCCCGGAATAAACCTAATCCAAATGCTAAGCAGAAGCCCATAGTCCTCAGCGAAGATTCAGACTCTGACATCGAACGCTTCCTAGCTAGTGAGTACCCTTACTCCCAAGGTTTGTGCTCCGAGCCACCCTATGATTTCGTTTCTAATTTGCCCCCGTGCTTAAAGAATAATCCTAGCTACCCCGGGATCAAGCTTCCTAGTGAAACCCTCGGTGATTTTATCAAACCCTCGACTGTTATTTCAAAGCCCGGTCAGTCATCGTGCGACCAATCTAATGTGTGGTTGGAATGCTACTATACCGACGTTCCCTTATTACAGTTGAAAATCAAATCATTGGAAAACCAAGTTGCAGTATTGACAAGCCAAAGGGTTAAGTTTCAAGCTGATGACGAGAAGCAGAAAACCACTGGTTCCATCGTATTTAGGAATGTCGAATCGGCTACAGCCTTCATGAATTCCAAAATGTCATGATCAAGTTGCCCGCTCGTCATCTAGGTATGAATTTCGATATCAATTTCATTTTGTGAATTGCTAGGATTAATATAATGATTTGAGTTTGGTTTTCAAATAGCTCTATCTATCATTCGAAATGACTCTGTCATAGTCTTGTGGATCCTGTACATTGTTTTCGTTTTGCTAAAATTAAATGAAGTTATAATTTGGTTACACGATTTGGTCGTGCCCAGTTTAGCAATTGATTGGTTTTTATTGGGTTTGATTCATTTGTCTGTTGGTTTGACTTAACGAAATCAGTAGTGTTTGTTTTTTATTGGATTTTGTTTGTATCGGATCTGAACAGGAGGTTTTTATGCTAAAATTAGAGCACGACTGTGTTTTGATTTAATATGATTTTGTTTTGGTTAGATCATAGCGACCCTGATTTAGTTTTATGATTTGATTTTTTAAACGATTTCATACGATTGAATTGGTTTGATAATTACGATGTAGTCTATTAAATTGGAAAAACGACTCTGTTTTGTCAACATTTTGGTTTGGATTTGGATTATATCTGACCTGTGTAAAAGATCTTTTCGTCGAAGTCATGGATTTGTGTTGATTCATAACGGCTGTAACAAACTCAAATTGTTCGATTCGCTCTTGTTCTGATTGGATTATGAGTTGGATTCGTTTCGAAAAAAGACTTGACTCTGCTCTGTTGATTTTAATTTTCAAAACGAGTTTGTTAAACTCAGATCGACATTTGTAATCTCTGTTGAATTCGTATGATGAAATTCGGTTAATAGTTCGTTTTGAAATGAATTCTAGTAATAATTTCATTGAAAGTCAATCGATTTCCTACGCCCCCAATTGGCAATAATAAACGATCGGGCGAATCCCACAGACCCTGTTATCAACCAATTGAATCCATTATGATTTCGTTTACATACCAGTTTTGATTTGATTCGCTAATAATATGGATCGTTTGTTGTGTTTAATATATTGCGATCAATTTGAGAAAATGATCCTGTTAATTTGGTTTGGATTCGAATTGATTTTGTGGGTAGTTGAAGCAACTATTTGTGATTTCAATAGGTTATGAATCGATTTCATTACTGTCGGTTATCCAATATGATTCTGTTTACCCGATTTTGTGACAACAAACGAAACAGAGTACATGCATCTCTGTAGTCATTGATCGATCTTAGTCTTGCTTGATCTCAAATTAATATAACAATTTCAATTTGAATGATTCGTTTGTCTTTCAAATAGCAATTAGATATTTGTTAATAGTTTGAATTTAATTCTTTAAAGATTTTAATTGATTTTAATGTTGATTTTGTGTCTGATTTAGACCAGCTACAGAATCGCAAGATTCTGTAGCTAGTCTTTAGGATTAGATTTTTATCAATTTCATCAGCAAAATACCCTCTTAACTTGTCCATTTTTTACCTCTTGCAGGTACATTCGAATTGCATTGGGCATGCTGGATAGTCTAGGAGATATTTGTGTGATATAGTTTTTATTTTAGGTTGTTAGTTTAGACAAACTTGGGATATCATCCCAGATTTTCTGTAAACAGTTTTGATAACTTCCACATGGATGTTTTACCCTGTAGAAATTCTTTAAATACTTATTATTTTTTGTAATAAGGATCATCCTCACTTGTGGGAGAACCAGGCTATGGATTTCTAATACAGACTGAGACGAAAGTTGATGTTTTGCTACAGCTTTCGCTTTCATAATATCAATCTTTTGTTTCAACTTTATGCATGTCAGTTTGCAGTTGATTATAGACTACTTTAGCTATCATAATCTATTGTTGGATGATATGATTTGATTACTGTGTTATCCATATCTGATTTCTTTCATCATTTTTTTAAAAAACTACAGCAATTACTTTGTTTCAGTTAATGAATCACAGATTTCTCTTCTTCGTTAATTGAATCATTTCGTATAGATCTTTGCATACAGGTTTATCTAACTGTGAAGATTTATAAGTCATAAGATTGTTGTAATTTTTATGTCTTGTTTGTCCTGTAATCATATTTGAAAAGCACTGCAGCTTATTGTTTACGACAAGCTCCTAGATAATTCGGTGCGGGTTTCCTCCCTCCGATCAGCTAAGACAATCATTACATACAGGACAAACCTGGAGCATTTCTTCAGGTTAGTTTGTCATTTATTTGATAATTAATTTGTTAGTATAGTTTAAGTAGTTTAGTTAGATATATTTGTAGTTTAGATTTGTAGTTAGAGTTAGTATATTAGTTGTTTAGTTTAGATAGTTTTTATTTTATGTCTTTTTCATAAAATCATAAAAATCAAAAAACAATAGCTCTCACTGTCTTAGGACAGAATGCAAATGAGCTTTTTAGGTTTTCATTCAAATCTGTAAATTGTAATTATTGTACATTTTGTGAATAAGATTTATTTCTGTTAGTAGTTAGATATTTAATTTCTTAGAGTTAGCATAGTATTAGATAGTAGATTGTATATATAATAATTAGATTTGTTTAGTTTGTTTTAATAGTTATTTTTAGTTAGATTAGTTTATTAGTTTGTTTTAATAGTCAGTTTTAGTTAGATTAGTTAGTTTAGAGTAGTTTTCTTTTGTTTTCTTAGGACTTAGATCGGCTAATGGAGCCGCTAAACCTGTCAGGGTGGTTCATCCCAAACAGCTTGGGTTATTAGACAACCTCGGACCGGTTCCACTCTCCCAGTTGACAGACGGTCAATTTCGCCCGTCAACAAATGGCGCTAGAAGGAGGGCCTGAAATTAATTAATGGCACGAGGCAGTCGTAAGACTCCTCCACCACCTAATCGCTCACCTATAGTGACTAGAAGCCATTCAAACGATAATATTCCCCTTCAAACAGCAACCACTTCAACCGACGATCCACGGATCACAGTTGAGCCAACAACCTCTAATCCTGCAGGTGGTGACATCCAAGAGATTGTCCGTCAATCTCTTATAAGAACTCATAGCGCCTTAGCCCGTTTGAGGTAACCTAACCGTCCATTGAACCAACCTTTGGATTTCTTTGATATCAGAGAACAGTTAGGAGGCACTAATCTCACTGTGAATCCTACAAATCCAATCCTAAATCCTGCTGCGGGAGGATCTGGGATGCCTCCTTCACCACCTCCATCATCTCCTTCCTCTTCTAGAGGAGATTCTTCCGATGAAGGCAGTTCACCTTCTCAGCCTTCCACACCCACTACACCAATGGCAAACCAGAACAACCCTGCTAGACCTTGGCTCGACCAGGATACCGTAGTTGTACCTGGAGCTCAGCACCCTTTACCTAAACATCCGGAGAAATGGCTTCCCAAGTTTGACCCTGACTCAAAACAGATCGTTGAAGATCACATTAAAAAGTTTATGTTAGCCATAACACTCCGCAATGTCGAACATGAAGACGTTGTCTGTAGGTTGTTCCCCTATACTTTCGAGGGCAATGCATCCACCTGGTACTTTGCCCAGCAACCCCATACCATCATGTCTTGGGAAAAGTTTGAGTCATGCTTTTTGGAAAAGTTCGGAGACGGTAAGCCTCCGGAAGTCCTAGTCATGGATCTTTCTAACTTAAGAATGAACCCAAAAGAAAAAGTTAAAGACTTTAATCAAAGATTCTTAACACTTAAAAACCGAATCCCTGCAGATTCCATGCCTGCCGAGAATCTTATAATAGCATACTACACTAAAGCTTTGCATCAAAGTATAGCTATTTGGGTTAAACGATCTAAGAAAGCCACGTTGTTAGAAGCCTTCGAGGAGGCCAGCCAGATTGAAAAAGACAGACTTAGTCTTAAAGACTTTACTAGCAACGAAATAGAGACTAGTTCTTCTTCCAAAAAGATGATCGAAATCCTCCCAAGACCTACTCAAAGTAAAACACAACCTGAAAGCTCTGATTTAGAAAACTTAACTAAAGTTGTTCAAAAAATGTCAAATCAAGTTGTAGACTTAAAAAAGACGACGGAAGAAGCTTCCTCGAGCAAAGGGTCTTTCAAGCCCCCATTCCGGAAGCCTTTTCCTACCAACCGACCTAATCCAACCACCGAAGGCCTTAATCTAGAAAGTCTACAATGCGCCCTTCAAACAATTCTAGAAGCCCAAGATAACTTGATACCTCCTGAGATTCCTGAGGAGGTAGTTGAACAAGAGACAGTTCAAGAAGAAGAGTCTTCTCCAAACATTATTGGACACTTCTCGGATAGCATCTTTCAAGCTAACTTCGAGACAGTACATCCCTATAATACCAGAAGTAAGACAACAAACAAACCTTCTCCCGAAAACACTACAACTTCGCCTCCAAAGCAATCTAAATCAGCTAAAACTAAACAGAGCAATGTGAACCCCAACTTAGATTATGATGTAGTTGAAGATCTTAAAAAGTTGAGGGCTAACATTTTTGTTTATGAGTTATTGAAATTTCCATTTCTGCTACAAAAAATGTTACAGAATATCTCAGAAAATGGCAAAAATGGTAATTCAAGTGGTAACAAGGTTGTGCAGAACAAAGTTCCTCAGAAGACTTCCACCAAAAACAATCCTGATCCTCAAGATAAAGGAAGCCGTCCTATAAGTAATGTAAATAATGTAGATAAAGTAGCTTTAGAAACTGCGAGTAAAAAGCCACAAGCTACCACTCTTAGTACTCGCAAAAATGTACCTCCATTTTTGTTAACTTTCGAAATCTTTAATAGAAACATGCACAATTGTATGGTAGACTCAGGAGCGTCGTCCAATGTGATGCCATGGTCTGTATGCCAGAAGATTAACGTTGAAGTTGAACCTTCCACCTTAAAAATCATACAACTTGATCAGACCAATGTTAAAGTTATAGGCGAACTAAAGAATGTGCTCATAAGATTATCATCTAACCCCAAGGTTCATCAGGTTATTGATATTATTGTTGTGGATATTCCAGAAGTGTATGGTCTGTTTTTAAGCAGGGACTGGTCAGAGCAGCTACACGGCTATTTCGCGACCGATTGGTCTCATCCATGGTTTCCAGACAACGGCAAGCCTAACAAGATAAAGGTAAATCGTGAGCGCTACCTTAAGTTCACGGTCACAGATTTGAACGACCCCAACGAACCATTTACACCTTCTGCGGATTCACCCGAAGTACAAGGGATGGACACCTTCTTCGGCAATTTCATGGTCGAGGCTTCAACTATCACCAATCCGAAAGAGCAGTCCGAGATTGTAGCATATGTGCAGCCAACAGCTTCTACGCAACAATCTCATGTACCCGATGGGAATCAAATTTAGTCTCTTTATTTCGACAGGTCAAAGTCCAAAGAAGGAGTTGGTGCAGGCTGCGTTATTATCGATCCGACAGGTAATAAAACATTGATTGCATGTAGGTTGGAATTTGAATGTACTAATAATACTGCAGAATATGAGGCTTTACTGCAAGGTCTCAGAAAAGCTTTAGATATGAACATTCAAAATTTGACCGTCTTTAGCGACTCCGAAATAGTGGTTAGACAGGTAAGAGATTCTATCCACTGTCTGTCTCCGCATCTCAAAAGTTACCAATCCGAGGTATGGAATTTAATGAATAAATTTTCTGCTTCCAATATAAATTCTATTCCTAGATTGAATAACTCTGAAGTAGATCTATTGGCTAATGTAGCTTCTAAACTTCTTCCTGCAGAAGGCTTGTCCCCAGATGCATTCTCCGTCGAACTGTTGTTTCGGCCATCCGTTCCCTACAACATCACGAACTGGAGAGTCTTTGACGACGATCAACAGATAATTAACTTTTTGCACATGGAAGAAACTTTTCAAGGCGCGGTGATAGACGAACACATGCACGACGACAAATTGCACGATTTCACGGTAATACCAGATCCGAGAACTCCTGAATCTCCATCGGATATGGTAAACTCGATCCGAAAATCTGTAGTTAGATTAGAGAAGTTTTATGATCTTCAAGATAAATTTAAAAAGACGGTCAACTGTAAAACCAATAGTTCCTCGTTATCTTATGAAAAGGTAAACTTATGAACTAAGGACAATCCGCAGTGCATTAATCTAGGGGTAGGATGCTCTAAAAAAGAAAAAGTTGCATTTATTAAATTGTTCAAAGAATTTAAAGATGTCTTTGCATGGACGTATGATGACCTTAAAACTTTCGACCCTAATATCATACAGCATGTCATTCCTATGAAACCCCAAACCTTACCCTTCCAACAAAAACTGAAAAAAATGCACCCTAAGCTTGAACCGACCGTTCAAAAAGAATTGAATAAACTCCTAAATGCTAAGATAATTTTTCCTGTTAGGCACACTCAATGGGTTTCTAACCTTGTCCCAGTCCGGAAGAAAAGTGGGGAAATTCGACTCTGCGTCAATTTCCGAAACCTTAATAGAGCGTCTGATAAAGACAACTATCCTGTCCCACCCATGGAACAGATCCTTCAACAGGTATCTGGTTCTGAGAAGCTATCCTTACTAGATGGTTTCTCGGGGTACAACCAAGTCCTGATGTCTCCACCAGACCAACTTAAAACTACCTTCCGTACCCCGTGGGGCACTTATGCTTATCGAAAAATGCCCTTTGGATTGATTAATGCTGGTGCCACTTTTCAGAGAGCAATGGACATTGTTTTCCGAGGCCTAATCAATCAGTCCATTGTAGTTTACTTAGATGATGTTACCATTTTTTCTAAAAACAAAACCGATCATCTAGCTCACTTACGAGTCGTTATACAACGATGTCGTAAATACAACATCTCCTTGAATCCTAAAAAATCCATCTTTGCGGTAGAACAGGGTAAACTCTTAGGATTTATTGTGTCAAGCGAAGGGATGATTATCGACCCCGAAAGGACTCAAGTCATCGCAAAACTCCCCCCTCCTACATCCAAAAAATCTATGCAGACTTTCTTAGACCAAATTAACTTTGTGAGAAGATTTGTCCCCAGCTTCTCTGAAATGGTCAGACCCTTGCAAAACCTAATTAAGAAAGACACCCAATATCACCGGGGACCCCTAGAAAATCAAGCTTTTAATGCAATAAAGAAGGCCATAATAGACGCTCCGTCTCTCATGAGCCCAGACTTTTCTCAAGACTTTACACTGTACACTTTTGCTTCTGACCGTTCCTATGCCGCCGTCCTAACCCAAAAGAATGTCGAAAACAATGAAGTACCCATTGCCTTTATGAGCTCTGCTTTCAAAGGCGTTGAACTTAATTACCCAGCGATAGATCGGCAAGCCTACGTTGTTTTCAAAGCAATCAAGCACTTACGGTCCTATCTTTTGAAGTCAAGGACGAAAGTTATTGTCCCCTACCCAGCCGTCAGGAACCTGTTAGTGCAGAAGGAACTAGGTGAAAAGAGGGCTAACTGGGTCACCTCCTTGCAGGAATACAACTTAGAAATCACCCCAGCTCAGATAGTGAGAGGCCAAGGGTTATGCAAGTTAGTTGCTGATTTAGCAACAGGACAGCAAGAAGAAAGCGATACGTCAAACCTAGGACAACACGATCAAAATCTAATATGTTGCGCACAAAACCCTGCCAGTCCTTGGTATGACGATATAAGATTTTGTCTTGAACATGGGTCAGCCCCCCGTCACCTGGATCCCGCTAAAAGAAGAGTGTTGAGATTAAAGTCTGCCTCCTTTCATCTGGTTAATGGTATCCTGTTTCGTCAAAGTTTTGACGACGTACTGATGCGCTGTCTTGAAAAGGACGAAGCAGAAAAAGTCTTGCTAGAGTTGCATGCAGGAGAAGCTGGTGGTCATTTTGGTGGCGACACCACTGCCCATAAGGTTTTAAGAGCCAGTTATTACTGGCCCACGCATTTTAGAGACGCCCATGCCTTGTGTCGTAAATGTACCATTTGTCAGAAAGCATCAGGGTGGTTACAAAAACCAGCCTTTCCTTTGCAGCCCATTTCAGTAGATTCTCCTTTTCAGCAGTAGGGCCTTGACATCATAGGTCCAATCAATCCCCCGTCCTCACAACAGCACAAGTTTATTGTGACAGCCACAGATTACTTTACCCGATGGTCTGAAGCTGCGGCATTAAGAACTGTCAACACTAGTCAGGTAATTGCCTTTCTAAATTCGAATATTATCACTCGTTTTGGTATCCCTGACTGTTTAGTATTCGATAATGCTTCTTACTTTTCCTCTCTTGAGATGAGCGAGTTCGCTTTGGAAAAAGGAATTAAATTGAAGTATTCTGCTAGTTATTACCCCCAGGGCAACGGATTGGCAGAATCAACAAACAAGAACTTGATTAAAATCATCAAGAGAACGGTGGTTGAAAATCACAAAAATTGGCACAATGCACTGTTAAACGCGTTGTGGGCCGATAGGGTAACACCAAAAGCTATTGTAGGTAACTCCCCCTTTTTTCTCGTTTATGGCAGAGAAACAATTTTTCCACCTCACATTCTTCTTCCTTCACTACAGTTGTCACAAAAAATCCAAGAAGAAGATTGTCCCCCTTTGGAAAACCGAATTAACGCTTTGATGAAGCTAGAAGAAGTAAGAGCCCAAGCCAAACGTAAGTTAGATCAACATCAACTATTGGTTAAAAGTTGGTTCGAGTCTAACTCTGCTTCTGATAGGAATTTTGAAGTAGGTGACCTCGTCTTGAAATGGGACAAACCACATGAGGGAAAGGGAGAGCACACGAAATTTCAAAACTTATGGCTTGGACCATTTTTAATTGCTGAAAAGTTAGGTCCCAGTTCCTTCCGATTGCAGAATCTTGAAGGGCAGCTTGACACCTATCCGGTGAATGGCCAAGCCCTGAAAAGATACTTTGCTTGACAACAACCCTTGTATATTATGTACATATTTTGCTTTTGTTTGCTTGTTCTTTTGCTTTTGTTTTTCATTTGCCCTTTGAGTTTATCAGCTTGTGTTTTTTGGGAAATACACATACCTGTATACTGAGCTTTTCAGACAAAGAAAACAAAAAATTCCTTCGCTGAAATAACTGCTAAGAAAAGTGTATAAACATCAATGGTATATTTCTCAAATTTATATCTGTGTTGGCAAAAAGTATGTTGTTTGAAAGAAGTTGACTAATTTCGATCTCTGAGTAAAGCTTGTCATGATCATCTATTATCTTTTACGCTGTCCCTATTCCTTAAGGGAATGACTCAGAAGATGTCTCCCTGCCTTAGGAAGTTGTTTTTGTAAATGAAACATCTCTGAATCTTAATAAAGGACAGTTCTAAAAATTCTGATGAGGTCTGAAAAAATATGTTAAAATATCATAATTTTCAGCGTCACCCCGCTCGATCATATATCTTTAAAAAATTAAAACATAAAAGAGTTGTGGGAAGTGCTTGTAAACCCGCCGAGATGCTGAACAGGTCTGCTGGCAGCGGGTAAATGCATGCATGATGCCAAGACAACTTCGTCGGGGTACTGAACAGGCCCACTGGCAACGAAGCAATGTCGAGTATATGAAAATTTGCAAATAAAGAACCTCTTAACCATAAAATGTCCTTTATTCTGATCTAGAACTTCTTGGCAGGATACAGATGTCAGAGTGGGTTAAATGGCAACCCTGTCGAGGCTATGGATGCTTGTTGGCAGCAGTGGCTCTGTCAACAGTATTGGAGATTTTATCTTTAATATCGTGACTTGCTGGTCTTAAGACTGTTATCTATTTTCATCTTTTAAAACACTGCTGGAATAGTTGGTTAATGGTGATGTTTATACGATTTCTGGTTGTTATTTTTGAGTTGAAATTATCTTCGTTATCCTAATCTGAATTTGTTCTTTTGGCAGAGATAACTGCTTCTACCAGTGTGTCGCCATTGTTGGCAGCCAATTCACATTTTTCTACTGTCCTTATAAGCTGCCTACACCAATGTTTTGCAAACCTTAATTTTTCATCGCAATTCTCAAATAAACGACACTTTTATTTTTTGTGCCATTTGCACACTTACCTTCGTTTTTGTTTTCACGACTGTAAGCGTGAAAACTTGGTCTTTCGAAGTCGCATTAAAATCATTATTGAATTGTCATTATCATTCTTGTCGATATGCCCGTTGCGTTTACATTTTACTTATCATTATGCAGTTGGCAAAACCCTTTTGATCTGTACTCATTTCACATTCCTCGATTGATTGTGTAATTTTGTTTCATTGAGTTTGTGATACATTGAGGATTGGATTTGCATGTTATTTGATCAATTCACTTGGCATATTGATTATATGAAAAAGCATTGGTACATTGGTTAAACTCTTGGCATGAATCGTTTTATACACCGCATGTCACATAGTCAAACCATTGGTATTGGTTTCGATTTATTTGTTTGGTTTTGAAACTATAACTTTTGATCGCGCGAATGGTTTATCCATTTACCAAAGGTTTCGATTGATCGAGTGAAGTGGCATAGTTGTAACACATATGCGTTGTGATTTGAATAGTTGAAAGCGTCGGCGGTTGTACCATTGGCAATGACTATTCTGCATGGCAGAAATAGCTCCACCACCTTCGCACAATGTCATTAATGCCTTCCCTTATCCCTGTTTCAACTCTGCTAAGCATCGGGTAAGCCTGTGAATACTCTGCTCCGGCGTATGCTATGATTCAAACCCTGGCTCGTTCACATCACTTACCGTGTGCTCTTCTCCATGGCACTGGTGGTGTGAATTGAGTCGAATGGCAGTCAAGCTTTGTTACTCTTCGATAACGCCCGGAAAGATTTGCAAGATAATGGTTGGCTCATGTTTGTACCAAGGTTGTTGGGAGCGGGAGCGCGGAGCG
>JZKD02S1884991.1:40122-52218 GCA_000966675.3 Picea glauca
GTCGCTCCTGCTCTCGGTACTCCATGTCTAGGACCATGTGGGCCTCGAGACATGATCTCCTAGTTATCCCTAGATATCGGGGATAACAGGCATCTTTCCCTCTTGGCTATATACTAGAGCACTCTTCCTATTGCAAACTAGTTAAAGCATTTGGAAAGATTGTATTGTAATATCATTTGTACTATCGATATTTTGGAATAAAAGGCTTTGGAGGCTAAATTTTGGTGATCAAGCTTCATGTGTGAATCTCATTTGTCAATGGTATGCTAATTTGTGAGGTAATGTGCTTTGTTTTTTCTTGCTTAATTGTTAGATTGTAGCCTTCAAGTGGAGTTGTCTCCAAGAAGGGTAAGATTAGAAGAGTTAGGTTACTTTATAATCTTGTTGTTTCTTGTATATCAATATTTTATGTTGCATACTCATTTCGATTAATGTTTATGCTTTCTTAAGATTTGTTTATGCAAGTAACACTATTCTACTAATAGTTCTTTGGCAAGAAATATCTAAGTGTGTAGGATCTCATAACTTGAAGAGGAGGATAGGCATTGTTGCACTCTCTTCTCCTTCAAGCTTGCAAGAAAGACAAAGAGACCCTCTTTGATTCATCAAGAAGACCCCACATTGCCCAAGGTTCCAAGGCTTTGAAGATCTTCCTCTTTCTCTTTCTCACTATAATATTATTTATTTGGTTACCTTAAGAACATATATGCAAGTTATTTGAATCTGATTTAAAGTCTAAAGATATCTAAATTCAATTTTGCTTATATAGGAAAAGCTAGATCTACTTTTGCATCTAAAAGTTTCATTTAAAAGCATAAGATCTAGACTAGAAAAGGCTAGTTTTACCAAGTTTTGCTTCTAAATTTTAAAGGGATAAAAGTAGTTTATTTTTCTAAGTGCTTCATATAAATATTGGGCAATTTAGTGTTTGTAGTTTGCTGTCTTAAAACAGCAGCAAAAGATCCCAAAGAAGCAAGCTTTCTAGCTTGATTCTTTGGTTCCTTTCTTGAGGGTTTCAATAAATTCACTTAGGAGAAATTTTGGTTTTATATACTAATAACCAAAGACACTCTTAAAGTGTTTTTGGCCATCTCTTGCTATCTTTTGTTTGTTGTTTTGTGCAGGTTGGTGCGAAAACAAGAGGATACTCTACCGAAAATTCGAAGATTTGAACTTTCTAAGACCCCCAAAGTGGCCCTACATTGTTGAAAACTATTGTAAAAGTGATTTTTTCTTTTATGATCCATATATAAAGGTCCACATCTCATTTAAAGAGATCTTAAGACTCTTCAAAGAGCAATTGTAACCGAGATAATAAAATCAGTGAGACAAAGGAGGCCTCACTTTGCTTTCCCCCCGGGGGGAGTGTGTTGTGTTTTGGGATCTTGTGTCTTAGCTTGCTTCAATTTGTCCTTTTGATTTAAGTGCTCAAACATACTCACATCAGCTTTAAAGTTAAAATAAAACCATACTCTGGATCATTTTTCAATTTTGCAAAGTAGAATACTAATTGCTAGTTAGGTTCCATTTTATGCAATTTCAAAGTTGGAAATAAACAGTCTCCTCAGCACCTTACAAGAGGCTGGTCAATGAAGACTTTAGTAATAAAAAACATTTCCCTTTCAGTACTTTGCTTTATTGTTTAAAATAAACAACTCCCCTCAGCTCCCAGTGCGGTTCCTGACCCTTCCAATTGCGAGTTAGTCTCGATCTTCTGGGATTAAGTTTCATACACGCTGGGTTGGTCAATGGTGATAGACTAATTAGGGAAATCCTAAAGAGAATTTTGCTTTAGTGGAAACGTAAGAGAGTCTGTGAAGATATCTAGCGGGAACTTTGAGATCTAGGTTCTCCCTGTCGGATCTCCCACATTTTCTTGAGCTTGTGTGCAAAATCAGAGGGACCTCCCTGTTGGATATTCGGCAAGCTCAACCTCCACTTTAGGGACTTTTTCTAAAGGGCCAAATCTAGTTTAGACAAGCACTTTATTTTCATACAAATAAAATTTATCTCATTAACCTACCATCAATAAACCTTAATAAAACACACGATCTACATTGTCCACGATACCTTTAAGACACTGGTCTCATTTACACATTTGCAAAGCCATATGCTTCACACGTTTTATTTCAATCTTTTACTTTGAAGCAATTTGATTTTACTTGCATCTAACATTGTGTCTCAAGTATCCTTTTTATGCAAGTATATGTTCTATGTATCTTGTGATGAACAATTGATCTGTGTATGTTTTTGCTTTATGTTGGTTAATGAAAGTTAAAACTCCTAGATTCAATTCTTGTACTTATATTACTTTCAAGTCTTAGTATATTTGTTAGGGACTACCCCCCTTGGCTTTGCTAGGAGTTGGCCTAGACAGAGGAGTTGAGGATTAGGTGACAGCACCTTAACTCTCACTTGCCCCCAAGGACACACCGAGYGGATTGAAGATTTCTTCCACATCTCTCAGGTGTGTATAAGGTGGCAACAGGACCCAAGTAAGGTCAAATGTTTCAACTTTCATAAGAAGGGACATTATGCTTCATAGTGTCAGGAAAGGAAGAAGGGCAAAAACAAGACGCAACAGGAGGTTGCTACAACGGCAAAGGCAGATGAGTTTTCCAAAAGGTTTGAGGACGAGGTTTGCCTTGTTTCCCAGCTTTCCACAAGCACTTTACCAGCTAGCGTGTGGTTGATTGATAGTGGAGCCACATGTCATATGACAAGAGCATGGGAGCTATTTGAGAGCTTCACGGCATCAGACTCAAACGTGCATGTTAACCTTGGTGCGGCCACCAAGCATGCAGTGAAAGGATCTAGAACAATGCCATTATGGATGGAGTCAGATAGTGTATTGAAAGTAACAAATGTACTATGTGTTGAAAATTTGTTGATTACGTTAACATTAGATTTACCATAGCAATTTGAACTTCTTTTGCATTCTCGTTTCACCATAGGCAATGTTGCACCATCACCACCCAACCATAGGCACCTACTCGTGCCACCCCTAAACATAACATATGCATCCTGCGAAACCCTTCTACACAAAGGGAGAAAACCCAAAAACCTTCTTATAGAGAATAACCTTGCCAAGACAAAATAACCAAGAACAAGCTCTATCCACCAAAGAAAACCAACAAGAAAGAATCCAGCAACACAGATGCAGCACACCCTAACCAGAGCGCTAGAGTGTCTAGCCTCCACTAGCGTACCACCAACAATACTGCAACAAACCCTAGCTAGAGCGTTAGGGTAATTGGCCTTCACCAACACATCACCAAGAGATAAGATAAACCCCAACCAAACTTGCACCATCCTTCCTTTTGCAGTTGCAATTACAGTCGCAGCTCTCTCCACCAAACTTGTGCTATATATAAGAGTGAGAGAGTGTGTCAAATGAGGAAGGCGTCACCCTTATTTATACTAATCTGCCCAATGACTTCTGGCAAGGCCGACCTGACGCTTTGGAAAAATATAATTTTTGTTTATCTTTTTCTTTTGGAGCCGACTTTACTTCTGGAGAAATATAATTCTTATTTATTATTTTCTGTGAGGCCGACTGGGATCTTCTTGAGTTCTTGGCATCTTCAGCTATAAGAAAGGTTATCTCGGAGGTGAATACCTCCCGCAACTACCAGAAACATCAACACTCCCTCTTAGCCAGGGAGGTATTCTCTGTGATGTTTTTCCTCTAGTCCTCATAGCCTCACGGGCTATGTCATGGTCCTCCGACCATGCCATGTTCGCGTAGACCATGCTACTAGTAGCATCATCAAGTCGCACATGGTTACACCCAATGTGGACCTTTTCTAGGGCCTCATCACCACTAGAATATACTAGGACCTACACGCCCATAGGACCTTCTTTTTCCAATACATTATGAAGACCGACCATAGTTACAATTTCAACACTATGGGTGTCAAAGCTCAGATGGAGTGTGTTCTCAGTCTCAGCGATTGAGAAGAAGGGCTATGAGGTCTTATTCCGAGATGGACAAGCGCTTATTATGCCTAGAGGATCTAGCTCAAACAAAGCAATTGTCTTTGAAGTTAGAGAGAGCAACCTGTATGGGCTAAAGGGCAAGCCTATGCAAGTTATGGCGAGCAGTAGCAGAGTGACAGAGGACAAGGAGCAGGTAGCTTTGAAGGTTGAGCAGCTCAAAGGGAGTCAACCTTCAGGTTCCAGTGAGAAGGAGCAGCCTTCCAAGTCTGTCCAGAAGAAGCAGTCATGGTACGAGATGACCATGCAGGTTGCTCAGGAGCATTACCAGAGGAAAGTCTTCGTAGAAAGGTTCGATCGAGTCAGTTGGGATAGCTTTCAAGTCAGAGGGAGCAGTGACAGCCGGCAAGGTAGCAGCTTTGATAACGAAGATAGATCCATCTCCAAATGGAAGAAGTACCTTCCTCGCTAAGAGGGAGTGTTGAAAGTTGTAGCATCGGACAGGTACTTCCACGTTGGCATGTGTCTAGCACGTGGAAGTCATCTAATGCCTCTTAGAACCATAGAAGTTCATTTTGTGTAAATGAATGACCTTTTTGTAATTAATGGAGGTTAATTAAGTTAAAATCCTAAGTTATTGGCTTTAGTAACTTAAGTGAAAATTAAATTAAGTCATAGTCGTTAGATCTAAAGTGAACGGGAGATTAGATCTCAATTGTTGATCACTTTGGATGAGATCTAGGGTTTTGGCTTAGGGTTTGATTTGGTCTAATCTCAAGATTATAAAAAGGCAGCTAAGGTAAGAGGAGAAGATACAAGTGAGATAGAGACTACAGACAGAGAGTGAGCTTTCAAGTGTGCAAGTCCAGGTATTTGAGGGAAAGAGACAAAATGACAGCAAGGGTTTTAGCAGCCTTGAGGTTTTTGAGGCTAGGCTAATTGATGTAATTGTAATTTCCTTAGAGGGGCCATTTTCCCAAGAAGGGAGCCCCAAATTAATAATAAAATCTCATAGAACTGGTTTTCCCACAAGGGTTTTTCCAGGGGTTTTACCCGAATCTCGTGTGCAAATGTGTGATTGGTTTCTAGTGTATACTTCCGTTAATTTATTGTTGATGAACCTAGCTGTGATATTATTCAGTGAAATTTGTTTTTGCTTGGAATTAATACCTTGATGCTAGGTTCATGAATTTTAACATATTCCTTCCCCACCATACAGCCTACAACAATAATACATGCAAGCACATCCAAACACATCCACATAGTGGCAAACATAAATTTCCTCAATCAGATGCATTTGCAATTTCAAGATGGACTATGAAATTTGACCTTTACAAGTCGCTTGGCTTCCTCGTCAACATCCCCACATAAGAAAGTTCTTGACGTATCACCATGGTACCCCTACAAAAAAGTGTGCAATTCCTAGATCATAAGTATTACATTACACATTTTCATTGATGACTCGTGTAAATCTAAGTAATCATCAAAGAAGATGTATAGGAAGTGAAGTAAAGAACATTGCAATTTCTAACAGATTATAGAACACACATTGTCAGTTTTTCTAGGGAAGTAAACAATATCACATTTTCCATTAGTTACTATTCCATCAAGCAATGTTGACCATATCCTTGGCAAGGGCTAAATTCTAATACGTAACTCAGAACATAGCAATCAAAGTGGCTAATATATCAACCATAACAAAGTTTTTCTCTTCGTGTTATATTTTTCCAAAGGTCAGCTGTAATCTTTTTTATACATTACACATTTTCATTGATGACTCACATCAAAAATCTAAGTAAACCATCACATTTTCCATTAGTTACTATTCCATCATGTAATGTTGACCATATCCATGGCAAGGGCTAAATTCTAATATGTAACTCAGAACATAGCAATTAAAGTGGCTAGTATATCAACCATAACAAAGTTTTTATCTTCCTGTTATATTTTTCCAAAGATCAGCTGTAATATTATTTATACATTACACCTTTTCATTGATGACTCAAGTAAATCTAAGTAATGTTCAAAGAACATGGTTGGGAAATGAAGCAAAAGAATTTACAATTTCTAATAGATTATAGAACACATATTGTTGGTTCTTCTAGGTAAGTAAATAATATCACATTTTCCATTAGTTACAATTCCGTCATGTAATGTTAACCATATCCATGGCAAGGGCTAAATTCTAATATGTAACTCAGAACATTGCAATCAAAGTAGCTAGTATATCAACCATAAAAAGTTTATCTCTTCCTGAATTATTTTTCCAAAGGTCAGCTATAATCTTGTTTATACATTCTGCAGATAATAACCTAAGTGGATTAAGTGAGAAAACAAGCACTTACATTCAAATAAACAGTTACATCAATGTTTATAATGTCGCCATGCTGCAGTTAAAAAGTCACAGTTCAACCTTATAGTCAGTCATTCTGAATATAAATCCATTTGCATCAACTGTTTAGTTCTAAGGAGCGTAACAACCATAATGGAGAAAAGATGAGGTTAGATGAGATATAAAACCTGCAACTGGCGAGAATCTGGTATCCCATGACACAGACACTCATTCACAGATGTGCATACGCTTTTTGGAAATCCGCCATAACCAAGGGGGGAAGGATATGCCCCGGCATCAATGATCATTTTGTGGACAGCTTTGTCAATTTCATCTGTCGTTACCGATGGCTGGAGGAAGTCTCAGAAAGTTATTAATTTGCAGAAAGAGAAGCAAGTCATGGCTGATAACTAAGTGAAAACTCAGAAGTCTGGAGAAAGAAAATTACGAGAAAAAAATGTTTTAAATCTTATTTTACAGTTGACTTTGTCTTCTTCAACAAAAGAATAACAACCCAACACTAAATAACGGATAAGTATTCACCAGAAGACTTTTCAGTGTTAACCATTGCTTAATGAATTATTTTAGAAAAATGTAGTGAGTATTTCCTAGATGTTGCTGCTTTCGGGAAAAAAATTCAGAGAAAGAATAATCAATAATGTTTTTCATCCAGTTTTGCAGATTCCATTATCTTCATAGACATTTGAATAATGACCCAAAATAAATAAGGCATCAATATTAACCATAAGACTCTTTGTTAGATTTCTATAAATTATATCAGAACATCAAAATATCTTCTGGATCTGGCTATTTTTAACAATAAAGCCTCTTCATATAGAAATTCATCATAAAATATTATATGAACTTTGCAGGAAGAACTGTTCCATGTAGGTCAGATGATTAACGGAGAACAAGTGCACTTGTGAAAAGATTTCATCTCTTTCCTTTTCATATTACTTGCTTGTTAAAAAAAATAAAAACACAGAAACCAATATCCCACAAGTCTGTGAGACTTATCTCAGTAATATATCATTACATCTAAAGAATCCCCTTGGATGCTCTCTTGATTGATATTACACAAGGGTATGAGAGGTTGGTATTCTTGGAGGAATATATCAAAGGGAAGTATGATATGGCAAATGAAGACCTTGTTAAAGGAGTACTTCGTTTTCCCTTTGAAAATTATGAATAAAGCATTGTTGAAGAGAGTCCTCAAGTACATGAAGAAGCACCTCATTTTCCCATTGAAGATGATGATGAAGCCATTGAAGATCCTGTTGCACCTCCACTTGAAGAACACATTGATGAAGACTCTTCTCATATCTTCATTGAAGACCAAGCACAAAAAAAAGCATTGATGAAGAAAGTCCTCAAGCACATGAAGAAGCACCTCATGTTCCCATGGAAGATCATGAAGAGGACTTTGATGAAGACATTGATGGTGAGAGCACTCATGCATCTATCTCTCCTCATGAAGTTGAGGGTTTGGTAGGCTTTGGACCTTCTCAAATTTCTGAATTTGATGATCTTTCTTGTTATGATCTTGAGAGGAATAATCTTGCACACATGGCGAAGTGACTTGTAACTAGTTTGACTTGGTCAAAGGAGGTTAAGAATGCACACATTCCAAGGGCACACCACTATCTCTCTTCAAGGGTGAATGAGCATGAAATATTTAGTTGTGGTGGTGGTTTTTATGTGGACACAAGGCACTCTTTAGTAGCGACTCGGGAGCACTAGAGGAAAATAATATTTCACTGTTTTGTTCTAGTCAAAGAGGTCCGCAAAGCACAAGTTTCAAGGGCGCACTTGCTAAAAAGGATATTTCATTGATATATTCTAGTCAAATGGTAAAATGAGCACAAATTCCAAGGGCACAACAAATTGAAGATGATATTTTTTATTATTCTTGGTTTAAGGGCTTCGAGAAGGTGCCATAGTCATGACATTTGGCATTCACACTCATGTATTGAGTGCCCTCATCATTAGAGCTTTACAAATAGCATTTGTACATTATTTTGCGATGCGTCCTACCTCTTTGACTAGCCATTTTATTATTACAGTTTTTTGAGGTGGTTGTTGTCTCTACACTATGTTAAGGTTTAAGCTATTATTAGGTTTCTTTTCAGTTTACTAGATAACCATAGCATATATAGGATCACTAAGAGAAACACAATCACAAGATACACAACATTTATCCTAGGAAACCCTCATGGGGAAGAAAACCCAGCAAAAACTTCCTTAATATAGATAGCCAATACAATGCCCAGACAATAAATCAAACACTAGAGAATATCCTCTACTAAGCAATGTGCCTCTCTCTCTTCCTTCTTCTCCAACTGCAACTACCAAACGTGCGCTCTGGATGATCGAATGAGTGAGCGAACAAATGAGGTGTTGGCTTCCTTTATTTATACAAACCGGCAGGTGCTGAAAAGGTGTCTCTTCATTGGGCAGGGCCGACTCGTCTTATGAGTGGTTAAAACCACTTTAAATTGTCTGGGAGCCGACTTCTCAATTTGCATAATACGTTTAGGGTTTAACCAATCCGCAAAAGGGGATTTGGTCAATTACAATGCCCGACATGATCAATCCACAAAAGGGAATTGATCTAATGAATAATAAATAGAATATTCTCTGCAGTTACAATATTTCAACACTCCCCCTTAACAAGAAGGGTATTCTACAACAACATCAGGAGAGAGAGAGGGAAGCAACATCAACAGCATCTGGAACACTGACTAGCATATATATAAATCATCGGAAGTTTTTCTCATCATCAATATCATCATTCACAGCAGGGAGATGGAATGGCATCATTATCATCTGCATCAATATGGATTAGTATAACACTAATACATCATCATCAATAACAGCACAAGGTTGATACAACATCAACAACAACAATATCACAGCACAAGGCTGGAGCATCATCAACAACAACAGCATCACAGCACGAAGGCTGGAGCATCATCAGCAACAACAGCATCACAGCACGAAGGTTGGAGCATCATCAACACCAGCACTAGGATGGAAATCTTTAGCACGAAGTTGGCATCTCATCAACAACAACATGAGGCTGGAAATCTTCAGCACGAGGCTGGCATCACAACAACATCAGCACGAAGCTGGAAATCTTCTGCACTAGGCTGGCATCACAACAACATCAGCACAAAGTTGGAAATTTTCAGCACGAGGCTGGCATCACAACAACATCAACACGAAGCTGGAAATCTTCAGCACGAGGTTGGCATCACAACATTACTCCCCCTTTCAAGGGAGGTCCTTTCGGACTACACCAAGCTTATCTCGAAAGTGCTCAAACTTTACACGAGATAGAGGCTTGGTCAACACATCAGCAACCTGTTCATTCGTACTAACACACAGGAGCTTTGTGGCTCCTCTGTGCACCATATCACGGATGTAATGATATCGGATCTCTATGTGTTTTGACTTGTCATGGAACACAGGGTTCTTTGTCATCTTTATACAACTCTGGTTATCACATAGAATCACGGTTGCTTCCATCTCCAGATCAAATAGACCTATCAACAACTACCGAAGCCATATGGCTTCACAACTGGCGGAACATGCAGCAATGTATTCTGATTCTGTCATGCTGAGAGCAATGCTTGATTGCTTCCTACTAGGCCATGAGATCATGGCTGACCCCAGACTGAAACATCCTGAAGTTCTCTTTCTGTCATAGACACTTCCATCCCAATCTGAATCGGTATAACCACTCAATCTAAAGTCATGATCTCAATTATAACTGAGACCACAATCTAATGTACCCTTAAGGTACCTCATCACATGTTTTGCAGCAACCAGGTGAACACGTCTGGGCTTTAGCAGAAATTGACTCAAGGTGTTCACAGCAAAACATATATTTGGCTTGGTGTTCGTCAAATACATCAACGATCCAATGATCTGTCTGTACAGCGTAGCATCAATCAATTCTGACGAAGTGTCAACCGGGAGCTTCAACTTTGTTTCCATGGGTGTATTCATGGATTTGCACTCCAACATATCAGATTTCTTCAATATTTCAGTTGCATACTTCCCTTGGTTAAGGAAGATCTTCTCTGGGCTCTACTAGACCTCAAGACCTAAGAAATAGTGCATTAGGCCAAGGTATTTCATCTCAAATTCTGCAACGAGCTTCTTCTTACAATCAGTGATGAGCTTTTCTTCTCCAGTTAAGAATAAGTCATCCACATACAGCAGCAATATAACAGGCTCATCATTCATAACCTTGAAGTAAAGGTTAGAATTAGCTTTACTCTTGGTAAAGCTCAAGCTCATCAGGAAATTGTCAATCCTTCCATACCAAGCTCTAGGAGATTGCTTCAATCCGTACAGAGCCTTCTTCAACTTAAGACATGAGTCTTTCTATCTTCAACTTCAAACCCTTGAGGTTGTTCTATATACACTTCTGCTTCAATGACACCATTCAAGAAAGTTGTTTTCACGTCCATCTAGTGTAACTTCCACTTCATCTTAGCTGCAAGAGCTATGATGGTTCTGATTGAAGTGTATCTGGCTACAAGAGCAAACGTCTCTTCATAATCAATGCCTTCCTTTTGAGAAAAGCCACGAGCAACAAACCTTGCTTTATATTTGTCAATACTTCCATCAGCAACATGTTTTATTTTGAAAATCCATTTGGAAGATACCACATCCTTGCTCTTTGGTCTAGGAACTACTTCCCATACATCATTCTTTATAATGGATTGGTATTCTTCTTCCATGGCATCTGCCCATTCTTTCTACTGAATAGCTTCTTCAAAGCAAGTAGGCTCCTTCTCTAAGAGATCACACATCAAAGCCATATAAATGAAGAATGGCTTGGGTTTCTTCACTTGTCTCATGGTTCCTTCAGGGGCAACATACTTCTCTCCATCTTGAATAAGTTCCCTTGCCCAGGCTGGCTTTCTCTTGTGGGAGATCATCATCTGGGGAGGTTCTTGAGATTCTATTATGTCATGATCTTCTAGAATATCCTCATCAAAGGAAGTTATGACTTCCCTCATTGGTTCTGCAACTCTAGGAGCCACAGGTTCTTCTTCATATACTTCTTCAAGTTGGCATCTTCTTGATTTCTTGAGTGTTGCATCTTCATCAAAGGTTACATCCCTATTGATCTCAATATGATGGTAACCTAGTATATAAACTCTGAAGGCCTTGGAGACCTCACATTATCCAACAAATATTCTCTTCTATCCTGAAGGGTCCAGCTTGGTTCTCTTCTCTTTCGGAATGTGTACAAATACTGGGCAGCCAAATATTTTGAGATGGCTTACTTCTGGCTTCTTTCCGGAGAACATATCTTCAGGGGTCTTGAACCAAAGTGCTCTATGGGACAATCTATTTTGTACATATACTGTTGTTTTTGCTGCATATGCCTGTTGCCGTCCTTATACACACTTGCAAACGTGAGCTAAGTCCTGCTCACTTAGTGTGTCCTTAGAGGCACAATACCTAGGTTCAAAGCCCACGCTGTCACTTTCATTTGAACCTCTTCCGTCTAGGCTTACTCCTAGGGAAGCCAAGGGGGGTAGACCCTAGTTACTATGTGAATCATTAGATGAATTCTAGGAGTTAATTTTAGTTTATTAAAGGTGAGGGGAAGCTAGCCTAAATGGCAAGCAAAAATCCAAATGCAAATCGTTAGAATGAGAATCAAGCCCTTTCCCTAAGTCAACTATGACTAGTGCCTGTTATCCCTGATATCTAGGGATAACTAGGAGATCATGTCTCGAGGCCCACATGGTCCTAGACATGGAGTACCGAGAGCAGGAGCGACTTGAGCATGGTCCTGGAGGACC
>JZKD02S1884991.1:180555-209727 GCA_000966675.3 Picea glauca
CCAAAAGGTCTTAGTGGGGAGGCGTGATCCAAAATGGGTCCAAGAAGGCCTAAAAATCAAAGTGCTCAGAATCGCTTCAAATCGGATGTGTGTGTAGGTCTCGTCGTTACAAATCTAATGCAACTTGAATGGGTTCAAACAGATGTCGTATGAGAAAGATATCACGTTCTATTCGTTTTGCCAAACATGCAATTTTTTTTATGACTGTGCAGTTCGTACAGTGCCGATGTGGCAGCTGACTGTACAGGTCGTCCAACCGTACAGTGACATGGAAAAGGAGTGGCATGCTGACTGGGCAGGTGTGATAGATGTGGTAGAAACACATTTTGACACGTGGCATATTTGGACTAATGGTATTGTGCCACGTGGCCCAGTCGTGGGCTGCCACGTGGCACCTCTAGGTTGGTTGATGGTTGGAAAAATTATATGTGAGTCCATACGAGTCGAACCCGTGACCTCCGGGCGTGGGGGAAGTTACTTGGCAGGGTCGTGCTTCCAGCTCGCCCATATTGTTTCTTGTTAACTATGGTTCAAATATTTTGTTTGAATGTGGAGTGTTGTAAGTTCGGCGGAGAATAGGGTCGGGGCTAGGCCCCAGCCCCTGGCACGTTCCATATAACCATACCATATATTCACACCTTTAAACTTCGCACGGTCCGTCACTTCGGTACAACCTCGACGCATTCACCATTCCATGTGACCTTAACATATGCTTCGGACCTCCAAACTATGGCGCGCGTGGTATGGGATAAGCCCCAGTTGGTGGGGGGGCTAGCCCATGACCAAAGGCTCAAGACCAGGGGCCAATCTAACAAAAAGGCACGTGGAGGATTAGGACAGGGCCATATGGCCAAGCCACATGACTAGGGGCCAGAGGTTAAGGGACCAGCGCATAGCGCTTGGCCACATGGAGGGCATGCATATGACCAGCGTCCCAGAATTCGAGGGTTGCGCCCTATTTTTGCCCAAATTATGTGTTTTTAACTATATGTTATATTTTTTAGTGAATTTTCAACCTGTTTGGGGGGATTTTGACCATTATTGAAGGATCTGGAGCCCTTTTTGAGGCAAAATATTGGGGGGAAGTTGGGAGTTTGTTGCCAACTTCAAGCCTATATAAACCATAGGTTCTTGGCAACCTTGGAGCAGGTTCAAAAGAGGATAAATGCTGCAGAATTGTAAAGCCAAATACATTTTTATGTAGGGAAGCTATTGAGGAGAGCAACTTTGCGGGCCATTTCCGGGAGCTTCGTTCATCCATTTTCAGTGCTGTCAGTTGTGTTAGGTTCTTGAGATCTAACAGAACACAACCAAATCAGTTTGTAATCCATTTGAAAATTTTATCATGTACTTTTTAATCTTTGAAGAGAAATAAGAAAAACCTCACCCATTGAGACAAAGGCCCCGAGACGTAGGCGATATTGCTGAACTCCGTTAACAAATTTTGTTGTTATGGTTTGTTGATTCTTGTGCTTATTTCCATATCTGTATATCTTATTATGTCTGCCATATTAAATCTTTAATTCTTCCTCTTTCTTCAAATTCTTAAATGGTTAATGAACTCATATTTTAAAACTCAACCATAGACTTTAAAAGATCCATTCAGATCACTGCATTTCTAGGTTATATCTCATATTTATCTCATTTGTTAGACTTTAGATTTCCAACTGTCAATAAAACCTATTTTTGTTGCTCATAAACAAAATTGTCATGGTTGCGCAACATATTTGCTACACAACTGTAAATTCTACATTTTAAGTTCACAATCAAAACAAAAGCTCCAAAACATGGTATAGGCATAAAAAATGATATAACCATGTATAATGATCCAGCCTTGATAAAAAAATTATCGTGCCATCTTCAAATATTTAGGGCATTTGATAAAAAGACAAAATGCAAAATTGGGTGAAATTAGTTACAGGGGTGCAGATCTCTGCTGCTTCAGCAAGCAAATCAAGTTTTCCCTTCCCTTTCTTGTATGACTCCAACTGCTGCAAGTTTTGCTTGAGTGTTTTGTTCTCTCTCTTCAATGCTAAATTTTGTTGATACATGCTCTTCAACTATTTGTGCAGTGGCAAGGTTCCTTTTACCATTGCTCTGGCCTTATATATTGCAGGTTTACAATCATCTAAATGTTCTTTGAGCTTGAGCCTTTCTTGCCCATCTTGCTCCCTGAGTTGAATTATTACATTTTGTGCCTCTTTCACTTGTCTTCTCATTCCGTTGAAATTATTTTGATCCTCACCATGGGTAGTCTTTTTATTTTATGCTTCTGCTGGCTGGCCCTTTGTTAGAGTTTCTTCCCGAGTCTACAATTTTCTAGCCGAGGATCTTGTCAAAGGAACATTAGGTTTAGGTTTTTCTTTCACCTCTGAAGTTTGCTCCACTACCTTCCCCTTACCCTTTGTTTTGGAACCTGTTGGAGTTAAAGGCACCGATGTTTCACCTGTTACTGATATATATTTCTTGAAGGTATGTTCCAAAGCTTTTGTCTTGATTTCCCTGTTCTCATGCTACAACTGTGCTATGACAAAATGAGATTTCTTCAATTGTTCTTGCAACTCAATGATAAGGTTGTCTTTGTCATCAAAGAGATCTGTTTCTGTGAAGGCCTCTGGAGCTTCCTTAGGTGCTAGTGATGTGTGCATGGCAAACATCGTTTTTGTTGCTAACCTAATAACTGGTGTACTAGGAACTTTGACCACTTCTGGGGAAAATTGGAGCTTTTTCCCTCTCTTCTTTGCTTGTTGGCTTACTGCAGGTTTCTCAATTTCCTTTGCCCTCTTTTTGACAGAAATCTCAGGGAAAAATGTGGTGGTCTTTTCTACAGATGAAGGTGTATCTCTCATGCTCTCTGTGATGCTAAACGAATCAATTGTTATCTTTGATGACGATGCAAAAGTTTCCCAATCATGATTCCTCTTTCTGAGTTCTTCTAACACCAACAACTTTATCAATGAAAAATGGAAGAGGTTCGGTTCCCCTTGGTCTTTCCTTACTTGCACTATGTCAGCCATCTTCCATAGGCTTCTGAACAGGTAATAGGGTAGATTTAAAGGTTTCCTACTAGTGAAGTGCATTAAGAGCCTGATATGATATTGGTAAACCCTAGTGAATATTCCTTTACATGTGAAAAACATTCGAACTACCCTCATCAAGATGTTATGATTCTCTAATAGAAGTTATTTGGGTATGGTGGATCCAAAATCTGTGTTTCCAAATTAAGGCTTAAAAAATTCATGGTAGCAGGCTAGATCTAGTTGCATACCTTTGAACCATTTCTCTCCACGAGAAGGGATCTCCGTTGCAACAATGATGGTGTCTTCATAAACTTGAAATTGCATGTTTCCCACTTTAGTTTCAATACCATTAAATCTCAATGCAAACTCCTTTGACACCTGCATGTTGTACCCTTGAAGATTTTCACAAAATCTAATGCAACCCACTTGTTCAAAAGAAACCATGATTGATGGATCTGCATTTACTAGCCTTAGGTCTTGAGTCTCAAATCTAAAAATTACACCACCCTTTACAGTCCTCCTCCTACCTTGTGAAGTAGCCATGATGTTGATATATGCTGCTTACATGTGGGAAATAAATAAGAGGACTATGTGCAGGGTAAAACACAACAATTGCAAATGTGCAGTGAAAGAGAAAAATTAGGGATATAGTCTATGTTTTAGGGAGAAACTTTAGGCCTTTGGGTTCATAAGAAAAGTCTTCTTTTAAAACGTCAACTAGGGGGTGAAACCAGCAGTTAGATGGTGCAAGAGTAAAGGAGGTGATGATGTGCAAAACTGTATGCAATGTCCCCTGCAACCTGTGCGCAACAAATTGAATGAGGGGTTTTCAATTTGCAAAGAGGAAAAATGGCGATCAGGAGTTTTACTGCAGGTATAATGAGGTAATTTGAAAGTGACAATCAACTTAAATTTCCACTTTAAACAATAATTTCCTTGTTTTACTTCTTTAACAAATTTGATAAACCACGAGAGGATTGAATCTAAGTTATTTTGATTGTTCACCTGATCTTTCATTATAACTCTTAGTTGATATGACAACCCACATTCTTTGACACGAAGACCACATGACTCACAACTCAAACTTTATTTTATGACCTTATCTAAGCAATTTTATTAATCATAAACCCTTTGACTGATAACATGACTTTCACCTAAAAGATACATGCCATGGTCTTTATGAGACCAAAGCATGATTTTTCCCTACCATACATACTTAACCCAGACTCTAACAACCTATTTATAGGACACTAACATGAGAAGGTTGTTGGAATACTAAGAGGGGGGGGGGGGTGATTCAATAAGAGCACTTCTATTACTTTTAACCACAATTTATCAACTTAAATTCAATCAACAATATATCATCAATGTATTAATCAAGAGTATATCATCAATTTATCTTGAGTACATAAACATAAGAAGCATCACATCACATTAAATACACAGTACACCAGAATTTATGTGGAAACCCAAATGGGAGAAAACCATGGAATGCTTTCTTATATATCAAAGATTACATTCATTGGAAGCACCAACTTCCTGATTCTCCAACTGCAAATGGAAGGAGGCTATGACCCCCTATTTACCGGCTCCAATATGAAGGAAGCTACAACTCCCTTAATTCTTTGGCACCAACTAGAAGGAGGATACAACCCCCTGCTTCTTAGGCTCCAACCGAAAGGAAACTCCAACTCCCAAAGTTATTCGTCACCAACCGGAAGGAGGGTACAACCCCCTTTCCTTGCCCCGTCCTGCTACCCTTAAATATAAATGTAGACCAATTGTCACTACCATTTTCACTGCAAATGTTCTCCAGCACCAACCGGAAGGAGGATACAACCCCCTTTCCTTGCCCCATCCCACCATCCTGAAATATAAATGTAGACCAACTTTCACTACCAATGTCACTTCAACTGTCACTGTCACTATCTTTTTCACTACCATTGTCGTTGTCACTGTCACCTCTATCACATCAACTTATAGTTGTCACTGTATCATCAACCTGTTATACCAAAACCTGTACCATACCATGCATCAACTATGAACCAGTAAATGGAGTATAGCATGCATCAATCCTATACCATAAGATATGCCAACTGTAGATACGATAACATCACATAAAATGTAATAGAGCATCAAGCACATATAAAACCAGTAGCATATACCATATGTATAGATTTGTATCATATCACAAATGAAGTGCCTCAAAGAACCCAAACATATGTCTCATCCATATACCACCATACATCAAGTGTGTACCTCAATCATACATCCACATCTAAAAGTTGAACCATAACAATCATACCATAACCAGATACAAGAATATACCTCTATCAACCATGTATCCAAGATGTACCTCAATCATGTGCCAAACCAAACATACCTCAAGCATGTATCATACCATAACCATGTATAGCCATCCCAACAAGTATATAAGCATACCAATACCTTTGTAGCTGACATGACGCAAAGTAGATCTGACCTGTAAGTTCACTTCTGAATTTTGGGACCTGGTATCAGAATAACCCCCAAAATTGTCTTGTCCTCGCGGGACTAAGACATATTGTCACGCGGGGCCTCACGTTACGAGCCCTAAGCAACCCACAGGGGTGCCTCACAGGACACTAGTGGTCTGACGCACGGGGGCCAACCAAACTAGGGTTTCCTCAACAAGCTTCTCTTTCCTATGCAACCCTGAAACTCCTGCATTCCTCTCTTGTCGCTACCTCAGATTTCTCGGTCGCTAACTTGAAAAATAGATCACTAGTTGACTAGAATAGTTTCAATAGAATAAGTGAGTGAATGTAATGTGAATGACTCCTTGAGGTGTATTTATAATTTTTCTAAGTAACCTCTCTCCTTAAAATTTGGGGCTTCTATAATTTCGTGTTACAACTACTTTACCATTTCATTAAAGACTTGTAACCAACTAGGGGCTTCTTGACCATTCTTCGGAGCTTCTAACTTCACAAGGCCATAACTCCTCAACCAATTTTGGGTCCCATAACCATGCCTTTGGAGCTACTATACTTCTCTACCAGACTTCTTCAAGGGTTGAAATAAATGACAACCAATCTTTCAACAATCTCCCCCTTTGGCATTGATGGCATGGTAACACTCATGCTCGTGCTCATGCTCCCCCTGGGACCATTTCCTGTGACCATTACTCCCCCTTTCTTCATGCATCTATTCTCTATTTATGTGCCTACTCCCCCTATCTTCATGCATCTTTTCTCTATTTCCATGCCTTTGGTCTCTCTCCCCCTTTGACATCAGTGGCAAAGGGTAATTCTCCTTTGTTCTCCCTCTCTCCCTATCTACAAGCCTCTGCTTTCTCTTAATGGTGCTTCCTCATGTAATAATATGATGTATATAAAAAGCAATCAAAATATTCATTACTTGTATTCTTCAAGGCTCTTACATCTATCCCCATGTCTAAGTGTGTATGATGTTGTGTGGACCACTAAGGGGCATAAACTACTTCATGTTTTTTGTCGAAGATACTCAAAAGTCTCCCTCGGAAGGGGTTTGGTGAAGATATCTGCAATTTGTTTGTTTGTCCCAATGTACTCTAGCTTGATGTTCTTCTCACTGGATTCTTAGAGATACTGATAGCACTAGTGTTATCACATAGTATTGAAATAGGCTCATCATACTTCACTTGTATATCCTGTAAGGTTTGTTTCATCCAGAGCACTTGAGCGCAACATGTTGCAGCTGCAATATACTCTCCTTCTGTTGTGGATAAAGATACTGATGACTGTTTCTTGCTCAACCATGATACTAGACAATTGCCTAAGTAGAAAACTACTCCACTTGTACTTCTTCTATCGTCGATACAACCTGCCCAATCTACATCTTTTTAATCTACCAAAGCTAAATCATTCCCTTTTGGATATCATAATCCAAACTCTTATGTCCCTTTGAGATATTTGAATATCCTCTTTACTTCCATAACATATGTTTCCTTTGGTGCTGCTTGAAACCTTGCAACATGTCCAACTACCCGCATCACGTCCAGTCTAGATGATGTCACATAGACTAAGCTACCAATCATTGATCTATAGAGTCTCTGATTTGCATCCTTTGAATCATCATCCTTGCTTAACTTGCAACTAATATGCATAAGAGTACTCACTGGTTTACAATCTTCCATTCCAAACTTCTTTAGCATTTCTCTGATATACTTGGTATGAGAGATGAAAATACCTTTATCACGCTGACATATCTATAATCCCAAAAAGAATGTCAACTCACCAAGTAGAGACATTTCAAACTCATTATGCCATGTCTTTGGAAATTTCTTGACTCATCCTATCATCATCACTTCTGAAGATAATGTCATCTACATAAACGTCAATTATCAATATACTATCTTGATCCACTTTTATGTAGAGATTGTTGTCTGCATTGCCCTTCCTGAATCCCTATTGCTGAAGATACCTGTCCAATCTTGAATACCATGCTTTGGGTGCGTACTTAAGTCCATGCAATGCTTTCTTCAACATGCACACATAGTCTTTCTTCTCTGATAGTATAAATCCTTTTGGTTGTTCGATGTAGACTTCTTCTTCTAGTTCTCCATTAAGAAAGGTTGATTTAAAATCCATTTGATACACCTTGAATCTTTTGGAACATGCATATGCTAAGATCAATCTGATTGCTTCCATCCTAGCAATTGGAGCAAAGGTTTCTTCAAAATCTATGCCTTCAACTTGAGTATATCCTTTGCATTCTAGTCTTGCTTTTTTTTTTTTTTTTCTAGTTAATTGTCCATCTTTGTTCAGTTTGTTTATGAATACCCACTTTGTGCCTATCACGTTCTTGTTCTTTGGTCTTGGAACCAGTTCCCATGTATCATTCTTCTCAATATGATCCAACTCTTCATCCATAACCTTGATCCAGTGTTCGTCTTTGCTGACTTCTTCAAAATTACTTGGTTCGATAGTGAATATCAGTGCTAGGTGTTGTTGATTTGATGAACGTATTCTTCTTCAGGTTTCAACTCCTGCATCCTTATTCCCAATAATATGTTCTGGTGGATGATTTTTTTGTAGTCATCGACTAGGTGTCTTGGGATGTATCTGTTGCTCATCTTCTTCTTGGTTTGCTTCTCGCTACTCTTCTTCTTCTTTTAGATCTTTTTCTTGATTCTGCTCCTTTGAATATTTGCTTCCTTCCTTGATCTTTCGTACATCTTTCTCTTCAATCGTTACATTGATGCTTTCCACAATTTTGTCAAGTCTTATATTGAAGCATTTATATGCCCTTCTCTTGCACGAGTACCCGAAAAATATGCCCTCATGAACTCATGATTCAAATTTTCCAATCCTGCCATTTTCTCTTTTGATGTAGCACTTACTTCCAAATACTCTAAAATGTTGCACATTTGTTGGTCCTCATTTCCATAGCTCATAAGAAGTCTTATCAATGTTGCTTCTGAGCATTCCTCTATTATGAATATGAATTTTTGTATGAACTTCGTGTACCCAAAAGACATCACCCAACTTGTAATATTTCAACATGGTTCTGGCCATTTCCTGTATTGTTCTGCTCTTTCTTTCAGTGACTCCATTTTGTTGCAATGTCATGGATATTGAGAATTGTCTTTTTATTCCATGCTCACCACATAAATCTGTAATGTCTTTTGACATAAACTCTCCACCATAATCTAATCTTAAACATTTGATTTTCATATATTCTTGGTTTCAACCATTTCTTTGTATATCTTTAAGTTTTCAAATGCCTCTAACTTCTTCTTGAGAAAGTTGATTGCAGTGATTCTTGTGTAGTCATCAACCAATGCCATAAAGTATTGTTTGTCTTTCAACCCCTTTGTTCTCATTGGTCCACATAGGTTGGTATGTGCAATTTCCAATGGTTTTGTCATAGAGTGTTCTTTTGTCTTGAAACTGGTCATGGTTTGTTTTCCCTGTAGACAATGCTTTCATATAGTGTTTGTTGGCCTTGAAATCTCAGGAATTTCTCTTCCCACTTCCTTTTTGCTAACTTTGACCATATTATCAAAGTTCATGTGACCCATCCTTTTGTGCCCAAGCAAACTTTAATTTTCCTTTCCTAAAAAACATTTTTCCTTTTTTATTTCATTCAAGACGTAAATGTTGTTTGGGGTTCTCATAGTTGTAGCCACCAACCTACTTGATCCTTCTTTCCTTATCTCACATTTTTCTGAATCAAACAAATTTTTTTTCCCTGATCACACATTTGACTTACACTGAGTGGATTGTGCTTCATATCTTCAACTAGTAGAACATTTGTTTGCCTTTGCATCCTTGCTTCCAAGCTTGAATGTGCCTCTTCCTAAAATTCTAGCGGAGTTATCATTGTTGAATGACATTGATCCATCTTGTTCCTTCTTCAGGGTAAGGAACCTATTCTTGTCACCTGTCATACACTTTGAGCATCCACTATCAACATACCATCTGCTTCTCTTGTGTTGAGCTTGTAGAGCAAGAGAGCATTCTTTAGTGTTGAATTGGTTCTGCTTTCTTATCAATATCCTTTGTGGTTCCTATTTTTGACTGTTTGTATTTTGTCTTGATTCTCTTGGCGGAACAATTAATCTCCAATATGTGGCCATGTGTCCAAAAGTTCTTGCATTTGTAACATTCCGCTTCATTACTCAATGATCCAAAATTGTTGCAGTTTCTCTTCTGTGTTTGATAAGGCCTTCTTGGATAACTATTATTTGAGTAGTCTTCATAGTTTCTTTTGTTCTTAGCATTTGCTCTACAGTTCAAATATTTTTACCCAAAACTATTACATGAATTACATAAGCTAAGAAAAAAAGTATGATACCTAGAGGTGGAAGGTCTTCTAAATGGTTTTTCTCTTCTGAAGTCTTCCTCTTGTTGAGGTCTTGTTGGCTGTTGCTGATTCGAACTTTGTATCTTCTAAATGGTGCATTTTCTCTGTGATTTTCTTGTCGGGTCATTTTTGTCTTCTTCCTTCTTAGGAGAACCTTTCATGACTTATGCATATGTTCTTTGTTCTGCTTCCCATTCTATTGACTTTGAGCTTGAACCTTACTCAGTGTGTATTTGGTTGTATCCTAACCCGGTCTTGTCATACTATGGTCTCTGACTCTTGATAATCTCATCCAATATTTTAGTGTTATTCTGCTGCATATCTTTCTTCTAGATATCTTTTCTGAGAGTGACTATTTCTGCTTCCAAGCTTTCAATCACCCTTTCTTTTTCTTCCAACTGATTTATGAGTGCTTCTTCAATCAGTATGTCTTCTTCTACCTGGATTTTTAACTTTGTGATCGTTTGCTCAACTTCTTCTAGGTCGGAATTATGAGATCCTTCTTTCATCTTTAGTTTTGCTTTGAGTGACTTGTTTCTCTTTCTTTCCTTCCTTGGTTATTCTAAGCCATTGATTAGTCATGCTCTGAGATCAACTTCGCCTTATTCTTCAGAATCTTCTTCATCATCTTCTATGACCATGAAGAGTACTCATTTTGAATCATTGTCACTATCATCATTGCCATTTGATGATGTTTTTTCTTCCCTTGAGTAGAAACTTTTCTTGAAAGATTTATTTTTGTTTCTTCTCTAATCTCCCTTTTGAATTTTTTTTTTTCTTCCGAGGATCATGTTCGTCATCGTTATTTTTATTCTTATCATTAGGATATTTAGAAGCAAAATGACCAATACCACTACAATTAAAACATTTCAATGGAAACATACCTTTATACTTGTCGGTTCCTCTTTTCAACTTCCTTACGAAGTTTGTCATTTCTTCATCTTCCTCTGAGTCATCGTTGCAACTGCAATCTGACTTTGACTTTAGCTTGTTTTTCTTCTTTGAATTCTTGGATCTCTTGAATGTTTCTTCCTTTGTGACTTAATTGTCTTGCTCTATCCTCATTTCGTAGGTTGTGAGTATCCCATGTAGCTCGTCCATGCTTAATGTAGCTAAATCTACCCTTTCTTCTAGGGCTGAAATATTAGGGTCATATCTCATGGGTAGAGACCTCAACACCTTTTGAACAATGATTGGTTCCTTCATTTCTTCTCTGAAACCTTTAATGGCATTGATTATATCATCAACTCGTAGAAAGTAGGTGACAATGTCTCCATCTTTCTTCATCTTCAGTTGTTTGAATTTGCCTCTAAAGGTTTGAAGTTTGGCTCCCTTGACTTTGGCATCACCTTCGTAGATATTCTAAAGTTTGTCCCATACTTCCTTTACAGAATCATAATGTATATATACATTTGACATATACTAATTCAGTTAGACCATTTAGAATGGCATTTTTGGCCCTTGAATTGTTCTCTTAAAGTTTCTTTCCATCCTTGTTTGTTGGTGGAGTGGTCTGTGCATTGTATCCATCAACTACTGATCTACAGACATCAAATCCATGGTCCTACACATATGTTTTCATCCTTCTCCTCCAAAAGGCATAGTTTTGGTCGTCAAAGTATGGTACTCCAATATTAGTGTATTCCATGATCTCCTTCTAGTGGTTAGACTGTCTCTTGAAGGACCTGCTCTGATACCAATTGTTGGAATACTGAGAGGGTGGGGTGAATCTGTATCAACACTTTTATTACTTTTAACCACTGTATATCAACTTCAATTCAATCAACAATATATCATCAATGTATTAATCAACAATATATCACCAATGTATTATTCAACAATATATGATCAATGTATCATAAGTACATAAACATAAGAAACATCACATCACATCAAATACATAGTACACCAGAATTTACGTGGAAACCCAAATGGGAGAAAAGCACCAACTTCCTGATTCTCCAACTACAATTGGAAGGAGGCTACAACCCCCTATTTACATGCTCCAACTTGAAGGAAGCTACAACTCCCTAAATTCTTTGGCTCTAACCAGAAGGAGTCTATAACCCCCTGATTCTCAGGCTCCAACCTTAAGGAAGCTCCAACTCCCTGAGTTATCCGACATCAATCAAAAGGAGGTTACAACCCCCTTTCCTTGCCCTGTCCTACCTCCCTGAAATATAAATATAGACCAACTGTCACTACCACTATCAATGTCACTGCCTCTATCATTGTTGTTATCTCTATCACTGCCATTGTCACAGTCACTATCATTGCCTCTATCACATCAACCTATAACTGTCACAATATCATCAACCTACTATACCAAAACCTGTACCATACCATGCATCAATTGTGTACAAACAAATGGAGTATAACATGCATCAACCATATACCATAAGATATGCCAACCATAGATATCATAACAATATATAACATGTACTAGAGCATCAACCACATATAAAACCAATGCCATATACCATATGTATAGATTTGTATGATATCATCAATGAAGTGCCTCAAAGAATACAAACATATGCCTCATCCATATACCACCATACATCAAGTGTATACCTCAACCATACATCCACATCTCAAAGCTGAACCATAACAATCATACCATAACCAGATACAAGAATATACCTCTATAAACCATGTAGCCAAGATGTACCTCAATCATGTGCCAAACCAAACATACCTCAAGCATGTATTATACCATAACCATGTATAGCCATCACAACAAGTACATAAGCATACCAATATCTTTGTTGTTGATGCACAGTAGATCTGACATGTAAGCTCACTTTTGACTTCTAGTACCTAGTATAAACATAACCCCCAAAATTATCTTGTCCTTGCGGGACTAAGACATCATGTGACGCGGGGCCTCGTGCGATTATCCCTAAGCAACGCCCAGGGTTTCCTCACGGGACACTAGTGGTCTGACCCGTGGGGGCCAACCAAAATAGGGTTTCCTTAGCGAAATGCGCTCTCCTTTGCAACCCCAAAATTCCCAGACTTTTCTCTTTTCGCTACCTTAGATTTCTTCGTCGCTAACTTCACAAATACATCACTAGTTCACTAGAAGATGCTCAATATAATAAGTGATTGAATGTAATGTGAATGACTCCTTCAGGTGTATTTATAATTTTTCTAAGTAACCTCCCTCCTTGAACTCATGGGCTTACTCTTTCAATAAAGACTTATAACCAACTAGGGGCTTCTTAACCATTCTTCGGGGATTCTAACTTCAGAGGGCCATAACTCCTCAACCGCGAGGAACACCTTGGATCTCTTCACTTTTCAGTTCTCTTTGGTACCATGTTTTGTTATTTTTGACCAAATAGTGTCCTAAATGCTTTCTCATTTATTGTGGAATATGGTGGAGTTCATTCTACTATTTGTTGCAAAATCTAGTGGAATATGTTTCATTGATTGATTGTAGAAGTCGGTGTGGCCCACTTCACCATTTTTTGTAGAAAATTACAACTTGCCATTGATCCAATATTATTACAAGTTCCTTTCAATGTTGATCATCCTTTGTTGCGCATCCTATATGTCTTGTTGTGGATCTTGTTTGTTGTAGCTCATCAATTTTTCTATCTTGCTATAGATCTCTTTCGATGAAGATCATCACTATTTTTTATCCTCGTTTTTTGTAGATCCTTGCTCGTTACTAGCCTTGTTATTGGTGTTTTTTGCAGATCCCCATTTTCTACATAGCCAATTGTCCACTGCCACTCCTTGCATGTTGTTACTATTGATTGAATGGATCCAGTCATCATTATGAATATTGGGTAAGGTATAAAGGTATGCACTGCTCCACCTATACTTATTGTCCCATTCAATTACCATTATCCTCACTTGCCTCATCAACCGGTCAAGCATGGCTTGTTCTTCAATTGGGGGGAACCACGTGTTGCAATATTTATGAATTCTATTCACATCACTCCCCATCATTGTTTCTTGTTACTCCTTGTCATCCTTCACTCATTCAACATCATTTATCGTTTCATCCTATCACCACTTTCCATGTACCTTCTTGTCACCAAGTCAGATATGTCAAATATTTACTTGATCTGAGCCATTACCGACATATTTTCCAATCTTGACTTGTCATTTTTCTCTTACATTCCTAATTTGCAATATCGATTACCATCTTCCCTTCCAATTGAACAATGTGTGCATTATTGTTCTTGTCATTGGTAGATAATGATTACTTTCGACTACTTTGGGGCACTAGTTGTTGTTTCCCCAATGCATCATATTTCCATACATTGTTGATTTTCATCTTGGGAGGATTTATTGTTAGGTATGAACCCAAAAACTTAGTTCAATTGCAAAATAACCAAGAGGTGTTTTAAAACTCTCTTTGTGTAGGATGGATAACCTATTTTGAGAAATCGCAAGGGTTCAATTCCTCTATCACTCTTAAGTTTGCATAGAGTTTTTCTCCATGCACTGCTATTATGCGTGGGGTGCATATAAAGGTTACTGAAGACTCCATTGCAAGGGTGATTGGATTACCAAGAATGGGGATAGGTGATTCCAAAGAAAAGTTATTTTGTAACAAGCTTAGAGTGACTTTCTGGTGGGTGATGGAATAGTTGAAGATGGGAAAAAGTGTGTGAAACATCTCTCCTTACGCCACCCATGGCCAATTGTGGCACATTTTGTCCATAAATAATTAACCTATGAAAGGAGACATGGCCTCTTGTTTGGATATCATTTTAAATTACTCTCACACCTATGTCACAATTTTTTTATCAATATCTCTTATTTTGTGTTGAAGAGCTTACAATTGACAACACAAAATGTTAGAGGTACAATAAATATTACTTCAAGTGTCACACACCATATGTTGATAAAGCTGTTGGTTTTGGATGCCTTGTCTAGTCTAGGAACAATTAGATATGGAATCCTTCTTACAAAGAGCTCCCCAGATTCAAAGAATAGACATGATTCGAGTAGATAAACAACAAGAAGAGGAAGCAAAAGAACAAGAAGTAGGGGAAGCAAATGAACAAGAAGAAGAGGGACCAATTGAGCAACATCGGGATGTTCCTAACAAACTTTATTAGGAAGCAAGTCCCTCATCTTCTGTCCAAATTAACAATGATGTTGAAATCATTGGCGAGTATCCTTCGAAAGAGAAAATTCATCCATGCCCTATTATTGAAGAAGTTCCATTGACATAGGTACAAGTTCATCCACGAGGAAAAGGGAAAGACCCCCAAAAATAGTCTTCCCTCACGAATTCAAAGAAGAATTCTCAGAAGAAGGTGGAGATCTCATCAACAATCCTATGCAAAAAAAATTAGAAGAACAAAATCAGGCCACAAGAGGTCATGAAGACCTTGCTATAGAACAATCCATGCAAGAACAAAAAATGATGCCTAACTTCTTACCAGGTAATCTACTCATGAAACCTTCCTATTGTACTCTTCAAAAGTGAAATTATAGATTAAGGAAGGAGAATAAAAGGTTAATACATAAATTGAATATCCTTAGAAGAAAGTTACAAGGGCATAAGTCTCATGTAGGGTTGGACACCCTTGTCTAGGCTCTTGATATGTTCACTTGGTCACCTTATATTGAAGGTGACCTTGCTAAGGAAATAATTGCTACAAAAGTAATGGGTAAACCTTTTGCTATTGAAGCAACTTTGGAAACTACCAAAAATGAACTCATTGCTACTCATCCTCCTAAAAATCCCATTGAACCCAATGATTATACCACATGATTCATTGGGCCTCCCACATAACTCTTTGGATCTCCCACAAAACTCGTTGGATTTCCTATAGAACTTGTCAGATCTCATATTCGACTCATTGCTAGGATTGATGCCGAGTTAATAAATGATGTTGCCACTACCTAGTAGGTCAATCCATCGATGACTCCTCTGTTACAGAGGAAATTGTTGAATCAATTGCTATGGTATAAACTATTCAATCTATAATCACCCAGGAGGTTGAGTAGCTAGTTGTTGTAGCATCAACTGTTCATGATCATGAAGAACGTGCTATAAAAGATGATAATCCCAATAATATTTCCATAAGGGTTCAAAAACATGAACAACGGTATATTCAACCCTCTATCCAAGTTGTGTATATTCAAATAGATGTATAACCGACCAAAACCACTGTCCAAATGGTAGGTACACAAACATTTTCTACATACACCAATGACTCTCTTCAAGTGTTAAGGTTCATAGCAGAGATTTACAAATGGAAATATACAATTTTAACTTATGGCATATGAGTAGTTCCTTTATCAAAACATAAACATGGCATACACAACCTAAGGGAGTAATTGTTTGACATCATTTCCATGGATACAGTAAAGTGGGACAATTTAAAAGAAGACATAAAGAAAATCTCAGAACTTGAGGCAAAAATGAAGGCATTGAAGGAAGAGAAATGGCATCTGAGTGCCCCTACTCAATTTGTTCCTAGTTGAGATGGCCCTCTCCTAATTATGTTGTCTTCTTACAAGAATGTTATTTCTTATTCCAAATTAAAGCTATAGAGGAAGATAGACCCCATCTCAGGTCTGTGAAGTCATGTTTGGAAGCATTCTTCAATAATAATTAGGAGGACAAAAATATATTATGTGATCTATGTCAGCATGAGATCCTCGTATTTCATGATAAAAAAATGGAACCCAAATCCGTTTGTTGGTGATGTGTAGCTAAGGGCCTTTACCTCTTTAAAGTATCATCAATTGCAATGGAATCAAGCTCAAACTACCATCGAGCATAATTTGCATAACTACAATTTGTGGATGTGAGGAGAATACCTCAATCCTCATATTGTAATTGGAGAACATAAAGATTTTCTAGTCACCTATATGAGTATATATAATCACCGCAAATCAACAAGAGGCAAGCTCTTATTGTGCCAAACACATTAGTAATATGAGAATGAATTCTTGGTTATATTGTAAGCATGGATGAGATATTTCCATTGAGGACATCAAAAGGAAAGATCCTTTCAGCTATCCAATTTTTTTCAAAGCATTAGAGAGGGTTTATAGATATACCAATTGCTTAATAATGCGTGGTCCAATATGTATGGGGCTCAAGCTCCATTATCCTCTCATTTGGTTCACTACACATAAATATCAGTTCTCTATGAACTAGATCCACAAGAGGAATCCAAATTTTGGTAGGTCATTAAGTGCAATGTTGGATAAAATACAATACATGAGAAAGGATATCTTGCTTATAATCTCAATAACCTCCATCATAAATATTTGTATTCCAAATATGATTCAAATTGATCATAGAGGTTACAAGAGGGCATGCAACAATCTCAATTGGAGGGAAACGATGGGAGCTTATATGTTCAGATTATTTTCGGCACGAAATGAGAGTAGAGATATAATAAAGAAATGTATAGAGATATCTTAGATATCCAATAATATAATAGAAATATATCAGAGATGCAACCATAAACATAGAGATACAATGATACCCAATTTCTATTAATGAGCGAAATGTACAAAACTGTAGAAATGCAGAGTGAAAGACTTGCTAGAATGGTGGCAGCTTATCTATGAGAAGAGATGTGATGGATACTCACATTCACAAGAAGATGATTACAATGAGGCTCTAAAGGCATTTTTAACATAAATAAAATCCAAAACCCTAACCCCGGAAGATGAAAAGCGAACAGTTTTGTGGACGACGTTTTGGGTAGTTTGGTGTATCAACTTCTAGAGGGTGTAACTTTGGCATACAATCTTTGTTTGGGGTGCACGATAGCTTGTTTGAAAGGTATCATCAAGGAGATTCATTTTGGGGGCTCAATCAGATCCTTTGGCTATCATTGAGGTGCTCGATCCCAAAAAAACTTCATCCAGGCCCTCAAAATGGCCCCAAAAGTTCAGGAATCGAAAATCTGCTAAAAATAGTAAGTTGCTAGAAGACTGTTTTGTGCCAGTTGGAATAGGTGGGTGGCCACCAATATCCACCTGGATCAATCTTCCCTCCTTAGAAATAAATGGTCTCCATTGCGTTGAGTTCCCGTGGGAGAGGGGAAAGTGATTATTGAATCTGAATCTTGGTGAGTTGCTTGCCTTGTTGGATATGTTGTGTTGCTTGGTTTGTGGAATCCTGTCACGAACCTGTTGTTGGCGTGGTTGAATCTATTCAACCAATTGGGCTATATGAGATGGATGTGTGCAGAAGGAATCTTTGCACTTTTTTGAAATCTTTTCGACCTGCTTCTGTTGGATAGAAGGTGATTGGACCAAGGCTGTAGTGGTTGCAGTGTCCTTTTGTTCACCCTTTGAACATATTATGAATAAGCTAAATTTTGTAGTATGAGATACTACCTTGTGACATTGTTTAGGTGGGAAAGTAATTGGAACTACCTCTAGTATCCTATAGAGATGACCCCCCAAGGTAACAATGACACTATGGGGTTGAGACTCATAGATAGCATGGTGCTTCCACATATATGGTTGTCCCTAGAGAACATCACAGAAATCCAGCAGGGAAACATCACATAATACCTCATCCTTTAAGGGCTAGATGTTGTATGGCAATCGACACTGTTGGATGACACGAAGATCTCATCTCGGGCGAAGCCACCCAATGTTGTATGGCTGTGGGTGTGGTGTTGTCGACAATCCCAACTGTTTGATGAGCTCTGCTGAGATGAGGTTCTTCTCGCTTCTTCTATCAACAATAAAATGAAGCGGGGTCCCCGTCACCCACATCTGTGAATGAAAAAGGCACTCCCCCTCTTTAGGATCTACTAGTTCTTCTGGTTGAATTGTTGTGGTTGTGACAATAACAGTGGGGTCTGCGTTGATGATCTGTCTTCTACCAGTATTTTCTGAATCAGGGTTCGACTCCTTGTCTTTGATCTTGGGCACCAATGACTATTTTGAGCGACATCCATCGGTGTTATGCCAGGGGCTTTTGTGGAAATCGCACCATTTTCCAGTGTCCTTATTTTTCTTTCCATTACCCTTCTTTTCCTGTGGCTTAGACTAGTTTTATGAAGGCTGGTTGTTAGGGTTGTCTTTACCATAATTTGGTTGTTGCGGATTTGTAGACCTGAACTCCCGCTTATTCTGGTGCTTAAATTTCTACTCGATTTTAACAACATATCGATAAGCAACACCCAGTGATGAGATGTCCAAAAAATCCATTTCAGTTTGGATGTATTTGTGTAGAGCCTCATGGTATTTCAAAACCAAATGCCGCTTAGAATCTTTGATACCCATATTGGTGCGCAAGGTATGAAAGGTATTGGTGAATTCTGACACTGCTTGGCCCCTCTCTTGACACAGCGTGGTCCATCTCATGTATTGGTCTTCATAGTTACCAACAGGGTAATATTATTCCTTGACTGCATCCACAAAAAATTCCCAAGTGGGCCCGACCCCATATATTTCAAACTTCTCTTTGGAAATTCGCTCCCAATAAGTTTCCCACCAATGTTTGACATGGGGGAGAGCCTTAAGGAGTGCGAAGGTGATATTTTCCCTATCAGACAAATTGTGAATAGAGAAATAACCTTCTAGCAGATTTAACCATTTTTCTAAGGCATTTGCATCTATTTGTCCTTCAAATATGGGAATATTAAAATTAGTGTGTACCTTGTGGTCGCTTGATGAAGACACACCGGTTGTTATCAACAAGCGTTGAAGGATGTGGGATAAATTCTCCATCATTTCGTCCCTCTGTCGTGTGAGAGCTTGCTCAAGCAACATATTAATAGAATCGTCTATTTTTCTTTTCTTCCTCCATGGAGGGTTTCTTGGGCATGCGAGAGTGATTGTCCTCAAGAGAGACAAGCTTGATATCCAACTTGCTATACTCATACCTTGTCGGGGACATGCACTGAAAAAAATGATCAAGAGCAGCCTACTCTGATACCACTGATCTGGATTATTTTCGACACAAAATGAGAGCGGATATATAATAAAGAAATGTATAGAGATATCTTAGACATCCAATAATATAACATAAATATATAAGAGATGCAACCATAAACACAGAGATACAGTAATACACAATTTCTATTAATGAACGAAATGTACAAAACTGTAGAAATATAGAGCGAAAGACTCGCTAGAATGGTGGTAGCTTATCTCTGAGAAGAGATGTGACGGCTACTCACATTCGTAAGAAGACGATTACAATGAGGCTCTAAAGGCCTTTTTAACATAAATAAAATCCAAAACCCTAACCACAGAAGATGAAAAACCAACAATTTTGTGGACCTCGTTTTGGGTAGTTTGGTGTATGAACTTCCCAGGGGCGTAACTTTGGAATACAATATTCGTTTGGGGCGCACGATAGCTCGTTGGAAAGGTATCATCGAGGATATTCATTTGGAGGGCTCAATCAGAGCATTTAGCTATATTGAAGGTGCTCTATCCCGAAAAAACTTCATTTAGGCCCTCAAAATGGCCCCGAAAGTTTAGGAACTGAAAACCTGCTAAAAATAGTAAGTTGCCAGAAAACTGTTTTGTGCCAGTTGGAATAGGTAGGTGGCCACCAATATCCACCTAGATCACTTTATTGCCATGATTATATCACCTTTTTTCCTTTTATTACTGCCTTTCACCATTCCTTTTTCACCTTATGTAACCATAACCATATCCATCTTGGCTCATATACCACTCAGGTACACTTTGCTTTTTCTAATTAGCATTTCAATGAATTCGATAATGCATTTGGTAGAAATGGTGTTCTTTGTGTCGACTAACCTACAAATGAATTTGCTACAAATCAGGTGCATATCATAGAAGTCAAAGAAATGGTATGTTGCATAAGCAATAACTTGCTACTGATCCATGAGTATTGTCAATGGCTACGGATCTGTGAATGATAGTTTTTGTAGAACTAGTGTTGTGAATCCCAGTGATCAAGTATGCCACTTGTCGATTGAAATGAGTCCCCAAAGATCATGTTGTTGTGGAACCATGGGTTATCAACAAAAGCTTCTATGCGATTTGAGAAGTTCTCTACAGAGCTGATGGACGTGTGGATGATTATGGTTGCAACTATCGAGCATCTCCAAGAGAGTTTACACTTTCCTATATTCCAACAACTAATCCAGTTGCATAGTTAGTTAAATATACTCTGTTTTAATTATTGTTGTAAATGTTTTAAATCGTGATGCTATGTCTTACTTAACAATTGTAACAAACTTTAGCAACCACTTGAAAAATCTACAATTCTCAAGTGTGTTATGGTGTAAATGTAATTTAGTGGGTTGCAAGTTGTCGAGTCTCTAAAAAATGACCAAACATGTCTCTTATGAAATATAGATAGATGGGAAAATAGATAGAGATATATCGAAATAGTCTCAGAGACATTTTGTTGTATATTTTCATTATTGTATTGAATACAAGCATGCTTTTCCCAATTCATGTGCGATCAACTAAGATTTTAGATATTGTAGAGCTTATTCACCACCTTGCTCCACAAAGGAAGGGTCCATTTTGGAGGAAACATGTGTTGCTTTTCATTCACCATTTATGTTTAAATGTTGTATATTTGCTTTATGTTTCTGATTGCTTAAATGTTTGTAAAGTGTTGAATTATTTTTACATTTATGTTTACAGTTTGAAGTGTTGTAGCAAATAATAGATTAATCATTCATCAGTTAATGGTTTAATGCTACAAATCTTGCGCTACCAATCTGTTAGTATAAATCATGAGCTATGTTTTCCTATTATTGTTCATAATTCCTTGTTTTCCAGTTGAGTAGAATTAGATTTCTAGATAGGTGATGATATCATGGTTAAGTGTCCAACTAACTAACTAATCCTTGAGTTGTACATATACTTTACACAATACCTCAAGAGCTTATAAGCCTTGGATTGACAATTAAGTGCATTAGTGAACTAGATGCCCTGTTAGGAATTAATAGTATGTATAGTAGACCTCCTATTTTGGTTTGGTGATTACTTGACACCTTGATTTATTTTTCCTTTGGTTCCCTAGAAAACGTATTGAGTAAGTCCATCAAACCAAAGTTGATCTTTTCATGAAGGTTTTTCAATTAAGGTTCCCTTCTTGTAGACCTTGATATTCATTGTTAATCTTGATTGGGTGAAGGATTATTCCTCCTTTTTGTTCCAATATTTAATCCCTAATCCTCGAATGAAATAAACCAACTCTTAAGAGGGTTTCTTCTTAACCTCGTTAGCCATTTGATTCACCTTGACTCCATCACCCTTGTGGGATTTGGCATTGATCTCTACTTCCTTCCATTGCCAATTATAAAACCCTAAAAACACCAAAGATCTGTTTTACCAAGGCTATTCTCACTTCACCTTGAGCCTCATTGCTCGGTCTAGGTAATCCCATTAGGGATAACACCCTTGAGCTTGAGGAGAGTCGATCTAAAGTGAAGAGGACATGTTACTGAGGTGACAATCGTGATCGTCCTAATAGTTTCCCCTTGAGTTGTACCTTGTGGATTATGGCTTTTATCATTAAGTACAATTTTAGTGGTAACTCGATGCACAAAACTTATTCCTATTTTTGGTCATTCTCAAGTCTCAAAATAATCTGAATTTTTATAAAGGAAGCATTCTAAACGCTCATTTTTAGGAAAGCAATTATTTGAAATCAAAGTAATAACTTCTAATAGTGGTGAGAATTACATGAAATGCATTAAGATAATGTATTCTTGTCATATAGAAAAAATTGTTTATTTCTCATGAATGTGTGAGTCATCTATGCAATATTTGAATGTTGTTCATTAAAGTTCTAAGCAAAAGGAAAAACTTTGACCCATGTTGTCATCTTTGCACATAAATATATTGCTTGATTTAGCTTTGAGACTTGGCATGGGTGAACATAATTTTGATTGTGGGAATATAGATATGGTGAACAATTCTCTACGTGAATTTTTTCTATGACTTTGTATGGATCAAACTATTGCATCAGAATCGACAAAAATATGTTAAACGAATTTGATTAAAATGTATGGCCAGTTGTATAAGATGCATGTAGGTATGTTATTTTGAAAGATTTTAATGATGATGTTTAGGGTATTAAATCTAAATCAGATGAAAAGAGTATTAGTTTGGCTTGTTCTATTGTGTTCTGGCTAGTGTAAGTTATTCAACATCATGATAGAAAATTGTTTGAAACAATGCTCAAATGAATTACAAAGATATAGATTTTTGTAATTCGAGCATTGCTCGTGTAGTAAATAATTGTTATTATGAGCATATGATACTTAATATTTTAACTATAAGGTGCCAACAAATCCTCTCTAAGTAGCCTGAATTAGGTATAAAGGTAACTATATGCATCTGGATAAGGCACACCCACCTTATTGATAGGGTTGTAATTACAGTCTCCCACATTTTGAGATGATAAAAAGGTTCTTTGATATTGGTTGAATGGATGCTTTGTTTTTTTCTAAATCCTTTTCCTTGCAACAAAAGGATGAAGAATTAACTCATATAATTAATAATATATAAAACTAACTAAAACTGTGATAAAAAATACATACATAGGTGGCCTCTTTTTTGCTTATCATTAGTCTTATAACTGCAAGAATGTGATAGAAATAGTAATTGTAGGAAGTTGTTGATGTGATTCTAAAGAGTGCAATCCATCCTTTGTTGGAGGTTCTTTCACTCAAATGAAGATAAAAGTAGTGTGGAAACAAAATGCTAAGGCTAAAGGTTTTGTAGTCAAGTACTCCATAGGATAAGCAATGATTATTGCAACTTAGAGCCCGTGGGATGAGACATTAATTGTTCCCTTTGTTATGGTATTGTCCCTATCAATATCCATTTTAAGATAACTATTCCACCATCATTCTTATCCCCACAACAACCACCCCCTTCCTTCTTTTAGACCCCCATTATTTATTTTCCCTGTCCTTTTTATCCCCTTCCTAATTGTCTCGATCCTCCTTGAAACCCATCTCTTCTCTTCAACATTTGGGCTAATATACTACTTTGAATTTTTCCAGGCATATGTTTCAAGAATGATCAAATGAAATTTAATAGACAATATTGGTTGTTAACCAACAATTTATTTCACTACAATAATCTCACATGCATTAATAAAATCCCAAAACAAGTAGAGCTTTATAAAACCAATAAAAACCCCACAGCTCAAACAAATTTGAAAAAACAAAATTAGAGGCATGTGATTCCATGAATATATTAAAAGGATGGAATAAAGACCCATGTCAATTATGGGTTGAGCAAAAATATAGTAAACTTGCTTGCAAATTGGATATTTCTCCCATTAAAATTCTATGGAAAATCATATATTATTGCATGCCCATTAACACACTTGTACAATAATCTATACAACAATCCATATACCTTACAAAAAAAGTTACTAACTTAACGAGAATTGTGACCTCAAAACAAGAACTCTAGCCTCAAAATATGATATTTTTGGGTAAAAAACACAAATTTCAACCCCCAAATAAAAAATTGGTGCTACCAATATCTTGCCCTTGACATTACGTGAAATTGTGGACATAAGCTTGAAATTGACCCTTTAATCGAGAAGTGAAGCTACCAATAACACCACATTTTTTTTACTTAAAACTATGACCTAATTGAAATTGTGGCCTTGACCATTGATACCACCACAAATAAAATATTGAAAATCGACTCCTAAATATAGAAGTGTTATAACTTGGTAATTTATTTATCAATTTTTTTTTTTTAATAATTTACATTAAGAAAATAATTAAATTGGAAAAAATAAATACCCCTAAACAAATTATTTTTTAAGGAAAAAAAAAAAAATTATTTTATTTGATTACTCTTTATATCTAATAAATTCAAAATTAAAACGAATTTGTGATAATATACTATTTAAAAGAGTATAGTTACTAAACTTAAATTAAAATAAAACCATTCCAAAAGAATTGATTTTCAATATTACTTTATTTAAAATCTGATTTTTCATTTATAACTTAAATAATGAATATTTTAATCATTTTTGTATATTCAAGTATTTTCATAAATATAAATAGTATATATCAAATAAGCATTGTTATCATTGCATCTCCTAGCAAATAAACTAACCCCATGCCTTGACACTCCTACAGGGAGGTTGCATGTCGTGATCCCTAAATTCATTCGACTGGTTCTTTGTTTGTGATGAGCGATCCAGCTAAGAGGGGGTCGTCACCCCTTCCTGATGCAAATGTGGTGGCCTTACATGCTCTGGTCTTTACCTCTATCAAACAAACAAAGTCTCAACCTTCAAGATTTGTCAAAAAACTAGAGGGAATACCCAAAATCGACTTGCCTTATACAACAACGAGAAGGAAAGCCCTGGCTTTAGCAGAAAAAGGATTGATCGAACGGTTCACGAGATTATGGCCTTTGCCCAAATCCGTCGCATTGTGGATTCAGAAAAACTAGTTCACTCAACCATTTCTTTTGTGGATGAGGATTCTACGCTTTTATCTTCGAGAACAAGGAGGATCATGATCTGATATTTCGTAGTGAGACTTACTTCTTGGGAGCTCGAGGGATGTACCTAAACAAATGGAATCATGATTTCAACCCTGGAAATGATGTCCCTTGAGCAGTTCCAGTCTAGATCCGTCTGCAACACCTCCCCCTTCACTGCTGGAGAAATGATACTCTGCGACGTATTATAAACTCTTTCGGAAAATACATAGATCGGGCAGTGCCAAAGGAGAATATATTTTCTTGTTCCCAAATCTACGTCAAAATAGATATAGAGAAGGGAATTTTGAAACTGTTCCTCATTAGACTAGATAGTTGGCAACATGACCAACAATTAGATTATGAACAACTTCCCTTTAAATGCAAGATTTGCCATGAATATGACCGTTTTGTAAAAAACTGCAAAAAAGACCCTCAATCCAACCTAGTAGGAGGCAGATATGAAGATAAATGGATGACAATACAATGAAAGTTTGGAGGCGGCCCAAAAAATCCATTCAATTTTTCCCCACAGCCTCAGGGAGCATCTCAAACTCCTCTGGCCCTTAATCCTCTACAGGGCATGTTCAAAAAAATAGTTTTAGAGCCCTTTCGTAAATCCAAAACAAAGAAAAGACGACAACTAATGCAAAACCAAGTGCATCCAATCAAGTAAAACCAACGACCTGAACATCGCAAGGATCCTTTTGATATAAAGAGAAGCTAATTGTTAAAGCTAGAGAGGAAAAAAGAGATAATCCTAGCAATCTTCAGACAGACAAATCAAGGCCATTAATAATAGGGATATAAGATATTGAAAACTTTAAAGATGTTGAGGTTTCCTTTTTGGACCCAAAAACCAGAGACTTAGACACCAACTTCTTTGTTGATGAAGAGTAAGAGGATAAAGCGTTAGAAGAGAATTTACCCAGAAGATCTAGAAGGAAAGCATCAAAATTCATCAAAGAGGAACAAGCCAACAAAGACATCCAACTCAATTCGCAAAACACTATTCCCAAGATCTTAGGACCAACAAAGCCAAAGATAATCATCAACAACATGGCCTCTAAAGGAGGGATTCCCCCCCCCCCCACACACACTCACAAGTAATGATTGTTGTCTCTTGGAACTGTAGGGGGGTAGGTAGTGCTCCAAAGGCCTATGTTTCTCGTTATTTAATTAAGAACGAAAAGTCGTCTATAGTACTCCTTCAAGAGACCAAAATGAGATCATAAGACATTCGACACACACCGCTGGGAACTTTGAAGCGGTGGGAATACATAGAAGAAGATGCTAAAAGAGACTCGAGAGGCCTCTACACACTTTGGAACAAAAATAAAATGAGTACAGTTTCTTCTCACCAAAACACTCATTGGATATGTACCAGGTTTAAATATGTTGTTGATGGTTATTTCTTTAATATTATAAATATTTACATGCCAACTAACCCTATCGAAAATCCAACGTGTTGGTTCTCCGTCTAGAGCCCAAAAGATACAGAGGATCTATTAGATTGCATGTTGGCATGTGACTTTAATACAATAAGAATAAGCGCTGAGAAAAAAGGAGGTTTCTTTTCCCGTGAACCCTCCAAAGAAAAAATGGAAGAGCTAATCATTGATTGGGATCTCATTGACATTGCTCCACTACAAGGGAAATATACATGGTCAAATAAACGGTTGAGGCTAGGGCATATTGCCACGCATTTGGACAGGTTTTTGGTAGCCAACAGACTCCTTTCCTCCTCCTCCTCTATAAAATCCTATATTTTACCTTCTCTAACCTCAGACCACAAGCCCATCTCTCTTCACATTCGCCAGTTACCTAATTATGGGCCCCTCCCCTTTCATTTTCATCCACTTTGGATCGATTCTACCGAGGTCAATACCATTATCTCATCTTCCTGGAGATCATAGATAGCAGGCACCCCCACATACATATGGGAACAAAAAATGAGGCTTGTCAATATTGTTGTCAAAATCTAGGCCAAAACTTCCTTTTTATCCCCTGCAACTGTTCTCAACAACCTATAAATAACCTTCATACCCTCCAGTTGCATATGTAGGAAGTTGATATCTCTCATCAAATTTTGCAAGCGGAATTTATTCTCCAGACAAAAATTTAGACTGAATTAAGATGGGAGGAAGAATTCTATAGAATAAAATCAAGGAGCTTATGGCTCCAATCTGGTGACCATAATACTATCTTTTTCCATAAGCAAACAAAATCTTGTCTTTCAAGGAATAATGTCTCTACTATAACTAGGGACGATGGCATGCAAATCATTGCTTATGAAGACATAAAAAAGGCAACACACAATTACTACAAGGAGATTTTCACTCACTAAGACGAGGCGGACATCCAAAACACTGAAGCTATATTGGAAAATGTCACTTCTATTATTACAAAGGAAGAAATCGTTCCCTCAACCAACCTATAGAAGAAACAAAGATTCAAGTGATTATATGGAGCCCAGGGTCTGATAAAGCTCTTGGCCCTAACGATTTCCCCATCTTTTTCTATCGACACTATTGGGAGCTCATTAAACATGATCTCATTTGAATGTTGTGATTCTCCCACTGGACCCACCGCCTTGGAGGGAATACAAATTCCTCTTTCCTAGCTTTGGTCCCTAAGGAATCAAATCCTTCGCCTTTCTCAAGATTTCGACCCATATCCCTTTGCAATTCCTCCTATAAAATTTTGACTAAGATTTTCGCCTCCCACCTCAAAACCTTGTTGCCCAAAATTATTTCTCCCCATCAAGGGAGGTTCATGCAAAAAAGAAAGATCACAGACAATATTGTTCTTGTTCAAGAAGATATTCACACAAGCTTCGATGCCAAGGAAAAAGGTATGGTTATCAAACTCGATATGGAAAATGATTTTGATCGTGTTTGTCATTCTTATTTGTTTCAGGTAATGACAAAAATTTGGCTTTAGCCCCAACTTTATAAAATGGGTGACTGCATGCATTGGAGGACCTTGGATCACCCCTCTAGTAAATGGAAGGCTTGTCATTTTTTTCTAAAGTAGTAGAGGTCTTCGGTAAGGGTGCCCCCTCTCTCCTTTGCTCTTTATTATTTTGGCTGACTCTCTCAATTGCAAACTTGAAACATAGTGAATCAACGGGACTCTGCCAAGTCTCCAGATGGCAGGAGGAGTGAAAGCATTGAATCCCTCTTAGTTCGCAGATGACACCTTGTTTTTGGGAGGAGCCTCTCAAATTATCGCCTCTCGTTTAAAGTCAGTTTTGGACTCTTTTCTAGATGCTTCATGGGAGGTTATGAATAATAGGAAATGTCAAATAATGGGGTGGAACACCTGTGCATGGGTTTTACAAAATATCTCTCACATTTTCCAATTTCCCTCTACTGAGAAATGGGATTCTTTCCAGTATTTGGGCATCCCAATCTCGCTGAAGAAAGAAAATTCCAGTGATTGGAGACCAATCATAGAAAAAATCAGTGCCAAATTCACCTCTTGGGGAACTCAATGGATGAATCTAGTTGGTCGTACAATCCTCATCAAGGCAGTCTTATTTGCATTACTAGTATATCAATCATCAACTCTTCTTTCCCCAAAGATCATGATCAATCAAATCACATCCAAAATGAGGCATTTCATATGGCAGGGAGGTAATAACGCGGGCATGAAATTCCACCTCGTAAGATGGAATCAAGTCAAGCATCGAGTAAATAGAGGAGGACTGGGCATTCGAGACCTAGAATACATGAATTTGTGACGCAACCTGCCCCTCAGCGAGCAGCCGCTCCCACCAGAATCTTCTTCTCCCACGGGCCCGAAGAGTCAAAGTACTCTTCCTCTCCTCTCAGGAATCCACTACCCACAATAGGCTCCTTCTACTGTTTTCCCTTCGGATATCGGGAATTCAGACTTCGCGGTCTCC
>JZKD02S1884991.1:214779-227148 GCA_000966675.3 Picea glauca
AAGGCCTAAATACTCTCCTATATTCTCCCTCCTACTTTCATCTCTACCAATAGTAAAGGATAATCTAAATTGGATCCCTGGAAATGGGAAAAAATCAAACTTTGGGAGGAATCCATTCTTGAATGTGACTCTCTCATTTCAAGAGAAGATCTTGATCCCTTTAAAACTTGGATGCAACAATAGGGTGTCATAACTCTATTTGATATATCTTTGTGGGATCCAGATACAAGGAAATGAGCTGGATGGAATCTATTGGATCTCCTCGCCCACCTCCTCCACCTTTCAGTGATAATTTATGGGGCTTTGAAAGGTTGTGCGCCTCAATGTGATACATCTAAAGATGCGAGGGGATGGGGAATTTCTTCCTATTCGGTCAAAAAAGGGTATACAACGATGCAAGAAGAGTGAAATGTCTTTCCTCAATCCAAAATTTGGAAGATGGTCTTGCACACTAATGGCATGCCAAAAATCAACTCCTTCTCCTCGCTCCTAGTGCACATGCGTATCCTCACAACATTTAATTTGCAAAAGCAAGGAATTGTAGGGCCCTCTCGCTGTTCTCTCTACAATCAATTTGGGGAAACGATCCTTCATTTATTTTTGGAATGTCCCTATGTGAAAGCTACATGGAGTATGACTCTTGGTTATCTCTTCATCCTCGCAGTATGGCCCCTTTCTCACAAAGAATTCTCCCACAACTCAGACATGCACTACCAAGGAAACCTAAGAAAGAAACCAGGACTGAAACGACTCTCACTAACACTTTCAAAGTACATATGTTGGGATGAAACCCTAAGTTTTAGTCAAACGGAAATCAAGGTGATTTCCTTGTGCGATGAGAATATGCAGTCTCGAGCGATACAAATGGATAAGAGTCTAGAAGGCTGCCAAGAAAAGTGGGCAAATTTGTTCCCGAAAACGACTTCCAATTCCCCTTCGTCTGGCCATTCGCCCACCCCCAAGTGGGCTATCAGGAAATTGACCGAGGAATTCAAAGCATGGTTACCCTCTCTCTATATGCACTACCTCTTTTTTGATGGGGCCTCACGTGGAAATCCTTGGGCGACAGGTGTGGGGGGGAGCCTCTTTGCTCCCGAAGGAATTCAAGTGGGAACTTACACGTGGGGACTAGGAATAACTACAAATAACATTGTAGAGGCGTGTGATCTTTATGAGGGATTGTGAATGGCCAACTAGAACAAGATCTCCTAGATTACAGTATTCATACACTCCATGTTAATAGTAAAAGCAATTATTACAAGAAAACCAGTGGAAAATAATCTCTTAGGAGGTGTTCTTCATCGCATCACCAACCTTGGTCAAAGCTCTGATGAATTCAAAATTTTGCACATTAAGCGAGCTCTATAACAAGGAGTCGATCATTGGGCCAAGATGGGAACAAGTTTAAAGCAAGGGGAAATATCCAAAAATGATGTTAATGGATATGTTCCCATCCCATAATGCATTTATGAATCGTCGTCCTTCCACCAACCTCACATTCCAATACCACTCAAACTGGGTGATGATTAATTGCATTCGGGACAACATTTAAGCAAAGTCTCCCTCTACTTTCTCCAGATAATTCCATGCCCGAGTAAAGAAATTTGAGCTTGAGGTTTGGCGAGCGATGGATTTAGAGCAAATAGCTCAGTCCTTGGTTGTTTCAAAGTCTGTGAGTGATCAATTGTGGACTCTCTCCTCTGTTAAGCTTCAATTGTGGCATTTCTTGGGCTCCATGTTCATCTCATTGGAGTTTCTGCAAGCGAACACCAGGTTTGTCTCTCTTTTTAATAATTATGGTAAAAGAACTATGTTTCCATTAAGCATCTGTCACATTAGAATTTGGCGCTTAGTTTCCTGTGGTAGAAGATAGTTTTGTTTTGTTATACAGTGCATCTATAAGACTTGAACCCACATGAATGATATCGAACCCAATATGAGTGACCTAAATAAAATTCTAAGGCACCAAGAAGAGTTAGCTCAGGCCAATAATGAGGTGCTCTGAAAATTAAATGTCAGCTACATGGGTCTTAAGGAAGCAATGGTTTAATCCAGTCACCAGATAGAGGAAAAGTTCAATATCATTAAAACAACACTCACGACCTTCTCACGTAGATTGGACGCAATAGAGGTCATGCTACATCATTTGAAAGATTAGCCCCAAAACCCAACTCACCATGGATGGCTCTCTCCTCTTGCGACAACTGATGGAAATACTCCAGAGAACATTGAGCACAACATAAACTCGAAGAATGAGCAAGACATACCCACTTTCCCTCCAAGGGACTTTGAAACTCAGAATCCTACCTCATACACTTAGCTCATGTTTTTTTAGTATTTTGGTGCATTGGGAAATTTTGAAAAAAATGTAATCAGTTTAGAAGAGCATATTAAGGGGCTCATCTATGTAAGAAACATTGTAATCTTGGCTATAGTTACAAATTTATGCTAGTTATGCGCCCTATCTTGTAGACTGTATGTTGTTGCCTACTTCAACACAACCTTTTAACATAAATTCAATTCAGTTGCGATTAAAAAAAATAGTATATACCAAATATCAATTTAAGGAAAATGAATTCAATTAATTTTTAATTTTTAATTTCATTAAATATATATTAATAAAATGTTGGGATTTCAATGTATTTCCATATAATTAAAAAAAACCAATTAAAAAAGGTATATATACTTTAAATATAAACAATACCTCCTAATTAAAATCGTCTTACATTCTTCTTCTTCTCATTTTTATGATTTAATTTATATAAAATTATTAAAATTGTGTCACATTGTTCTTCATGATTTAATTTATATAAGATATATACAAATTATACATTATAATTATTTGTTGAAAAATAAACTTATTTGAAAATTAACTAAGACATATCTAACTCCAAAACTCTAAGATGAAGTGTAAAAATCTATACAATAAATTATTTTGCTGAAGGTATATCTTAAGGATAACTTTTCACGAAAACTTGTCAAGTGGTTGATAGGTTTTCGTAAACCATCCCTTCAAAATTGCCCCTTCGTCATCGTTAACTCTTTGCTTCTATCTGACATTAATTAATTGACTCACTGCCTCTGTAGCACTGTTGCACCGCCTTCACTAGTGTTGGCATCTTTGAATATGAGTTATATTGAAGTTTTTGTGAGGGATAATCATATGTGCACCGAGCAGCAGGACGGAGGTTGGGGTCTTGTGCTTCCCGCCTTTAAGCTGACACTGCAAAAATTCAAGTTCTTCTCTCCAACAATGGACGATTTGTGGTGTCTCATCTCATACTCTAAAGATGGTTTGTTGGGGGTCGAATTACCATACAAATTTGGTGCTATCTGGTTTAATCTAGAAGGGCACAAAATGTTAGGGATGCTAAAAGGAAATAACCAATGGGAAGGGGAATTAGGGTATTTCTCATGCTTTCATAGAACTCTAGGGTTTTTTTATTGAATGGGGCAGGCTTAGGTACACAGTACCAATCGTTGTCCAAGAAGAGGCACTCTTTCTTATACATCCCTCGCACATGCCTTCACATCAGAGGAGAAGGAAGAGTTATTGGAGGAAGCCTTAGCATAAATTATGGGTTCTATTCCATAGTTGGATCTACATACGTAGGGTATTCACTCTTTTCTTCTAAATTTGGGATTTTTTGGGACTATGGTTGTCATTTTATAGAATGAAAATTTTGATGAATTGCAGAGCTTCATGTCACAGTTATACTGGGGGAATGCTTATTGCCACGTCTGTGGTATGATGCACAGGTGCACATATTTGTTTGTCGTCTATTTTTTATTTATTTCATAGAACTCCAGGGCCTTGTTATTGAGTGGGTCAAGCTTGGGTACACAATCCCAACCCTTGTCCAAGAAGAGGGATTATTTCTTATCATACCCCGCACGAGCCTTCACATTATAGAAGGAAGAGTTCTTGGAGGAAGCGTCGGCATAAATTCTAGCTTCTTGGAGGAAGCCTCAACATAAATTCTAGGTTCTATTCCAGAGTTGTATATGCATGCATAAGATATTTTTTATTTTCTTGTAAATTTGGGCTATTTTTTGGACTTTATGGTTAGTGTTTGGACTTTTGGACTTGCTTATTTCCAAAGTCGTGGTGTGATACACAATGCAAATATATGTTTTTCATCTTTTTTTTTACTAAGATAATTTTGTACATTGTGAATGCATTGGGATTGCAACATACCCCGAAGGTGTGCAAAAGACAAACTCTTCTCTTCTTAAAATATAATGTATTTTATGAGATTGTAGTAATTTTTTTTTTTTAAATGAGTATTTTCGTTCTTTTTCCTTTTACAACTTTCTGTCTTTTAATTTATTCCAACACACTAGATCACATACTCGGTTTTGAATTGCAATCTTCCTTTACCGTGGTAGTTTATGCTAATTTATATGGAATTATCCTATTGAGTCATTTAATCTCTGACACATTGTGTATGTTTGGTTACAAAGACAATATAATTTCTAGCCGAGGAATACGAGGTAGAGTAGATCTGGCTAAAACATACCCAATCCATAATAAAGAAAGGAAAAGTATGTGTGATGAGTATTTTGTAGTTTGATTTTGATATGGTGTAGTGTCAAATGTAGTTATAAACATAAAAAACGAGTTTGGGGATACATTTGCTTTATCAGATTTGGGGATACATTTGCTCTATCAGATTTAGTATCTATTCAAATTCGCTTACAAGGCTAAAATTTATCATCTGAATATATAATGTGTATAACAACATATTACAACTTATCATGGTGGTTGCAGAGTAATTGTCTATCAACTTAATCCATGTATTATTATTAAGGTATTATTATTAAGCATTGAGAAGGTGAAACTTCTAGTTGTTAATAGATAAGGGTTAAGAATTGAGAAGACTAAATTTCCATGTACTAATGTAGGTTAAGATAGATCTATGCAAGATTTGTAAATTTTTTGCATAACTAACGTTTTTTAAGAAGATGGGTGTAGACCACTCTTTCTCTGACAGTTTTCTTGATAAATGTTTTTTTTTTTCAATAAATAGATGTGAAATCTAGCAAATAAAATCAATAGACACACTTATTCAACTAGCATTTTAGATATATTGATGTATAAAAATTCAAAACGAATCAAATATTTATTAATATTAATAACAATCAATTAAACTAATTCCATGTTTTCAAATAAATATAATATATAAATATTATTTCCGTAAATTATTTATTTCCTTTTAACTGACCAACTTTAGCAGAACTAAAACATATATCAACAACTTGATCAAAGAATGCGATTTTACTTTGTTAAGGGAAAAACCCATATACAAAATGATGACAATCATTTATTTCGGTAGATGAGCTCAAGCTCTCAGATTTCTTCATAAGAATACTTCATAACGGAAGGCAAAACACCTCAATTATTGGTTATGATTCACTGAGTTTTGAAGATAAAACTTCTTAATTATTGGTTATAATTAGAAATTTTGAGTTACTAATGGTTCCATCTTTACCATGAGCTTTATTCATAAGTTACGTGTGGAATTTTTTTTTATAATTGATCATGGACTCTTACATGAATATTTTTACCATCATTTTATTTTTATTAGTGAAAAATGTTATTTAATTATAAATATAATATTTTTTTTATTTTTATTTTTTAATTATAAATATAATAATTTTGTGTTTTTATTATAATTATCATTTTCATAAACTATCTAATAGACTATTTTAATATTTTTAAAAATTTTGGAAAAAAAATTAAATTATTAAAATTCAGAAGTGTTAGGGAATTAATTAGATATCCTTTTTTCAACAACAATGAATCAAAGTATCACTTAAAATTTTGTGAATCTTGTGTATTAATTATAAACACTTTGTACATTTTCACTCAAATTTCCAGTGTTTTAATAATTTTGAGGTTTTGTTTTTTCATAATTGAAAAAAAATACTTATATCAGTGAATATAAAGAGTCTTTTACAGTAGTATGACTGTTGGAACAACACTTGTTACTTCCCTATTATATCGTTAATCATATGAGGTATTAGTTACAGGACACAAAAAATTACATCCTCCATCTCTGAATTTATAAGTACACTTCACAAAAAATACAGATCTATGCATTTCAAAACATATTTGAAAAAGACTAATCCCTGGTTCTTCTACTTTGTTGCAGCAATTTAATAGTTAATTGGCAATCTTTCAAATCTCTCAATTTGTTTTTCCATACCCACTGCAAAATATATTCCTTCTTCCTCCATCTGCAAGGCTTGTTTTGATAGTTGATCTACTTCCTTGTTATATTCTCTATAGATGTGTTGTGCTTTAAGTTGTTGAAATTTTCCACTCAGTGCTAGGATCTTTGTCATCCAAGGCTAAAGTGAAACCACCTGTAAATTGTTAATATGTAGAAACCAGTCAATAATAATCTTGGAATCTCATACCAGTTGTATGCTTTTTAGCTTTTTGTAGACAACAAAAAAATAAACACCATAATGCTAAGAGTTCACCCCTAGTATTGGTTCTGATGCCACAGTTCATCATTAGACTGAAAGTACCCAAATATGGACATTTTAGTACAACTCCTGCTCCACATTTTGTGCCCTCACATTCTGAGGCTCCGTTAAAGAAACCTACTGTCAGATTCCAGTCTAATAAAGGAGGTCTAGTAATCCTAGCATGTTGGACAGAAAATTTGTTTTTGTTTTCCGCCAAGTCCTGTAAAATTCTATTGCGAACCATTATCTGTGAAGTTGGATGATCCTCAAAGATGACCAAGTTCCCGTGCTTCCAAATCTGCCAACAAATGTAACAAGGCATTTCTTTCCAGAATTTCTAACTTACTAATCCAAATCTGAAAGCATTAAATTAGTTGTCCACCCTCCCATAAACTATTTAGATTTTGTTCCTTTATAATTGAGTGCCAAATATCTTTGGTGAAATTGCAGCCAACAAACAGATGATTTAGAGTTTCCTCGACTTCACCACAGAGAGCACATCTACGAGGACCAATTATCCCTCGTTTGGTCAAAATTTCCCATGTAAGAATATTTTGTTCTAACATTAACCAACATAACAATTTAAATTTTAGTGGAATCTGCCAAGTCCAAAGATATTTGTACCAGAACTTATGTCCTCCCACCTCCTCCTCCATCAATTGTACTTCATATGCTTGTTTGGCATTAACTTGCCCTTCTTTAGTATTCCATGACCAGAATAAAGTAACCATTTTAGCATTTAATTCAAAACCCGAACCCACTAATCCTTTAACATATTTATCCCAATCCTCTTTTAGTCCACCCTCTAGTCCAAATGACTCTGCCTTCTTCCATCTTCCAATACTTGGATCCTTGATATCAAAAGTCCCTACTTGAGCAAGAAAATCTATGCCTTGAGCCTGCAATACATTAATTAAATTCTTTGAGAGTTTAAAATAGGATTGAGACCCAACCATTGGATCTTCTCCTATTCTAATGTCCCTTCCATTTCCAGGTTGCCAGACAAGCCAACCAGTTATGATGGATAAGGATGAATATAAGGCTCTCCAACAATTTGAAATCCCAACCCAATTTTTTCTGCCTTGTCTGAACCATTCAATAATAATTTATTTTTTTAATTATTTTTTGAAAGTCACTTCATGCCAAAGCCCAGGAACCATAAGACACCTCCACAAACTTTTAGCTGCCAGTGATTTTCCAAAAAAGAAAATGTTTTTAATACCCCACCCTCCTATCTTCTTTGGTTTAGCAATTCTTTTCCAAATTATTAGGTGCACTCCTTCTTTTTCTTTTTTTCTAGTCCATAGGAAGCTAAACATCTTTGTTCTAATTCTATTAAGAATGCTTTTTGGAATCTTCGCCAGAGAAAACCAATAAACATGTATGCTTTCTAATACAGATTTAACTAGAGTGACCCTGCCCCCTAAGGTAAGCCATCTATGACTCCACGACGAGATTCTTTTTTCAAATTTTTTTCTCCAACCATTCTTAGTCTGCCAAAGAATAGCAGTTTGGTTTAAGAAAGAATCCCAGGTACTTAAAACCAGTCTCTAGAGGTTTAACTTCAAAAGGAAAAAAATCTTTCAGTATTGTAAGCTCCTATTCTAACCAATCTACTTCAAGAAATAATGATTTATGTGGACTGAATGACATCCCTATCGCCAAACAGAAAAGATCCAATACCTCCTTAAAAGTTTTCCATTCTATAATGGTTCCATTCCCAAATAACAATACATCATCTACAAAGAGTAGACATGTAATTATTATCCCTTTTGCCACTAAAACACCTTCAATCTTCCTTTCCTAATCCAGCTTCAGTATGGATCTGCTCAAACCTTCTACAACAACTACGAATAATAGTGGGGATAACGGGCGACCCTGCCTCAGTCCTCTTGAGTTGTTAAAAAAATTGGCCAGGCTACCATTTATCAAGACAACATAATTTGTAGACGAAAAACAACCCATAATCTAATCCGTAGCCTCTAAGCTCAACCCAACCTGTAATAAAACTAATCTTAAAAATCCCCAATCCAATCTATCATATGCCTTCATCATATCCATTTTAAGAACCATAGATTTGTAAGTTTTTTATTTTGTTACTATGTAAGGTTTCCTGTGCCACTCCTATGGCATCATAAATTTGTCTACCCTCCAGGAAGCCAAATTGTTCCTTTGAAATCCCTGTTGAGAGTAATGCTTTGATTATGGAGGCAATGATTATTGTGATAATCTTATAAGCCAAATTATATAGTGAAATAGGTCTAAACCCCTTAAAAGTATATGGCTTATCCCTTTTTGGAATAAGGGCTAGAAAGGTAGCATTCAGAGCCCCTACAACCCTACCTTTCTGTATTGACTATTCAACCACCTCTAGTAGTTCATTCCCTGAGAGATCAAAGAAATCTAGGAAGAATTCTACAGTCCGACCCTAGAATTTTTGAAACAATAAAACTTTCAGAGTTGCTAGTAATTCAGATAGGGTAACTGGATCAACAATTCTAAGGCCTTCTTCCTCAGAGAATATCCTAGGATATTCCTTTATAACTGCCAATTGATTTGAGATAGTAAGGTTTTCCTGAGCCTTATATAATTTCTGAAAGTATCCAATAGCTTCCTTTTGAATCCCTTGTTGGCAAGTGACCACATATCCAATAAAATTGACTTGTTTTCTAGAATTTTCAAATGCATGAAAAAACTTTGTATTACTGTCTCCCGAAGCCAACCAATTTATCCTACTTTTTTGTCTCCAAGTTTCTTCCCTCTGTTTTAAGAGAAACGTTTTTCTTTTTTCTTTTTCTACAACTAGTAGTTTGTCTTCCTCCTTCTCAAATCCCTTGGGGAAGTCAGAATAGAGAGTGTCTAAGTCACATTCTATCTGCAACAATTCCTCCTTTGCCAAGCATTTTTTATTTCTTTCCCAACCGATCATCGAAGATTTAAGTAGTTTGAGTTTTGAACAAGAGAGTCCATCGAAGATAAAAATCATGTCTCCACTAACCCATTCCAAGACGATCTCATTAGATTTATAAAGTCTGGTTCCTCCAGCCAAACCAAATTGAATTTAAAGGGATAAACATGCTTTTCTTTATCATGTTCAAGATGTAGGATCACTGGCATATGATCAGAATTTTTTATATTGCTCACCCAAGATCTGTTCCTAAGACCTGACAGGGCTAACTCCTCATTAATCAGAAAACGGTCCAATGTCTTAGTTATGTATTCTTGATCACTTCTACCATTCCTCCAAGTAGGGAGAAGTTTTATTGGTTCAACATCCACCCAACCTTCATCTTGGATCAGTTGGTTAAAGTAAGAATGCAAAGGATCAGTCCTAGCATGGGAACCCCACACTTCTCTATCTGCAATGTTAAAATTTAAGTCACCTCCCAGGATCAGATTACGGTCTTTGAGTAACCCATCCCTCTTAATCCTCTCCCAGAAATCATGTATGTTTCCATACGGGCCATAGTAGTTGACCAACTTTATTCTTTTGTTTAAAGTCTTTATCCAACCATCTAAAAGTATCCCTGCAGAAGTCAGAAAAGTAGAGAAGTAAGATTTTCTTGGATTCCAAGCAGATAACAGACCTCCCGATAAACCTAAGGATTCCACCCCAAAGAAATGCCAAGTCGACAGTAATTTTTCAAAAATCTCCCTCGCTTTGAGATTATTGACCATAGTTTCCTGGATAAGTAAAATATATAGTTTAACCAGAGCTAGAAACCTTTTGAGGGCTAAAAAATTTTGAGGAACCCCAACTCCTCTGATATTTAAAGAAGCTACTATAATTTTTTAACCCTTGCTAGGGAATTTTGTGCTCTAAGCGCCCGAGGACCTTCTACAGCCTTTACTCCTATAAAGTATTTTATCTCCTTTACTTTTCCTAGTTTCCTAGCACTTCTAGTTTTGAGAGGTGAAAATATTTTTCGAAGCCTCCAAAAACAGCCCCTTTCAAAACATTGGATTCTCCCACCCTGCTACAAACATTGTTTCTTTTTAGTTTCTCAATTGCAGGAGCCTTATCAGTAGTTAATGGAAAAGACTCTCCACCCGAGTAGATCAGAAGAGAAGTACGATTGAGGACCTCTTTTTAGAAAGGAATAAAGTTCGCTAAGGAGTCTTCGATCTCACAAGCCACTGATAGATTTGTCCGGGTAAAATCTTCAACAAAAGCAGAATAAACCTCTTTGTTCCCACGAGAATTTGATTCTGAAACTGCAGACAAAGTAAACTCTCTCGAGGTGACCGGAAAACATTCAAAGGTAGCCACATCCTGCCCCTCCAACTCCGCACAGGAATGTGTCTCTTGGATTGAAATTAATGAAGGAAAATAGGGCAACTTAACTTCCGACTTATTTAAGACGGGAACCCTAACCGTGGACTTAACCAGAGCATTCATCCCTCCTGAACCCCTCGAATATAACTGGGATAGCCCGCAGTGAAGAGTAATCAGATCCTCTTTAATTCTAGTAGAAACAACATTCATCAACAAAGGAGGAAAAGTCTCTCCCGATGGGTTTAAGGTTCCAACCAAACAGACACTTCATCCCTTCCCCAAAGCCTCACTCTCCAAGTCCACTTTACTTAAAGTTTGAGCAAGAAATACATCCTTCCTCCCTCTCAAAGAGTTAGTATTCTTCATCCCTGTCAAACCCAACTCATCCGAGTCCCTTGCCACAACCGACTGGGAAAGGCCTAAACTGTTACAAACTGGCTCAGATGAAAAATGATTCCCCTCCCAACCTGACAGCCTGGAACGCCGAATCACATCTACGGGAGGGGGAGAACAATTTGGTCTTAAAAATAGTTCGGGGAAAGATTATTTAAGGGAGGTTTCCAAACCATAACCCCTAATCCTAGTACAATAAAGAGTATATAAAGTGGAAAAAAAACTAGGACACATGTATTTTAACTTACCTAGATATGAGTCGATTTCCAATTCCTCAGGGAGAAAGGACTCTGCACAGCCGACTAGAGCAGTACTTGAAGTAGTTTGTTGCACCTCCTCATTTAGAATGAGATTTGAACCAGAGCAGTAGGAAGGAAAAACCTTTCGAAAATAGGGCAATAATGGCTCAGATGTCCTGTTTCCTTGCAAGTCGCGCATCTAAACGAAATCCCGACAAAATATAGTCTTTGTTGGTGTACAAAACCACACCATTTGATAACCATATCAGCAGGTAGTCCATGCTTTAAGTCTAATTCCACCAAAAATCTCCCAACACGCCTATCCATTCCAGTGAGGTGTTGTGGATCTAAAAACAGAAATTTGCCAATGGTGTCTCCAATCTCCTTGAACACCTCCAAATTCTAGAATTCTAATGGGCATCCCAGCATCAACACCCACAGATGGTGAAAATGAAAATGGTCCTTCTCCAGGTTGAAGAATTGTGTCCACCACTTCAACATTAGACTCCCATTTTTATAGATCCAGACCCTTTCCATTCATTCCACTACATCCTCCGAATAATTTAAACAAAAGAAATACCAACCTTTTACCAGTATATAAACTTCAGGGGTATATCCCAAGAGTGATCTCTAGACCTCTTCCACCCAACGATGGATATCTTTAGCCGACATAGACCAGTAACTAAAGCATCCCACCAATGCATGAAGGGACAAATGTGATACCTCCCTCAACTCGATATCCTTGCCTAACATCATAGTAAGCTTCTTGAGCTTGACTCTCCACGCCTTTAAGTCACCCGACTTTTTCTCCTCCCTCACTGCCTTGTGTATTCATGTCCCAACAATTGCATTCCCCTTTGCACAGGCAACCTTTGTCTCAACAACACCACCTTTACCTGATAAAATACCCTTCAACTCTCCCTCCACCATCTCCTTGCAACAATCGCCTCCCTCGTAAACCTACAGAGAAGGAGTAATCATGAC
>JZKD02S1884991.1:250174-276456 GCA_000966675.3 Picea glauca
ATGATGTTAGAACAATGTTACGATGATGTGGAATGACGTGGTGGGGATGTGTTGGTGATATTTAGATGAGACATAGATGATGTGATCTTTATCTAAGTGTTGTAACAATTGATGGCGGGGTGAAACAATCATAAAAAAAATGGTGCAAAAAAAATCTTTGCATTGCTTTCCTGCCCATTTCAAATATAAAGTGAAAAAGGTGGGGTTCCCTCATTCCATTTTCACATGAGGATGTGGGGCATAGATTCTTGGGGTTTTTATAAGGGCACTCAATAGGATAAAACAAGGGATATTTGTGGGGCATGACATAATCTCTTTTATTTTCTAAATTTCACAATTTTTATTTTATTTTTTCATTTGCCCTTGTTTTTTATTTTTATTTTTTATTTTTGTATTCTAGAATAAAATGTGATGTGGGTTTTGAAAATGGAATTTGGGTTTTAGGTTGTAGAGATGGGTTTTCCTCTCTCTCTCTCTCTCTCTCTCTCTCTCTCTCTCTCTCTCTCTCCTCCTTTTCTCCCCTTGCCTCTCCCTCTCCCTCTTTTTCTCCCCCCCTTCTCTTATTCATTGTCCTCTTTCTCTTATCCCTCACCCCTCTCTTCCTTTTTTCTTCCTCTCTTGCTATAGTCCCATTAGTTCCCTAAGTTCTATTGGAGAATCACCTACCAATATATTCAAATCAATGTTAAACAAGCTTTCATGATGATTCTCTCACTGAATAAAAGAAGCATGTTAGGGATGAAATAATTGCATGTTTGTAGCATCATGTTTATATATATTTTCTATCCTTATTGGCATTGCTTTTCGACCCTTATTAAGGCTTGTTCATCTCTTATTCTCTTATAAAAATCCCAATTAACAAATATGAGAGTTGAGTTGTGCACATAAACCCAAAATCATTTGAATTATAGTTAGTTCACATATATGGCCTTGAGTTGAAATATTATGGCTGAGATGAGTAGCACAATGCAGTAATGTCACATGATTTTCCTTTATTTGGCTCACTTGGTTTACATGGCATGAGACGACTTGCGGTTTTTTAGTTAAGTAGAATGATGAGAGGACTTGATGATGTTTCCCTCTCGATAATTTGAAGTTTCTCATTTTGCTTACACACAACGAGCCAACATAGGGGAGGAAACAAAAAAGAGAAGAATAGATTTTGGTAAAAACACAAGTGGATGGTCACATAAGGAGATATTTTGTTTACAATATTATTGTTTGTAGGTGATTTAATTTTAGCACAAAAACTACAGACTAACAATCCAAATTGTGCACAAGACAAGCAACAAGAATCATCTAAAGCATCTAAAGAAGTTGGGGTTTATGAGTTAAGTACAATGATGAGAGGAGGCAACATCATTAACCTATACAATAAGTGCAATAAGTACAATGCACATAAGTTATGGTATTCAACAATGGTGTTTGTGCTTTACTGTTATGAGATGCTTGGTGACAATTGGAATCCAGATTGACAATTTCAACGAATGGGGGAACCATGTCCTTTTTATATACTCTAATGGAGTATGTGGCAAAAACAAAGGGTACCTAAGCCCGAGAAAGAGTTATACGAGGGAGTGTGTCATTAATTTGTTGTCATTATTTATTTTTATCCTCCTTGAGATTGAAAGGAAGTGATAAAAGGATGTAGCATCTAAAGTGCTCATTCCAATAGTGCTCTATTTCCATAGGCCCCTGAGTTCAACTTCACATGATGGGGTCAAATTTTCCTGGAGCTCCAATTTATCCACCATTTCCATCTTACATGGCCTTCTCTACAGCTACAAATATGAATGGGAATTAATTCTTGACTTGAGTTGTTCAACTCAATAAACTCACCATAAAACATGAGAAGAGCTAGTTTGTAGTGTTTGGTAAATTAAGGTTTAAAACGCCTACATATATCCAAGCATATACTCCTTACTATGAGAATATAAATGAAAAATACATTTTCCATGCATTAGATGTGCCAAGTTTCAAAACTACCAAATTCGTAATTACCTAAGATATGAGAGACTTTCACTATAGTACATGATATTTGGTTAATTGCATTGCATTTATATAAATTAAATACATACTTGAAATTCCCTAAGATTAAAAACCTCACTAAAATCAACCAAAATTATGAATGGAGAGATGTCATAGTGTAGTTTTAGAGGAGACAAAGGTTAAAGTTTGAACAATTTTTCCCTGTATAAGACAAGTTATGAATCCATGTATAACAAAACACCTATTGTATAACACAATTTTTACTAGTTTTCAGACTTGGCTACCGATACTTTTGCTAGTATTTATGTGTCAAGTTCAACAGTAACTAACTCCTATGGATTGGAGTAAGTAGGAACAAATGAATGAGGTTCAAGGTTTCCTTGACCTCATATTCATACTTCGATTCAAGAGCATTAAAAAACTCTCTCCTTACTTTGGATACAACATTTTTAATGAGTTTTCTTTAGTTTTCTTGTATACATTTGAAACTACCACTTTGGCATGTTCATTTGATAGGAGACTAAGTCAGGTCATTTGATCAATCAATGCTAACTAAGAATGTTAATAACTCATTGGCTAACTACAAATACTACAAAATCGATGTTTCAACCCATAGAACCGATGTTTCTATGCAAACATTGCAATTATATGTGACATTAAATTGGTCCTTTCCAATCGTTTTCCCCATGCATCCTCTTCCCATCCTTCCATGGATGTCCAATCTACATCACTTGGTCAACCAAGGTAAGGGATACACGATTCCAATTAATTTTAAGTCGTGTTCTTTGGACATGGTCGAGATGACACACTAACACAACCTGAAATACATTGAAATGTACAAAATTTCCACATTGCTTTTATTCCTCTCAAAGTATCTTACTCATAATTGTTGGGTATGTGTTATATTCTTTGCACCCATTTTTTGGTGGTTTTTTGGCACATGGTTTTCGTCGAGGGTTTTCTATTTTGGGTTAAGGAATTAGGTTTGTTGACTAATCTGGGTTATTGGATTAGGGTTTTGGATGCTACGGGATCCTATATGTACATTGTATTGTAAACAATGTATGAAGTGAATGAATATAAAATATGTTGGTTTTCCCGGTTTGGGTTTCCAGGGGAAAAATATCTATGTAATGTGTGTATTTTCCATTGTATCTTTTCTGTTCTTTTATTGAAAATGTGTTTGCAGTAAATAATTGTACAAGGTTAAAATATGCATTTGGTATCCAAGCAATTATTGTCTTCAGGGGGACACCTTTGTGGCCAAGGGTTTGGCTCGGGACTGTGATAATCCTTGTTATAGTGGGAGATCTGCGGTATTTATTCGTCAAGTGAAAATAAATGGCAAGTAGTTCGAAAATAGAGATTGAGAAGTTTAATGGACAAAGTTTTGAGTTGTAGAAGCTCAAGATGGAAGATCTGTTGGTAGACAAAGATTAGTGGATCGTGGTGGATCCAGGTACTGCACCTACATGAACGTCAACAAATGATTGGAAAAAGTTGGATCGGAAGGCGAAGAGTACAATCTGATTGTGTCTCTCAGATTCAATATTATTGAATGTGTCAAGGGAAGCTACAACCAAGGAGTTATGGGATAAGTTGGGGAAGTTGTATTAGTCTAAGTCCCTGGTAAATAAAATGTTCATGTGGAAGAAGTTATATAATCCGAGGATGAGAAATGGAGACTCAATGACAGAGCATTTGAATGCCTTCAACACTGTGGTAAGTCAATTATTATTTGTTGAGATTAAAATTTCAAATGAAGACAAGTGTATCAATTTACTATGCTCTTTACCAGACTAGTGGGATAGTCTGGTTGTGGCCATAGGTAGTAATACAACTACCTTGAGTTTTGATGATGTGGTCTCATCCTTGTTGTCAAAGGAGATGAAACAAAATAACATGGAAGGACATAGCATATATGCATTATTTGCAAGAGGATGCTCCTAGGAAAGATATAGATCTAAGTCCTCAAGTGGGAGATCTAAATCCAAGGGTAGATCTAAATCTCCTGGAAAGTTTGTAAAGGTATGCCAGAGATGTGGAAAAGAAGGGCACTTCAAGAAGCAATGTAGATCCAAAAATATTGAGAGAGTGAAGGGATCTGAAGGTGCTCCCTCTACAGAAGAAAATACCTCCAAGGAAGAAGGAGGGGATGTGTACTTGGCTTCTTTAAGCACACATGCAGATCATGAGGCATGGTTGGTTGATTCAGGTGCATCCTTTCATATGACTCCCCACATGGAGTGGTTCTGTGAATATGAAAGGTATGATGGAGGTGATGTTTTTCTAGGTGATGACTCGACAACCAAAATCATAAGACGAGGAAGAGTCAAGTTGAGGCTCACATATGGAAGGATTATAACATAGCTTGGTGTTCTGCACATCCCAAGATTGGCCATAAATTTGATTTTTGTAAGAAAAATGGACGATGCAGGGGTAAAAACAGTATTTGAAAAAGAAACCTGCAGGATGGTTCAAGTAGCAATGGTGTTGTTGAAGGGAGTTCGGGAACTCTGTATAAGCTGCAAGGAAGCACTATCAGTGATGGGTGTAATAGTTCCATTGTTCTTAATATTGGATCTGAGGAAGAAAAAACTCCTACAGTCTTTGGAGAAAAGTTTATGTTGTGGCATCAAAGACTGGGGCATATCGGAGAGAAGGGTCTTCGACTACTACATGGTAAAGGTATGGTTGAAGGTAAGTCTAACTTCTCTTTGGATTTTGATTTTTGTGAACATTGTGTATATGGGAAGCAGAATCGGGTAAGATTCCCCTCTAATGCAACAAGGGAAGAAAGAATTTTACAGGTAGTGCAAAGTGATGTGTTTGGACCTGTGTCGGTTCCATCATTGGAAAAATCTATGTACTATGCCTCATTTATATATGACTTCTCGAGGAATACTTGGATACATTTCCTTAGGAATAAATCTGAAGTCTTTGATAGGTTTAAAGAGTTTAAGGCTCTTGTTGAGAATAAAAAAGAGAAAAGAATTAAGGTGTTGAGGATGGATAATGGTGGAGAGTTATGTCGAAATGAATTTGAAGAATTCTGTAAGAAATGTGGTATAAAAAGGAAGAAGACTGCTCCTTATACACCTCAGCATAATGGAGTTGCAGAATGGATGAACATGATGATGATGGAAAAAACAAGGTACATGCTCAATGGTGCCAAGTTAGGGCAAGAATTATGGGCATATGTAGCGGGTACTGCATGTTACCTGGTGATCACCCTCATCAACACTGGATCACAAGACTTTGCATGAGGTATGGACTGGTAAGAAACCCTCTCTCACACATCTCAAGGTATTTGGTTGTGAGGCCTATGCTCATGTTCCAAAGGAAATCAAGAGTAAGCTAGATAAGAAGGCTGGAAAGTGTATCTTTATTGGGTATAAAGATGGTCTTAAAGGCAATAAGATTTGGAACCCATAAACTAAGAAGGTCATGTATAGCCGAGATGTGGTATTTAGAGAAATGAAAGATGTTGTCAAACAAGAAGTCCTACCAAGTAAGGAAGAACCAGAGTGTTAGTGTCAGAAGTCACCCCTGGATTGCAGCAGGAGCAGAGCCCGATGCCCATCAGTTTGTGTCACGATTTGTTTTAATGGGGTGATCGATTGGAAGCCAACTCAAGACGGTGTGGTTCTAACTTCGAAACTAGGCCAGGTAGGCGTGGGCAGGTGAGGTCTTAATCAAACTTCAGACTGTAAGTTGCAGTAAGGGTGAGTAGGGGGAAGACTTGTATCAGAGAGGTGCAAAGGTCTGTCGTAAACATTAGGTTTCTAACAAGCTATGGGAGAAGACATCTAAACGCAAGATCTTCTTGCATTCAAATGCAAAACACCGGAGAATACAACAATGCAACAATAAATCCTTTATCATAACATGATTGCAATAATTCGCACGAATCAGTCGTTCACGAACTCTCTCAGCATAAGATGAAAATTAGATGGAGTAAGAAAGACTGTCTGTCATAAAACAAGAAATCTCACATACATATGCATAACCAGATAACTAGAGTGTGTTAAAACTTTACAATCGGGAGCTTCACTCTACCATCGATCCCCTTTAAAAAAGCAAAAATTGAGTACATATACTCGGACAGATTTTCCCAACAGAGGTGCGCTCGCCTTTCAAGGCATAGCGTCTCTTCAATCAAACTTCGGATGGAAACCTTTCGTCAGACGTCTCCTTAACTTCGCATGGCCTTTGCAGGGGAGGTAGCTGAAACATTAAAGGCCAAAATGGCGTGTGCAGACTTCCTCTGGTCAGATGAGAACTCGGCGCGACCCCCTTTTGGAGAAAATCAGTGTACGGGACCATCTCGGGCAGACTGCCTATCGGAACCTCCATGTCTTGCATTCAGTAAGTGAGCCGAGGTTTCAACTACCTCCATTCTCCTTCATTTAATTCTTTAGTGAGGACCAAGATCAGGGTCGGGCCGAACTGGTCTTTTGGAGAATGCGGTGATCCTTTCTGCGGCTAAGCCCGGCATTTCGGCCCCTTTGCACAACTCTTTTTCTTTCCCCAAGTGATCGGGCGTTAAGACCGTGGTCCCAACTCTTGGGCGTTTTCGGCGCTTCATGCCTCGAGGCTGGGAGGAGGCTGATCCATGCTCTTTGAAGTCGCGATGTGCGAAGGGGCGATAGAACCTAATCGCACATCACGTACCCCTCTTTTGATCAGATGGCCCGAAACACTTTCTACGATACTGTAGGCCCATCATTAAAAGTTCTTTTCCTTTCGCGATTCACGAGTTCGTGGGTCAAAGACCCTCGACTCCCTTTTCTAAACTCCCGATCCCCGAGATGGCGATACGGGTCGGGCCCCTTTTCTGGTCAGCGCTCTCTGCATGTAACCGTCGGCTAGAGCCCAAGTACTAACGCCTCTCGCAACTCGCGGCTTCGCAAGCTGGAGTATCGAACTTTGGAATTCTCCCCTCGCGAAGTCCCGAGACGCGATGGTCAGCGAAGGTTGACCCCCTTTGGGCACTTTTCGTAACTCGCAACCTCGCGCAACTAAAAGACATTGTCCGCCCTCCGAACTTACGAACCCTGAGTTCGAGAAATAACTACTGTGCTTTTACTGATCGTGATTGACGCCCCTTGAGAACCTTTTTGCGTCATACTTAGCGCGACTCGGCTAGTTGCAACAACCCATTAACCGCTGCTACTTGTGCTTCAAAACCGCGATGGGCGAAAAGGTGGGGAGCCTAATCGTGCGCCAGATGTCCGCTTCAGATGGACGGCTGAGACTGCCCCTTGATACTGCGAGCCTGACTTTGGGTGCCATCGGCACTTCGGGGTTCGAAGTTTCGAAATGTATAATGACATAAAACCTTCACCCCTTGAACTCGCGACCGCCAAAAAGCCGACGCGACTGGATCTCGCGCCATGCGTCCCTCAGATGGATGGTTGTTATTATTCCCTGCATACAATATGGGCGCGATCTATTTGCGCTAATCTCGACGCAACTCTACTATCCGCGATTTCCTGTTGTCCGTCGATCTACTCTTATGAAAGGATCTAGACCGTCGTCAATATAATTTCGCTCACTTACTGGCTTGGAAGCTTGAAACAAGATTTTTTCGTTCTGCGCTCGGGTGCTTCTCCTGCGACTTGCAGATTTGAATACTCTTGTGCCCCGGACAAGAAATTTTACTAACACAGAGAAGAAAGAGTTTGAGTTAAATGATGATGAATCAAACTCTCCAGAAGAACAAGAATAAGAAGAAGAAGATCCAGATACTCTAGTATTGAGGAGATCGGTTCGAGAAAAAAAGGCTATCGAAAAGGTATACTCCACCTGATCCATTCAAATTTTGCTTTGTCTATTACTGATGATGATCCTAGAACTATTAGGGAGGCCGCAGATTCAGAGGATGGAAAAATCTAGAAAAAAGACCATGGTTGAAGAAATGGCAGCCTTGGATAAGAATGAGGCTTGGGATCTAGTGGAGTTGTCGACTGGAAGAAATCCCATTGGCACCAAATGGGTATTTAAAAAGAATTTGATTGTAGAAGGCAAAGTGGAGAAATACAAATCTCAGTTAGTAGCGAAGGGTTATTCCGAGGTTAAGGGAATTGATTTTGGTGAGATTTTTTCTCTTGTTACCAAGTTAACCTCTATTAGATTTTTGTTATTTGTTGCTGTTGCGTTTGATTTTGAAGTAGAACAGATGGATGTGAAGACATCATTCCTACATGGGGAACTAGAAGAAGAAATATACATGAAGCAACCATAAGGCTTTGTTGTGAAGAGAAAGAAGGAGCTGGTACACAAACTGAAAAAGTCCTCGTATGGTTTAAAACAATCACTAAGGATGCGGTATCAAAAATTTGATACTTATATGTTGGGACTTGGCTTCACAACAAGCAAAGAGGATCACTGTGTGTATTTCAAATTAATTGGTGATCATTTGATTTATTTGGTCTTGTATGTGGATGACATGTTGCTGATAGGAAACACCAAGGAGATTGTCCAAGATGTGAAAACTCATTTGTCCTCTAAATTTGACATGAAGGATTTTGGTGTTGCAAATTTTATTTTTGGCATGGAAATTAAAAGAGTTCGAGAAAATAGTAAACTCTGGTTAAATCAGAGAAAATATGTCGAGACCATATTGTAGAGGTTTAATATGCAAGAATGTAAACCGATCAGGGTCCCTATTCTTGTAGGTGTAAAGTTATCTACAGATCAATGTCCCAAGACATAGGAAGAGGAGGAGGACATGTCTTGTGTTCCATATGTGAGTGTGGTTGGAAGTTTGATGTATGTAATGGTCTGTTCTAGACCGGACATTGCACATGTAGTGGGAGTTTTGAGTAGGTATATGTCAAAATCAAGGAAGGAGCACTGAGTAACAATAAATAGAGTTTTCAGGTATTTGCATGGCACTACTAGTTATGGATTGTGCTACCAAGGAAGATCGGGTTTGGACAGAGTGTTGGGAATACATGGCTTTGTGGATGTAGACTGGGTTGGAGATCTAGATCGTAGAAGATCTACACACGGGTATGTGTTTAACTTGTTTTTAGGAGCAATCAGTTGAATGAGAAAAAGACAGTCTGTAGTGGCACTTTCAACTACAGAAGTTGAATACATGGCAGCCACTCATGCAAGCAAGGAAGCAATATGGTTATGAAGATTGTGTTTAGGTATTGGGTTGATACAACAAGCTGCAAGGATAGATTGTGACAGTCAGATTGAAATTTTTCTTGCGAAGAACCCAACTTATCATTCAAAGACAAAGCATATTGATGTTTAATATCACTTTGTGAGAGACATGGTTGAAGAAAAGAAGGTGTTGTTGATGAAGGTGGACACTTTGAATAATTTTGCAGATTCATTAACAAAATCTGTGAGCACTAAGAAGTTCTTTTGGTGTAGAGGGTCTATGGGCATTGCTACCCTGGATTGTTGATTATGTAACCTTGTAACCCCCTGTATGCAAAGAAAATAACAAGTGGGAGAATGTTGGGTATGTGTTATATTCTTTTGCATCCATTTTTGGGTGGTTTTTCGACACATGGTTTTCGTTGATGGTTTTCTATTTTCGGATAAGGAATTAGGCTTGTTGACTAATCTTGGTTATTGGATTAGGGTTTTGGAGGCTATGGGATCCTATATGTATATTGTATTATAAACAATGTATGAAGTGAATGAATATAGATTATGCTATTTTTCCCGATTTGGGTTTCCAAGGGAAAAATCTCTGTGTAATGTGTGTATTTTCCATTGTATCTTTTATGTTCTTTTATTGAAAATTTGTTTGCAGTAAATAATTGTACAAGGTTAAAATATACAATAATTAGTATCCCGATGTTAACCCTCCACATTGTGAGTTCCTCATACCAAATAGAATTCACACAAACTAGGCTAACAAAGAGATTGGTTCGATGTTTTTTGGTGAGTGGGTTAGGGAGTTAGAGGGTTAGTCAATGTATATTTCTTTGAGTTGGAGGGTTGGTCTCTATGTCTTTGCATATTCTTATCTGTGTATATTTTAAATGTTAAAGTCAAATTATGCATATATTATATTCAATGGATTTTATGTTCTTAACTTAGTAATGTGTCATTGCAATAAATCTAGAGGCCATATGGATTATGGTGGAGATTCCTCAAATAATGACATTAGACGTAGGAAAAGAGAGTAACACGAGAGAAGAAAAGGTAAGGAAATTGAAGCAGATGAAGGCGGTAGCAACAATAAGACCTCGATGAGTTGTAGTTGCACACTTTGTGATTTTTATGCAATAATGATAAATATTACGAAGAGTTGCATTTATAATTCCAGTGCTTACTTACTATAGTATTTTTTACATTACATAAAAGCTTGATAAAAAAACTTACATAATTTCTAAAGACTAACCAAAAAAGAGAGATGACACTTGGATATGGATTACTTGTATTTGATGCAGTAGGGAGGGGTCCTAGTCATAGTAGATCTGAACATGTTAACACAGTATGATTTATCCTACATTTTCAAAGAAATTTAAAGTGTAATTAAATTTAATATACTACATTTTTAATGGTGATTATTCATTCTATGAGTGCATATTAATGTTTGAGCATAGAACGCATGGATGATGATGAATAGAGACAAAGATTTGTCTCATCAACCAAATGTAGAGAAAATGCATTCAATTATGATTATATACAAGTTACTAATGAATGAGAGCTTTTAAAATTTAGCGGTGGTACAATTGTCCATAATGATTTTTTTTACATGGTCACGAGTGAGTGGTCAAAAGAATACCACAAAATGTGAGAATAAATAATTAATGTTAGCAAGCATAAATCATTAAAATATCAACATAAAAGGTTCCCAAATTGTCGACTTGGTGATAAACGGGCCCTTCTTAGATTCTCCAATAATATCAGGAGGAGAGAACATATCAAGTGAAATATGTTTGAATTAGTATTTTACGTACTTGCTCACATTTTTAGTCCTTCACTTTTTATATTTCATTATGCATCATCATTGAATTTTATAAGTGACTTCATTTTATGTAGTTTTGAACAAGTTTAGTGGGAACATTACAACAATTGTTGGGCAAGGTAAAGACTATAAAATAAAGTTATCTGATATTGAGAAATCTATATTTAAAAAAATCTCGAATGGTTTCAAAGAGGCCAGAGAATTGCTAAAGAGAAGAAAGTGGAAGGAGTGAACCCAAGAGAACACAACAAAAAGCCACAAAGGTAATAAATAATATATGCTTCTAGTTACTTATTTTGGTATATTTTGAACTTGTTATATTTTTCTAATGTAAGCTTGAAGAACCAATGACATACTTTTATGGTCATTTGTTGGATATGATAAAATTAATCGATCTTATATTTTCTTATGTACATGAACATATGGATATGAATAAATAAACTATTACACTTTCTCTTGGTCAAGCCAAGAGGTCTGCGATTAGAAGGTGTTTTGTAAGTTTATCAATATAATCTCATTTACTGTGCTAATATGTTGGCTTATTATACTTGATTGTTAAATATGGTTTTCTCTTATTACATATAGCTAAATGACTATAGTCTTGAGCCCACTAAGGAAGAACTAAAGTATACCTTGAGGAAGGGTTACAAAAGAATGGTGGAAGATATGTAGCCCATGCCCAATATAATTGATTGTTAATTATGTGTTTTTTTGTAGCTTATATATAGTTGGAATTATTCATTTATTCTAATTGAAATATGTTATGTTCTTCCAAATCGATGATGACGAGGGTGAGTCAAAGAAATTAGAGGGTATTGACAATTGTTTAACTCATATGTTTTTTATTGCATCCTTAAATACTAGCAATTGTTTTATTTTATTGAACTCGTGTTCTTTTATTTTGTTTTTACAAAGTGAGGATGGAGAGGGTTAAGAAGAAGAGGGCATTAACAACATTTCAAACAATTTTTGATGTCAAACTTCTTTATTTTCCTTGTACATGTATATATTTTTTCATGCAATGTTGTATCCAAAGTTGACATTTCTTTGGAGTCGCAATGTACCACTTGTTTACAAGTAGAAACATATTACATGGTTATTTTACAATTTAATTCAAAATCTCATCATTGCATTTATATATACATGTATTTTTGCTTCCATGGTGTGAAATTGATTAAATGCTTGTGCAATAAAATTTCATAGTATGAATTTTACTAAATGTTAGTGGGGTAGTGCATTTATACATGGTTTTTGCTCTCATAATTAGTATGTTGTGAAATAGATCTATATTGGTCATTAATCTGATCAATATTTCAATATTATAAATGAAATAATAAAAAAAATAGGTTAATACCATAGTTGCATGGGAATCGCTATCGACATCTCCACAACTCGTTCTCGTCGTTTCCGACGTTTTGGGGAATGGGTAGGAAACATCCCCAATTGGCTAGGAATGGTTTTGGAAACTTGGGAAAATTTGGGGAGCTTCAATGTCAAGGAAATGAGTACTTGGGCACGAGTTTCCAATATAGAGAACTTTAAATTAAAATTCTATTTTTGGTATTAATAAGTACCAGTTTTCGGTTTTATTAAATTAAAATGCAAATATATTTTTTGTTTGTTAGAAAAGTGTATGTAATCTGCTAGGCAAGCATTTGTAACCATTGGCTAAGAAACCACAACCCAAGGCATCTAAGTCGTCAAAATCACCCGGGGATCGCACCCGGCCTGGGCCGCACCAACCCTTAACATGGTTGGATTTTAAGGTGTCCCCATAGGATTTGAACCAATGACTTAACATTACAGAGTGCCTTAAAACCACACTCCATCACCGACCGCTCTACACCTCGGGGACAAAATGCAAATAATTTTATTCAGTTACTACAAACACCTATTTTATTTCAAATATTTTTGTTATATTTATTCAAAATATCATTATAAAACAAAGACTGGATTACACATAAATCTTATTTCAAAATTTATTTAAATAAAAAACTTAATAATATTCACTTTATAGTTGTGGATATGAATAACATTCAATGCATGTATGTTTTCCTTAGAGCCCAAACTAAACACGAAAGTCAAATAAATCAATGCCATGTCCATGTCAATCATTTTCTCCAAGGCGTAGTCTAATCATTCTACATTTTTTACCATTTCTGACAACCATCACCGGAATTCGATGTTCGACAACACATGTATTCCAATAGAGGACGAACACCTTTAGTAACCACTCACACAACCAGATCAAAGATCAACACACTGATGTTTTGATGTGGTAAAACCCCTACGGGGGAACATCCATGGCCCCAGCCAACGCGACCACTTGGAGCAGTTTATTGATGCAAAACAAAAAGATTACAGAGATATTTTATAAGATATTTTCTCATAATCGATCATCGACAAATGACCCTCCATGCTCTTTACATAGAGATCATGGACCAATCGAGTGTTAAGCCACAGATCAATGTAGTTGTTAAGATCGAAGAGAATATGAACCGTTAGATCACTCTATGTTAGGAACATATTGTGACCGTCAGATTTACTAACTACAAATGCATACTAATGCATACTAAAGAAACACACTAAGAAACACATTTTTACCTAACGACACATTAGACCAAGTAGATATTAGCTAACTCCTAAGTGTCTAAATATCCTAACATCCGCCCTTAAGAACAACTTGGGATAGGATTGAAGGATTTACAATAGTGACACAATAGATAAGGAAGGAGGCATTAGATCTTATCCCCCATTAATGACAACTTCATGAACTCCTAACATAGATCAAAGTTTGGAAAACTTCGCTTATGGAAGAGACTCTGTGAAAATGTCTGCAACTTGATCTTTTTTAGGGAAAAAGAACACTTAAATAACTTGATCATGAATGAGCTTTCTGATGAAGTGCTTGTGTAGCTCGATGTTTTTGTTACACTAATGTAGAAATGGGTCTTTGGCAAGCTTTATGGCACTCTAATTGTCGCACCAAAGGCTCGTCGGATGCTACTACTGGAATCCAAACTCTAAAAGGATCTGTCGAAGCCACAAGGCTTCCTAACTTGCATTTACCGTTGCTCGATACTCTTCTTTTGTTGAAGAAAGTGAAATAGCATATTGTTTCTTACAGGCCCAAGTGACAGGTCCTAAACCAAGGTTGAAAACATAACCTGCAGTAGACTTCTGATCATCAGGGTCGTCGACCCAATTTGAATTAGTGAAACCAACCAATAAAGGATTCCCCTCTGAATTGTAATGTATCTCAAACTGAACTGTGCCCCAGACATACCAAAGTATCCTTTTAGCTTCTTTCCAATGGCTTTCATCTAGTGTTTTCATATACCAGGCAACAAGACCAACAACAAAGGAAAGATTAGGACGTGTATGAATCAAGTATAAGAGGCTACCAACTAACTGACGGTACAAGGTGGCATCAACTTCAGAAGAAGTACAGGTGGCAACAAGCTTGACTCCCGACTGGAATGGAGAAGGGGCTGGTTTACAATCTTCCATGTGAAAACGATGATGAAGGTCACAAGCATACTTAGACCGAGAAAGAAAAATTCCTTCATTGGTTTGCAAAAATTGGAGGCTAAGGAAATACTGCAAAACGCCTAAGTCAGTCATTTCAAATTTCTTCTTAAGGTTGGTTTTCACATGGTTTAAAAGTTTTGAGTCACTAACAGTAAGGATAAGGTCATCAACATAAAGGACAAGGATTATGAGATGGCTTCCTACTTTCTTGGTATAGACATTAGGATCAGAATGACATCTAGAAAATCTGGTGTCCATAAGAAATTTGTCCATTTTGGCATACCAAGCTCGGGGAGCTTGCTTAAGACCATAAAGATATTTCTTAAGGTGACAAACAAGGCTAGAGTCATTTTGGACATAGCCAAGAGGTTGTTCCATGTAGATTTCTTCTTTCAAATCCCCATGGAATAGGGTGGATTTAACATCCATTTAATGGACCTCCCATTTATGTGAGGCAACAAGGGCAAGAACAAGGAAGATGGAATTCATTTTGGCTACAGGGGTAAAGGTTTCATTATAATCAATTCCGTCAATTTGGGAAAATCCTTTGGCAACTAACCGAACCTTGTGTCTTTCAACACTTCCATTTGATGCATACTTAGTTCTATACACCCATTTACATATGACAAGTTTTCTTCCTTTTGGAAGAGGTACAAGATCCCAAGTATCGTTTTCCATTAAAGAATTATACTCTTCATTCATTGTTGTATCTCAACCTGGATGACCTGAAGCTTCTGCAAATGTCTTTGGATCACGAGTCTCTGAAACTTGAGCCAAAAGAGAAGAGGCTTGTTGGAACTGAGAACGTTTCCGACGCCAATCCGAAGGATCACCGAAAATATCACCAGTTGCTTCTCGTGTTGAACGAACCCATCTAGGAAGCGCTGGTGCTAGTGCTGGTTCAGGTTCAATATACTCATCTGGAGGAAGGTGAATAGGCGGAGGTGGATTTTCATCCTCACTATCATCATTTGAAGAAGACACTAGAATAAAAATAGAAGAAGGCCCAAATGTTGAAGATGGCTTGCAGGCTAAAGAAGGAACAATCTTCGAATTAGGCTCACAGGCCAATAGATTTTCATCAAATTTAACATCTCTTCTAAAGATAATTTCATTACAATGTGGTTGAAGAAGTTTGTAACCTTTGACATCTTCAGAATAGCCATATATGACAACCATCACCGAAATTCGATGTTGGACAACACAGGTATTCCAACAGAGGACGAACACTTTCAATAACCACTCACACAACTAGATCAAAGATCAACACACCGATGTTTTGGCGTGGTAAAACCCTTACGGGGAAACATCCATGGCCCCAACCAACGCGGCCACTTGGAGCAGTTTATTAATGCAAGAGAAAAATATTATAGAGAGATTTTATAAGAGAGTTTCTCACAATCGATCATCGACAAATGACCCTCCATGCTCTTTAAATATAGATCATGGACCAATTGGGTGTTAAGCCACAGATCAATGTAGTCATTAAGATTGAGGAGAATATGAACCGTGAGATCACTCTATGTCGGGAACATATCGTGACCGTCAGATTTACTAACTACAAATGCATACTAAAGAAACACATTAAGAAACACACTTTTACCTAACGACACATTAGACCAAGTAGATCTTAACTAACTCCTAAGTGTCTAAATATCCTAATATTCGACAATATCATTATTGGTGAAATTGCAGTTTTTTGTTGCTTAAATTGTGTTTTTGAATGCATAGATGGATTCAATCCATTGAAAAATGCCCAGACCACTCATATTATGTGGATTTAACAACTGAAATATGCAATTCTAACAATTTTTTGTCGAATTTCAGGCAAAATTGGCCGGAAAATATGGCCAGAAATGTTTAAAAACGTAGAATGTTTAGACTACGTCTTTGCTCCACTCTGTTGTTACTGTCAACCAACCATATTATTGATTTTTATTGTATTTTCATATTACGAGAGTAATATTATTTATCTTTTTTCCAATAAGAACTAACACAATGGTTCAAATTTACATAGATGTTAGAAGTTTATATATGTAAAGTTTAATTTTAAAAATATGTTAAAATTTTATATGTGTATTTTGTTTCTCATTTTCTAGTTGAATCTTAAAGTTTCAGTGTTCTATTAAATATATTCATGTAATTATTAGCACAAATTAAAATACTAGCAATTGTTTTATTTCATTGAGCTCATGTTCTTTTATTTTGTTTTTACAAAGTGAGGATGGAGAGGGTTAAGAAGAGGGCATTAACAACATTTCAAACAATTTTTGATGTCCAACTTATTTATTTTCCTTGTACCTATATATATTGTTTCATGCAATGTTGTATCCAAAGTTGACATTTCTTTGGTGTCGCAATGTACCACTTGTTTACAAGTAGAAACAAATTACATGGTTATTTTACGATTTAATTCAAAATCTCATCATTGCATTTATATATACATGTCTTTTTTGCTTCCATGGTGTGAAATTGATTAAATGTTCGTGCAATAAAATTTCATGGTGTGAAATTTACTAAATGTTAGTGGGGTAGTGCATTTATACATGGTTTTTGCTCTCATAATTAGTATGTTGTGAAATAGATCTATATTGGTCAGTAATTTGATCACTATTTAAATATTATAAATAGAATAATTTAAAAAAATATGTTAATAACATAGTTGCATGGGAACCACTATCGACATCTTCAAAACTCGTTCTCGTCATTTCGATGTTTTGGGGAACGGGTAGGAAACGTCCCCAATTGGGTAAGAGTGGTTTTGGAAACTTGGGAGCTTTTGGGGAGCTTCAATGCCAAGGAAATGAGTACTTGGACATGAGTTTCCAATATAAAGAACTTTAAATTAAAATTCTATTTTTGGTATTAGAAAGTACCAATTTTCGATTTTATTGAATTAAAATGCAATTATTTTTATTCAGTTACTACAAATACCTATTTTATTTCAAATATTATTATTATATTGATTCAAAATACCACTATAAAACAAAGACTGAACTACCCATAAATCTTATTTCAAAAATTATTTCAATAAAAAAACTTAATAATATTCACTTTATAGTTGTGGATATGAATAACTTTTAATGAATGTATGTTTTCCTTAGAGCCCAAACTAAACATGAAAATCGAATAAATCAATGCCTTGTCCATGTCAAGCATTTTCTCCACGGTGTAGTCTAACTATTCTACATTTTTTACCATTTTTGGCAACCATCACCAGAATTCGACGATATCACTGTTGGTGAAATTGCAGTTTTTTGTTGTTAAATTGCATTTTTGAATGCATAGATGGATTCAACGCCTTGAAAAATGCCAGGAGCACTTAGATTATGTGGATTTAACAACTGAAATATGCAATTCTAACAATTTTTTGTCGAATTTCAGGGAAAATTGGCCAGAAAATATGGCCATAAATAGTAAAAAACGTAGAATGTTTAGACTACGTCTTTGCTCCACTCTGTTGTCGCTGTCAACCAACTATATTATTGATTTTTATTGTATTTTCATATTATGAGAGTAGTACTATTTATCTTTTTTCCAATCAGAACTAGAACAATGGTTCAAATTTACAGAGATGTTAGAAGATTATATACGTAAAGTTTAATTTTAAAAAGATGTTAAAATTTTATGTGTATTTTGTTTCTCATTTTCTAGTTGAATCTTAAAGTTTCAGTGTTCTATTAAATATATTCATATAATTATCAACACAAATTAAAATAGTAATTTTGATATTATAGTTGTTCGAGAAATATAAGGTTTTAATTTTGCAATACAATTCTAAATTGGTACTTATTAATACGAAAAATAGAATTTAATATATTAACGTAGTAAAGTCTAATATACTATATAGTAATTCCAGCATATCATAGCTCTCCGGCCTCCAATTTGGTTGAAAATTTAAAATGTACAATTATCTGGATAATTGTAATCTAAAATAGTTTTATATTTTCTTAATATATAATATTGTTGCTCCCAACTTGACATTTCCTACAAATTTGGGCGAAACTTCTAGTAGTTTTGGACGTTTTTATCCACATTCCCATGTTCCGAAAACTCGTGCAACATAGGTTAATAATAATTAAATTAATAAGAATAATTAAATAATTAATAATAATAAAATTAATAAAAAAAATCGATTGATTAATTATAATTAAATTGACAATAGTAATAATAATAGTAAAATTGTTAATAAAAACCAAATTAAATATAATAAATAATAATTAAATTAACCAAGATAATAAAATCATAAATAGTTCAATTTTGACACTAAAGTGATGTAATTGCGACACTAAGTTGATGTCATTGTGATGCCAATACAATGCAACATTCACATAATAACGACGTTAAATAGATAATGATGTTGCAAAATTGACACTAAAACGACGCATAAATAAAGTAGTATGATGCTTAGAAGACACAAATATGATGCAAACATTTTGTATTTCAATGATAATATAATAAACCATGCCATCGAGATGACTCTAAAATGATTCACAATGATGCTAACACCACGCAAATATTTTAAAAATAAATGCAAAAACCATGCTTGTGATGCACAAAAGACACAAAAAGACTTTGATAGGATTCACAATGATGCTAACATATATGCAATGATGCTAACATGATGCTAACATATATGCAATGATGCTAACATGATGCATACAGATTAAAAAGAAATGCAAAGAACGTGATTATGACGCGCAAAAGATGCAAAATGACTTTGAAAAGTTGTTTTTTCAAAAATATATACGCAATTGAGACACAACTTCGATGCAAAAATATATCCTACGTCATAGTTTTATTGCTAATCTACACCTTGAGAGGCACACATCAAAATTATTGACATAACCACGACGCATATCTGATGCAAATGGCAACATTCCACGTGCATCTCATTTTGCGTCATGCAAACTGAACCTTTTTGTTGGAATACTGAGGGGGGGGGGGGGGAATCAGTATGAACACTTTTAACCACAATATATGTTCTTCACTTTAACAACAATGTTCAACAGTTTATCATCAATGTGTTATCTATGATTGTATTCAATATATATATCATAAGCAAGTAATCATAAGCAACATCCCATCAAGAACACAATACACCAGTATTTATGTGGAAACCGAAATGGGAGAAAACCACATAATGTTTTCTTATATATATATATCAAGAATTAATTCATTGGAAGCACCGACTTCCCAATTCTCCTGCTGCAACTGGAAGGAGGCTACAACCCCCTATTTACAGACTCCAACCTGAAGGAAGCTACAACTCCTTGAATTCTCTGGCTCCAACTAGGAGGAGGCTACAACCCCCTGATTGTTAGACTCCAACCCGAAGGAAGCTCCAACTCCTTGTGTTTTCTGGCTCCAATCGGAAGGAGGCTACAACCCCCTTTTGTTTCCCCATCCTACTGCCCTGAAATATAAATGTAGACCAAATGTCACTACCACAATCACTGCCATTGTCACTACCATTGTCACTGTCACTGTCACAACAACCTGTCCAACCAATCACTGTCTCATCCACAAAACTAGATCCACTCTCATCTGCATGCAACTCATGCCAAGATCACCAAGAACATATATCAAACCATATGCTCAACATCACTGACACATGCCTCTACCAAGCATGTACCAATATCACCACATACCATCGCAAGATATGTGTCTCAACCGAGTACCAACCCGTACCATGCATCAACCTGTACCTCAACTTGTACCATCAACCATGTACCATAACAAGTGCATCAACTATATCAAGTATCAATCATGTACCATAACCATGCATATCAACCATGTACATCGACAATCTATCACAACCTATCAGAATAATCTCATCAACCAATTCGATCTGATCACATAGAACTCAAACCCACTGTCACAAGTGTATAGCTCAAACCATGTACAACTATGTCTCTTTGATCATGTGCCATACATATATAAACAATCATAACCAAGTGTAGTGAACCCTCAAATCAACCACGAATAAAACCCTCACTATTATCCAACCACAATCTGTACCAATAACTTCAACAACAAGATAAAAACATCTTCATCAAACTTTACCTTAGTCTCACGGGACTAGTTTTTGGATTAGTCAACAACCCTAACTTTCAACAAGAATAACTCTGTACCTGTAATGAATAAAGGTTTGAAAATTGTACACAATATTATTCAATGTTTTCTCTGCAATTCCTCCAAGTTTCACTGCTTGTAACATCCCATAAATAGAGTTATAACAAAAATGGTGGACCTTGATGAATTCTGGCTTATTCTAGAGAGCTAACTTGTAGAGCATGCCACACACATAATATTTGATATCCAGACCTGGAAATTGCACATAACATACTACAACTTGTACTCTATCCAATTCATTTGGTCTCACTAAATTTGGATCTTCTATTAATAAGTTATGATTATTTTACTCAGAACACTTGTTTAAAACTAGTTTCATGACTAGTCAAAATCCCTATCTTCCACAAAGTGTATCTCCCAAAATACAACGAGCCAGAAGCTCAAATTTCTACCACAGTTACCTTGATATGTGTTCTCAACAACCTCTGATTTTAGCTATCTGAATCATTCTATAAAATTTTTTTTTACAAAAATCGTGAGATGACCTGTAGATAACATACCTTAGAACACATCATTAAAATACTTCACCCTCCCTTGGATTTTCAGCCTTCTTTACTTCACCTTCCCTTTAAGATTCACCTCAGATCTCCTCGGTTACCTTAGTCACTTATAGATATTAAATATGCTCAATAGGTGTTAATGGGAGTCCCTTGATATCTTATTTATACTTCTCAAGTAACTTCCTTTAGGGACAACTTGTAACTGTTTTACCCCTTCTCCTCAATTTAGGGCTAACCCACATTCTCGTTGCAACTAACTTTTCCTTACTTATTCAAATCATAAATACTTTGTTACAACTGCTTTATCCTTAAGTAGCTTCTTGTGGCAACCACTTTACCCATAATTAATTAATTTCTTGTTCAACCACTTTGACTATTCAACCTTCTTGTTACAACTACTTTACCCATAATTAATTTCTTGTTGCAACCACTTTGACTAACAAACTTTTTGTTACAACTACTTTACCCATAATTAATTTCTTGTTATAACCACTTTGACTAGCAAACTTCTTGATGAATTTCTAGGCTTCTAGAATAATTGAATTCTCTGTTGACCTTCTAGGGGCTTCTAGAATATTCATGAGGGTCCTCCAACTTCACTAAGCTATATCTCCTCAACCATGAGGAACTACGTGACGTACCACATATCACCGAAAACATCATGATGTGTACCATCCATCTATGATAGTCTTACCTACAAATTCACTGATCTTCATATATTTATTCCTCATACAAACTTAGGTTCCTTAACAACACCTTTGGGGCTACATGTAGACTACACCAAATGCACCCAACGGACTCACCATCAATCTCGTTCATACAACTGTCCAACATCTCTGGACCTCTCCAAGGGTAGACATCAATCTCTAAGGGTTGACATCAATCTCTAAGTGTTGACATCAATGACAACCAACTGTCCAACACTTTTTAACATAAAAATTGCACTAGGATGCAATGTTGCAACCATGTATCGTAGTAGTGATTCTTGCATGATGCTTGATGTAGCCTTGTTTTGGTTTATTGCCAAACACGAGGGGAGATCTCATTTTTTGTTGTTGCGACGATACAATGGTTACTTTGGGTTTTTAATCTTCACTTAGCATTGCATCTTCCTTTTATAGAGTAGGGTAGGAAGAATAAGCTCAATGTTCATGAGCAACAAGTTTCATTTATGATATGCTCTATTTGGCATTTTGGGCTCATGCCTTATCTATAGAGTGCCTTGAGAATGAGAAGTTAGATGTACATTTTCAAGTCTTTTGTAATTAATTGGATTTGTAGATGTTTTGTAGCATGTGGTAGGGATGTGAATTTTGTGATCCATTTTATCATGAACAACCAACCCTTTGATTCACCTCGTAGGTGTAGAATCAATAGAGAATTTTGATTTCTTTTACACCCAACAAGGGAGTGTAGTCCCCATATAGAGCTAGATTGTTACTGCTTGAGAACAAATGTCTTGGTTTGCATTTTGTGGGATTTTTTCTCTCATGAACACAACATAAGTACTTTGGAGTTCAGTGGCAATTACATGTAGCAGGAAGAGACTTGGAGGCCATGTGGAGGCCATGCACCTTGTTAAGTCTTTCTTGAGCACCATTCATCATTCAAAGGCAAGAACAAAGGTGTGGAAGAGTATGATTGGGTTAATGGAGGATTTATCTGGGACAAATCTCACTATGAGGTCCACTTGGGTGTGCTTGACACATATTTGAAGGCATGGTTACATGGCTTATATTACCATTTATAGAGTGTCTGCTTCCTAGGATTTAACTAGGGCCTTGTATCATGTGGATGGATGGTGTGAGCAAGGAGTAGACCCTGGAAAATGAATGCCATAGCTCATAAGATGTCTAAGGAATTATTTATGGCAAGGTAAGAGGTCAAGCACAACATAAAGGAGAAACACATTCTTCAAAGAATTGGCTAAGACATGTTGAAGATAAGGAAGGGTGAGAAATAACCACAATGGAAGATCTTCTAGAGGCACATTTCACCTTTTGAGATGTTTGAGGATAATGACACATTTTTTGAGGCCTTTTCTACATCTTGGAGGCAAATATTCTTACACACAAGATGCTATGTGGCATCGTTGACATGATCAAACCCTCAATAGATAGGTGTTTTTCTTGAGAAGATGAAATTTGTTGCAAGAATTGTCACGAGTTCACTGGTGAAATAATATTTGTGGAAAGGCAAGTTTATCAAAAAAGAAGAGATTAGGGTTGAGGATGTTAGACCCACCCTAAAGAGATATGGCAGTGAACTAAGGTTACTTTCCTTGGCCCAAATTTCTCTATTTTTCCTTGGCCTTTCTTTATGGATGGCATTGCCGCTAGCTGAAATCTTCTCTACGTAATACGACTAACATGAATCAGAGAGTTGTAGTAGGCATGGGAAGTGCAGTTTCTTTACGTAGATAATGCTTTGATAGGGAGAGATTTTAATATATCAACTTTACTTATCAATAGGGGGGATGAATGAGCAGGTCGAGGGTTCGAAGGAATAACACTTTTTCGCTCTTAAGGTTTTGAAGGTCGAGTAGGTCGAGAGAAGATATCAGTAGGTGGAGAGAGATCAGGTAGGCGGTAAGACTGATAACAACAACAACAATTAGGTTGATTGGATGACTAACTGGGGGATGAGAGAACAAGTTGAATAGAGACCCGTGAGTAATAGGTAACATAATGCATTTGGGAACAGGTTGAATAGAGACCCGTGGGCAATAGGTAACAAAGTTCGTTTGGGAGCTGTTTGATGAGAGAACTGATTCCATTGGGGCAGGTTGAATGAGACAACAGGTTGACTAGATAAAAGCAACAGACGTAACATAGTTGTTGGTGTAATAAAGCTATTGTGACAAGCAGGTTGAAGAGATACCAGATTGACTAGAGCCCCTTGAGCAGTAGGTATGTTAGTTCATTTGGGCTGGTTGATGAAAGAACATAGTTGATTTTCGGACATAGTGATTCGAGAACTGAGGGCTGGCAGTAGGGAACTAAGAATATTTGTTAACTGGTTGATTCGATAACCGTGGGCAGTTAGTTGGTAACTGAGTTGTTGGTGGTCTAACTCGTGAGGTGGGCGGAGGAGGTAGAGAGAAGATCTCAGGTAGGGATAGATAGACGGGCAATAAGAGAGAAACAAGTATCAATCGAGGTTTCAATCAGTTCGATATCAGGTCGAAAGGTCGCAATGTCGATGAAGGCAGGTCATAAGTTGGAAGTTCGATGAAGGCAGCGATGTCGAAGGTAAGGTCGAGGGTTTCAGGTCAGGCAACGATGTCAAAGGTCTAAGGGGGAAGGCGACAAAGGAGAGTAGGGATAGATTAGGAGGTAGAGTTCGATCTTAGGCAAGCAACAAGATCTCGAAGGCAGGTCGCAAGATAGATCGAAAAGGTCGAAGGCAGTCAGCATTCAGGTTCATAGGTCGTTTTACTTGAGCAAAGCATAATTGTCGGGTTGTTCTAGCCACATGTTCTCGCCACACAGGTGGGCTCCTCCCTCCCTCTAGCCTCCTCGCGAGCAACAAGCAGCCGGGTTTGTCTAGCATCAAAGCAAGCCAACGATCTAATTAATCCCAGTAGCTATAACAACTAGCCAACAAGTGATAGATGCTAACTAGTCAGCAACCCAAGCAAGAGTCGTACGAGAGCTGCTGAATGAAATCGCACAAGCCATCAATTGATCAATCCATCCCCAACAATTCAAAGTATGCCCAAGCTTCATTGCAACAATAGTTTGAAACGTTCTTGAATGTGTATTAAAGTGATGAAATGCCACTTTCAATGTGAAGCAGGTTGTTGTGGTATCAAAAGAGATAAAAAAGAGTGTGTCCAACCTGCGAATATGGCCATTTCAATAGCAAAAGAGATCGATTTGCTAGAGGCTAAAAAAGAAGACTTCTAGCTTCAACCTGTCCTTGGTGAAACCTAACTAACAGGGGCCTAAGATTAGCTATTTTTTCAATTAGACATAAACCCTTCTCAACTTCCGACTATTATTAAACCAATCGGGAAACTTCCTTGATGTAACCTTGAATTATTGAAGGATTTTGTTGTTGTAGTTTTCTAGTTAGGGTTGTTTCACTCTATTTTATGGGTTGTCATAGCTAAGGAGGAAGGTTAGGTGTGAGCTACTTTGTCCTCTTGATTTGTAGTGAAAACAAATTTGAAGAAACAATACATTGTTGGTTGTTCATTCAATAAGAACAATGTCCTACTTTGTTTACTTCACCTAGGGTTTCATACGTGACTATCCCTATCTTGTTCATGGTGGTTGCAAGCTATTAATTTGTTGTAATTCACGTTTGTGACGATGCTTCTTGTTTAAGGGATATCACTTATTCCGACATAATCCAAAAATTTGTTTTGGACTAATTATGGTACATCAATGATGGCTTAATTACGTCTTGATATGCACTTACCTTGATAAATTCAACCATCTCTTTTATTTTAAAGAACATCAAACAACAATCTTTTATAAGGTTTCCTCTCATGAGTTAGAAATAAACATTTTAAAGTGAGAGGAAGTGTTGACGTGGTGACAATGGACAACGTTCACAAGTTCCCCTTGGGTTGCACTTGGTTAATGGACTTTGAAACATTTGAAATGTAGGTTTGGGAAGTAATAATGTAAAGTAATGAAGCATGCATACTAATGCTATTGTTTTGTTGCCAACAATTGAACTAAAAAGCAATTTGGCCAAGGCTAATGAGTCCCTTGAAATTGAGCAGATCGACCAATTTAATCATTCTTAATAACTTGTATATTTTTATTGCATTTGCTTCTATTTCTCTTGATGGCATTAGAGACAACATCGATATGATTATGTGTTATATGTGTGAATGTGATTCACCTTACTTGTACATTGATTAAAACAAAAATATTTCATAAAAGCAAAATTTAAGTCATTATGTGGTTTTTGTTGTGTTAAGAGGCACATTATCAATTCAGCGTGAGGGAAATGTGTCATGAGTGAATGAGTGAGTATAATATTTATGCCACATCTATTTTTCACATTAAAAAAATAATATACTTTAGTAAACATGAGCAGAGATCTATCTCAATTTTGAATCCACTAAGTCTTTAAAGTGATCAAATTCCTATACACAAACCTTTTCCATAATTTTTTGCATTATGAAAACCTTTTCCACAATTTTTTGCATTGTGAAAAATGAATAC